>LUCH01000203.1:122573-273563 GCA_013368495.1 Paragonimus heterotremus | reverse complement strand
GTTCTTATCTGAATTGACCGTTACACTCATGAGTTAACTTTGTGCAACTTGAAAACACAGAGACATAATGTTCTTCCGAATTGAGGGTTCCAAGAATAGAACTGTACAGGAAGACAACAAAAGCAGGCATGACCCAGGGGCTAGTAAGACATGCACACGGTTTACAAGATCGAAAACCAAAATGACGCCGACAACATGGCTGCACACTGCGTTACAGAAACAAATTTCTAGTTACCAGCATAAAAAGAAAAATTGGAATGTGGAAGCGGTTTTTGATGACTTTCAAACACCCAGCCAACTTTCTCAAAGGGAAGTTGGTTCTGGCGGTTGCTGACCCTGTGAGAGAGAAACTGTTTTCTTGCGAAGTTTTGCGAGAAAGCTTGCTACACTCCCTACGGTTCTTGTCTAGACTTTTATCGACCGTTACGATGAAGGACTGTCCTATAGAACAAAAGAATAGAATATGTGAAGTCTAAACGTGCACCGAGTCGTCGCACTTCAGTGGACTAGAAGTTAAAAGTGCCAAAATCGAAACACCTACGTGACATTTCCAGGAGTTGTAGAAAGTTTACTACTCGCGTATCGAACACTCAGGAATGACACTACCTCAAACTTCAGGGCGCTCTTTGCACAACATAATGCGCTTACTCTGTCAACGGCCATTCATATATCAAGCAGTAATTGATGCGCTTTTTTGCCCGTATATTGAATTGTGCATTTTATCATCCCGACGACAGCCTACAACTTTTGTACGGCCATCTTCCAAAGATTCGGAATACAGTTGGAATAAAGGCCAGTTACCCGTGTAAAACCTTATGGCAGGCTGCCGTACGCACAATGGCGGTCCAAAAATTTCCTTTCAAGTCGACATCGAAGCGATGATGTTGGAAGTGATCGGCAAGCTACAGAAGTAGAGGGTTTAGTCTACCATAATTATGAAGCGTCACTTGCCTGAAAAGCTATATAAACTGGTCTGTCTCCAGCAACCACCTTCGCGCAGACTTCATGAACAGTAAGTTAGAACTACACAGGAATTCCGTTTGTGCTTCTTGTTCGCAGTCCAGCAACAGTACTAACCGGATAAAGTGTACATTGGACTGGTCGTCAGTGAAGCTCCCTAGGTGTTAAAGTAGCCGAATGCGCTGAGTGACGATCGTCGTTTGTTTAATGGAAGGGAATAAACGAAGACAGAGAATGTGCTTATCGGTTTTCCATTAAACAAACAACGATCGTCACTCAACGCATTCAGGTACCTTAACACACACACAAATGAGAACACGGAGATGTATGTGACGAATGCAGAACATCCAGTCAATAAAAGTTAGATCAGTCCACAAGTCCCAAGTTGCATCACAGAGAACTGCATGGTTGCTCTTTTATTGTGTATAATATATTTAATGGTAGGAGGTACAAAAGTAAAATACGTGAAGTACACGAGAAAAAGTGTGCTTAACAGAAAACAGGAAAATGGAATTGACAGGGTAGAGGAACTCTAGGAAAGATCCCAATATCTCAGCAGTAACTGCACAAAACAAAACAGTTGTTGACAATGTCATTACAGTCTGTGAGGAATTCACTTTCCACTCTTCTACTTCTTCTGAAATTGCGGAAACCTTACTGCCGTCAACTCTTCCCGCAGAAACCGGTGTGTTCCTGAGTCGTGTCGTGAATTACCTTGTGAACATACGTTCAAAGTTAACCATTATCAAACCTCCTTATCGTATTGGTCCTGATGGTATCCCCCCTGTTGATCTCAAATTAATACATCCGGTTTGCTTAATTATTACACACTACTTTAAATGTCCACATTTTGTTCTTTCTAGCGGAAATTCTTCATACTTAAGTCCTCGCTATAAAAATGACCTGTGACAAGACGCTAGCAACTACCACCCCAGTAACCACATTGCAGTTTGTTCTAGATCGCTTGAAAAGATGGTGTTTTCGTTTGGTTCAATTCTTACTATCACAGATTCTACGAACTACTTCCAAACCAGGTATCTCAACAGATACCGCCGAATGACTGTCAGTGAGAATTCTTTTGACCATACTGCAAAATCTGCTGATTATAGCATTGCAGTTATCATCATACTATTGAGCGTACAAAATGCTTCTAACCCTGTGTCTCAATTATTGCTTAGCATACATACGGCAAAACTTTCTGTCATTAGCGTCAAACATGGCTGGCAAAAGTTCCACTCATCAGATTCAACTTAATTGTGCATAATTGTCGTCACAAATGTTAGGGTTATCCAGCGGAAGATTTTGCCTTTGGAGTGGCGTAATGAAATACGTTGGAAACCAACCAAATTGAATGCAATTCTTATAGAATTCACTTCGAATCCGTTCACCTGCGACCTTGCACCGTACCAACTATAGTCGATTAACAGCCCACGTAATAACAGAAGGGAGTCTTCGTTTTAGAAATCTAAAGCACTGGGTTCCCCTAATCCAGTTCTTTAAAAACAGTAAGAAGACAAACGTTACGTGATGTTACCACGTCGATTTATCCCATCAACTGCATACTAAATACAAACTGAATATATAACAAAGGCGCATAGCAGCAATAGTTGAACAGAGTGAATTTTTGGGTCAGAAGGCCGCTACCAGGGGAGGGGGACGGTGTGAACCATCAATTTTTGAGCACACAACACTGACTTTCTTTGTCTGATCAGCACAGCTTTACTGATGGCCAGAAGTTTGGGGTTTGGGTGCCGTAGAAACAAAGTGAACGACCTGGCTGGGTCGACGTTGTGATCTGTCTCCAGGATGTGCTTCGCAATTGACGATGCCGAGTTACGTGTTCTGTTGTTCCTTTGAGTGCCTGTTTGCTCAGCAGACTTAACCAACCATTTTGGGAGATGTTCGGCCATACATTGACGCAAGCGCCGGTCCGTCCTGCCGATATAGCTGTCATTAAAACTGCGGGTGTACTGAAAAACGACATGTGAGACAGAATAGTTAGGAGTGAGTTAGTTATGGAAGCGCTAGACTTGACACACCTGATTATTCTGTATCACATGACGTTTATCAGTTCACTTGCAGTTACAATGACAGTTACATCGGCAGAACTGACCGGTGCATTCGTTCTTCCAGCTGCTCACTCAGATATCCATAAGTAATCTTAGTGTTGCACATGTGTATACAACCAACTGTTCCAGATTGATAATCTTACCCGGAAGATCCTCAGCGAGCAGTCACGAAGGGTTTGGTTGACTATTCATCTTCTCTGAACTACGGGGAAGGTAGTAGAAACCATGAGCTCGACCCATTTTGATTGCGGCGATTCAAGCTGAATTTCGTGAGCATGTGTAACTTAGTTCAAAATATAGTTTGAAACACACTGTCAGAAACTAATGTTTTACTCTGACGGCTTTGAAAACTTGAAGGACGCCAGGTTTCAACATTTTTCATGGTGAATTATTCCTACAGCTGAAACGAACATCCGTATGTAATTAGGGTCGGTGGAACTATAAGTCAATTAAACAGTTTGGAAACCTTTTTGATTTTTGTCGAAAATCATGGCCGTTTTCACGCTTTGCCTATCTGAGGATGATATCACTGAGGACGGACATAAAAACATCTGACAGAAAATGACGAATACTGTGTGATTTTTCGTCAAAACTGCTTCAAGCTGAATAATGTTATTAGTCACACTGTTAGGCGTATTGGCTACATAAATGTAAGTCAGTTCGTACTAAACTACCCAGCAAGACAAAACAATTGATCGTAGAACCGCAGTGCAATTAACCATCCCGGGATAATTTCACGTCATGATTAATGATACTCAGTGTCACATGATTGATGGTTATCATACCCTAATTGTGCACACTTGAAATGTTAGAAAAAAACACGAAAGATCTCTTTTGTATGCTTTGCGTGATCGTATTGAAATGTCATATTACCATTTGTAAGCTTCACCTCCTTGTTTCAAACCCTGTATTATAATGCTTACCGATTTAAACTAATACATTGTCTTCACAAAACAAACCTGTGAGAAAATCGGCTGTCAATCAGATTCTGAAAAATTTTAGTCACTCACTTGTCTCTCTCTATATCATAACATGTGTTTACCAGCGTCATATATATTTTATTGACTAACGTAATGAAAAATAATATCGCAGGAACCTTTCTATCGAACCACTGCTTACTGCACAATTCGTTTGTTTTGCATCTACCAACTTATCACATAAAACAGTGTTTTATTTTCCACTTCACAAGTGCTTTTCGTGCAAGACAATATTCTACAATGCCTAAACAGTGAAAATCGTATGATGATTGAAGAATTCGCAAGATGTTCGATTTTAAGACATTTTCGAAACATTAACGAAGTACTGCCAAGTTATCTGTCTAATAGCCACACAGATTTAGTTTAGTAATTTCCCAGTGCCGCTTACGTTGAGTAATAGCGAAATCTTGTAATATTTCCATTTCATGAAAACTTTCTCGACATTCCATCGAGTAACATTTCAGATATAACCTCAGAAACAGTACAATAATGTTTAGATGAAATATTGAACATGTAAACTCTTCTTAATAATACGTGGGTTTAGTCGGTTGAATTCAGAACAGCAGTTTGACGGTCGTTATGCTGCAAGATAGAACGTAAGCGTTGCTTTTTATTTTGGCACCAATGGTTTTGGTGGTGCTCGCGATATAAAGCGAAATATTATTTTACCCGAGGTAGCCTGGAATAACTGCGGTGTTAGCAAAGAAGAAGTCGACCGCTGTTACATCTTTGAACGTACAGACGAAAGGTTTGGCCTACGATTTAATTCAATTTATGGAAAACCGGTAACATCGGTGTTAACGGATGCTGTGTTCCTGGGCATAGAGGTTGTAAAACGGTCGGCTGTCTCATGTTGAAGTGTTTCTTGAACCAGTGAGGGTATATAAGTACCTAATTTTAAAGGCTTTGTTCTTGCAACAAGCATCACAGGTTCGTTGAAGCAGGATTCCCTAGTAAGCAGCGGAAGTAAACTAGAGTAAAATTATATTTTCTTGTTGGGTACCATAACTTGCGTTGTTCGGACTTTCAGCTTGATTGTCTTGAAGTCGACAGAACTTTTGTAAACCAGATTTTTATGGTTATCGACAAGTAGCCGTCTACCAGTGTCGACCGAAAGAGCGGTGTTTCAGTTAATCTATCTGAATGGTGGGTGTAGCAACGTTGACAATAATGAAATAATATATAGTGGGATGAGACCGACTTAAATAGAGCGATATAATTCTGGTGCCATAGATCCGTGTCTCGGTATTGTTTACAGATGTGAGAATGAACGATTACGGTTTAAGGAAAATGTCTGAAACAGAGGATGGAATCATAATGACCTCTACCTAAGTGTCCACTAGGAAATAAATGCCAGTAATCTGATCCTTCACGGGAAGGAACGTGTGACAAACAAGTTCGTTTCCGAAGTTTCAACATTAGGTTAAATACCACATATTTATAGGGGTTTGATGGGGATCGTAGATAACACCAGTGTAAAGCGGGAGATGTCAGTCATTAGTGTCTGTCATCAGACCGAATTACATAACATCGATCACGTCGGTTGTATCCGGTTTGGGGGAAAAGCGTCACACCTCCGCGGTCATCCTGTCCTGGGTCTGCATGCACAGCCACAGAAGTTTCAATGTTTCTACTAGTCATTTTGGGACTCACTGTGGTGGTGAATGTGGGCGAATCGCAATGGTTTCTACGATTTCCACTATGCGACCTTTGACCTGCCTGGACTTTATCCTACATATTCGAACGAATCGGTCGGATTGACCAGGTGGTTTGACGCGAACAAATGCGCAGCACTGTAGACGAACAGGGCCACATCGATCCTCGTGTTAGCCACATAGGTTAGTGGTCTCAAATGAGCTCGGATAATCGCCGTGTCATGCGGCCCATGTGAATCGTTCCGCAGGAACAAACGAAACGGTAAACACAAGAAGAGGCAACATTAAAAGCTTATACATCCTTCAGCTGCGAGCGCAACACTGATGTAGAAGTAACCTGACTACTTAGTTGGGCTGTGAAGTGTTTTACTAATTGCCACGTTGATCTTCTTGGCTACGCTTTAAGAGAAGCGGTCATCCTTGAAGGGCAACAAAATATAAACCTCCAAGGAATTGGTCTGCAGATGAAACTGTTGCTGTATACCGGCTAACAGCCTTTCTCGACAACCCTCTGATCCGTCAATGACAAGGCTGGACGCGTTTAGTGGTTTTTATCCCAAACTTTTGGTGATATTAACATAATCGTCCTCATAATCATAATCATTATCATCATCATCAACAATCACACAAACATATCAGTAGTGCTTAACACACACACAACCATGAAGAAGAAGCAAACCTTCTACAAAAAGAGAGAGGATAAATTAAGGGAGGAGGAGGGACTTAGTTACTAAGAGCAGCTTCGTCTACGTTCAAACATCCAGAATCAAGGTGTCTACACTATGCAGACAGATAATCGAGCTATAAGTGGAAATAAAGCATCACCACTAAAGCGGATTCCCTACGACTTTCACTGCTCCGTGTCGCTGAGCTCACTCACTTCAGAAACAACTCCACCAAACAATGACAACATTCACGTCACTGAGGTCGATTAGCCGCTATCTAACCTAACGTCTCCAGCCACCGAGTGTATGAGTCAAGAGGGCCCCAGCGCGGGAGGCGAACCCGATCCACACCGACTAACCGCTTCGTGAACGACTTCATTTCTGTATGCCAGATTATCACCTGTCTACCTCACACTTTACGCCAGTCAACGACAACATGAGCACATTACACGGTGTGGCAGAAGACTAACTGACAACCTTAGTACATGACTTAGCCATCTAAGTCTGCGTAAATGTAAGGACTCAACGAAAGAACTCATTTGATATTCACTACCAAATACCCGCTTCCTAACCTCCTCGTTTCTCACTCACTGGTGCCACCCGAAACGAGCTATCGGAAACAGACATCGGTGGTCAAATACCTGAAGAGTGTTCGCGTCTTCTTCTTTGGGCATTCATGTTTATCATCCGTAAAGTAATACGGATCTCACAGTTGCCTTATATACGCGACCGTCAAGACTCAGGAAGATGTTCTTGTGTCTTCAGAGGTGTCCTAGATTAGCGAATACCGTCTTAGCCGTAGACCTACGCACTTCTATTTAATTTCCTGAACCGCCAATGGTGCGACTTTCGAATACACAGACCGGTCAAAAGCTTTTAGTAGAAAGTTTTAGAGTTTGTTGGGTGGTGATGCTATCAATAAAATTTAGATCCGTCGGCAGAAGTTTCTTTGCTGTTTGTTCGTAATCTGATTACACCACGAGGAAGATGACGTGGCTGGTGTCATTTGTAGGAGCTGTTACCTTTTGAGCTGTTGATTTTGCAGTTCAGACTTAATACACGACATAATTTCAGCCTGCTCATCTTTCGCAGAGGTCACGGAGGGCCCAAATGGCGCACGAGACCGCACAGCGTTGCCCATCATTTCTATGACTTCCTTAATGTTTAAACCTTGACGGTACCAAAATAAGTTGTAAATCCTGAAGAACTTTTAAGCCAAGGCTGGAACGAAGACGAGTCGTCTGTCAAAATGTTTTCAACATTCTGACGCTTCTGGCTGAGAGGATTTTGGGGATTTCGTTTAATTCAGGATAACTCGTGCAGTAAAATCTTTAGCCTGTCTTTTTCTGAAGACTTTGTGTTACTCAAAATGGCCGATTCTAGTAGGTCGGATGAACCGTGCTCAAGAGACACATCAACAATATTAATTCCGTCTTTCGCCACAATCTAAGATAACTGTTCCACATCATAGTGGAAAATAGTAACCGGCAATTTGACATTACGCAGCTGAAATTGTGGTTCAACGAATCCTTCCGTTCACTGTTCCAAAACATAGGCCACTGAAAACTGGTGGCACTAAAGATCGATGAGACAGAGTAAGTCACCAGGATACATATTTTGAGAAAACTAACAATATGTGCGCGCGAGAGTAAAAATAATACGGAGCCCACTTAGTGGAGCGATCTAATCAGTTTGGAAACTGTTGAGGGTACGACAAAATACGATGTCATTTCTAGGGATTAGTTGTCCCTAATCTTAGTACAAAATCCCGGCAGAAACGGATCGGGACGTCATGGTTAGGAAACAACAGGCAGTTTATTTCTACCTCAGCTGGAAAAGAGAACGGCAACTGGTTCTATCCTACTCTGGGTTCATTGGCGTTAACCAGTTCCTGAAAAGATAAACAAGAATGAAGGAAAGTCCACTGGGGTGCAACTCTTGAAAGAGCGAATTGCCTTTAAGAAGAGCAATCTTGTTTATCTCAAACAAACTATTCTGCCATTAACTCACAAAACATTAAGTAAACAAACAGCCGAATTAGATATTATTCCGAAAGGCATACAATCCGTTATGTGCAAAGCACTGATCACTCAAGTGAAATTACGTCAAGTTCGAATCAATACCTCCAGTAATAAACGGAGTGGTAAACATACATGCGATAAATGGATGCAGACAGACATTGATTATAGTTGGAATCTTTTTGAAAATTGCGTTTTCGTGGGTCACTACAGCTATGCTGTACTTTTGGGACAGGACAACAGTTTAACGTGCAATATTACTGCGTTTTCCAATCTTTCCGTAGTTCATTCTTTTGCAAATATTTCACTAATGACGAGTAAAGCAGACAGCGACTGTGTTAGATTTATTGGCAATATCTGGCGTCAACATATCAGATAAGTTGATTATGATAGCTAGAGTGCAGACGCTTTTGCTGTTTTCACCTTCATCGTTTCACGAGTGATATTATCTTTAGGGCCGTCTATTAAGCGGATTACACAATAGTATCTAACGTCCGGTGTGTGGGTTATTCTAGGTGTCTCTGATGCATGTCTAATATAAATTTCGGAATGGAACTGAATTCAGCTCGGTTATTTCTATAGCACACATGCTTGTTTCATACAACGGAGCCTCAACTTCGTCGTCAACAGTCTATTCTGTTTATTTGCATGTTTCATAAAGAATGGCTGACTTCAGAATTTATTGCAGTGGACTAACTTTAGGAAATCAAATTAAGTCAGAAGATCTGTTTACGAGGTTACAACTAATTTATGGTTTGAAACACTGGGTTCGCTTTAATAACTTCACCAGCGCAGAAAGGAGACGTATTTTGCGATATGTTAACATTTCGTTTACTCTCAGCAATCGTAAAGGTAAAACATGGAAGTTGTGTGTGACAAACAAGTAGAGATAGACAGGGTATGGACACGCATATAGTCACACCACGCCAACCCTATGCCGGTTCCTCAGAGAAGGTTCTTCAGTAACCAAGGTTTCTGTACTAGTAACAGGGTTTGCGGATAAATATCGTTGTATACGTCATGTGATTATTTCCGTTATTATCCGGCTGGCTAGAGCAAACAACTGTTCCGTACACCAATGACTTGAAATATGTTATTATTTCGACGGCGGAGGTTTTGAGTTTCATAAGGATGACGGGTAAACTGTACAAGCTGAGAATAATGTACATCCAGGGATAATATATCCATTGTGGCAGTCACTTAATAAAAAACGCTCAGTGTTCAGAATGTCTTCCTTTCTGCAAGTAACGTTACTGGGAAGCACAAAGAATTGATTTAAGCGTATATAAGTATTTCAATCATGTTATGCTAATCCACAACAGTGCTCTGGTTTCGCGGTTGGAAGGAGTGACCAACACTGCATTTTTGAAATAAACTCTGGAATTTTAAAGCAACATGTTTGCCGCCGGTACCTCCTGAGGTAATAAGAGCAGTGTTGGGTAAATGCATTTTGCATGGTTTGTCTACCCTATGGAGAGATGGTATATCGGATACTGGTACCCAGGAAGGTTACTGGACGTCTAGGCCATGTCAAACTCGCTGGGTGTGAGTCACGGAGAAAAGCGTTCATTAGTGAAAACTTTGACGTACATCTTTCTAAAGACCACAGTTGGAGATGTGAGAAAGTCTTCTCTTTCGCACGATAGAATCTACTGCTCAGCAGCGATCTGTGTTGCATTCGAATGAGCCTCGAAATATTGCCTTCAGGGAACCCAACCAGATGGTATCAATGTCATCCACAGGGAGCAAACACTCGGGGATAAAATTCTGCGGACATTTTACCGTGCCATTGTCGAGCTTACTGGAGGATTCTCCATAGATTTTTCTGATGTCCAAAATTTATACTTTACCCGTTCGCATAGTACTTTCTTTTAATCTTGTAAGCTTAGCGAATCATAGTGAACCCTACCCATCGATCTAGTGATCTCTAGATCATTGTGTAAGCTACTTGCTTTTCGTGGCTTGAGTCACACGAAACATGTCTTTGTCGTGCTGTTGAATTTTCTATAAAATCTTGTTGTGAAACTCGGTGATCGTTACTGGTCCACGCGTTGCTCGAAGACAAGTCATTTGAGACAACCAAGATGCGATTAGTTTGAACGTGAATGTTAGAACTAGGGGGTAACAAATCGCTCACACCAGTTGAACATAGATAGTCTTTGAATGATCTGAGACCTTTTGCTGATATTCGCGCCAATGGAAAACGCCTAGGCAAACTACCCAGAATACGACCATCAATATTGAACCATTTAGTTTTTCAGAGTAAAAGTGGATAACCACAGTGAGAGTAACAACAGAGAGCCTGATACTTTGACGTCATAAAATACGGTGCCATATCTGACAGTTAAACATTATCCTTAGGCTGACGGACGGATCAGTGTTATGCATACATTTGCGTATGTTCGAAAGAGATTCTGAATGGCAACCATCAAACGAAAGATTGAAGGTGCTATAGTCGCACCTTTATATTCGCTAAGTAAAGTGAATTGGTGATGACTGCTTTTAGGTAATGATTCACACAGACAAAAATAGTTACTTACGGTTTTCAACAAAAATTTACAACACGAATACTGGTGGATGCAAGCATTTCGTATTGACTGGTCACTACCAAATTTACAATAACATGAAACAATGTTTTTCTATCGAACAATTAGGAGAGTAGGATGGATCGTCAGTCGGTGGGTTAGGAAAGGTCATTAAGTCCAAGGAAGGGACACACTCACGAGGAATAGTTTTCGAACACGCAGGACAGGCTTCAGCCGATTGATTGCGACTGCCTCAGCAAACCGCAGGAATCTTGGTTACCAGCGGCCTAATAGGATTATTAATGAATGTATAAACCGGGTCAATAACGTGACCAGTGGTCAGGATGTGTCTTGCAATGACAGTCAATGGTTGCTTGTATGTTTCAAAGACATCGCCTTTCTTCGGTAACACAGAGTTTTTGCACCATTTAGGTACATGTTCCTTCACTCTGGAGATGAAGCACCTCTTGGTTCTACTTATGTAACTTTCTTTGCAGTTACTTGTGTTGTATTCGTATAAGTGTGCTATCCACAGTAAGCCTTATAGGCTGTAACAGCGGTAGAGAGAATTCGTGACTCGGTAGAAGTACAAACCATATTGTCACATTTACAAGCGGTAGTGTCATTCTTAAGTGCATGGACGAATGAGTCGTTGGTCGTTGAAGGCGCAACCAATCAGAACGCAGCTTGAGTACTAACACGCGCCTGGAGCACAGAGACGGCCTTGACGCGTGTACAGTCAACACCACTTCCGTCTCACTGTGAAAGCCGGGCGAACACCGTAGCCAGTGGTCTGGTCCGGGAGACGGATGATCGTCGTAGTGTTGGTGTGTAGGGGATCACAGCATGGACGTGGCAGTGTGTGCGTGTCCGTTTGCACCAGAGTTGTAGGTTGTAGGCGCGTACTTTCCCGGTCCATAGGCCGGAGATATTCCGATCAGTATCGGACAGGTACGTTGGTAGATACAGTGGCAGATGCAGTGTGAGGTGGCACCGACAGGCTAATTTCTTTCGATTGACGGGACAGGCAGCTTCTGGTCCCGTGCTAATACTCACAGTTCGGTTGCGTTAGATGTTCATTCGATCGAATTCATTGGTCTTTGAGTTGTTTGATGCATGCTATAACCACCCTTAGTAGGCAATTTTGTATAAACCTTCTTTCTAACGGTGGCTACCTGTTCGGCTGGCGGTTGCGATCTACTATGCTTTTCTTTGAAACTTTTGGATAATCATTAGGTTGTACAGTAGTGATCAGGTCGAATTCCTTCAAAACACTCTCCTGTGGACAGGTTCGTCTTGCTCGTGTGAATAATGCATTTACTAGTGCGCGTTTGTGATGGGCCGGTGTGAACTATGAACGTTCGGATATTGATCGGACCAAGTGGATTTCCTTTAGAAGTCTCGTCTTTTCATAGAACCATCTTCCTGGCAACTTATGAATAGGTTTGAGAACGGTAAACAATTATCAGCCTAAAATTCACGTGTTACTTTCAGGTTGGGAAGACAACTATTGAAGCACCACACTAGGTTATCTACTACTGGTTTGGACCGACTGAATACTAGTGTATCATCGAGGTAGCGTTTGTAGTATGACAGACTCGCTATGTCTGCCGCCATCTCTTGTCCAATCTTTAATGTGAAAAATTCTGCTAAGATGGGCCATAGTGGAATTCCTATGGCTAAACTATCTATTTGGCGGTAACACCGATCAAGAAAACCGATTCTGACGTTTTCACCGCATAACAATAAGGCTTCTCTCAGAATATCACTGGGCATAGGCAAAGTAGTGTGGGCTGGTTTCATTGGGCTCATAAATATAGTCAACTGTCTGTTGTATTGGGACATTCGTGAACAGTGATTGAATGTCTATAGAACACATCAACTCATTCATAAGATTGATGTTGTCCAAGTCACTTATCACTACGAAAGAATCTTTAATGGAACATGCCTGAAACTTTTGTTTTCATAACTTTAAGATAGTGACCAACCAGCTTATCAATTTATTGTATGGGGAATTAGGCATCGCCAGAATAGGCCTAAAATGCATTTCAGACTTGTATCTCTTAGAGAGGCCGTAGTGCTGAGGTTTCGACGACCCACTTCAAGTCATAAATTAAGCAGATTTACGATAACTTTGATTTCTGTGTTTGTCCCGGTCTATGTTCAGTCATTCATTAACAGAAAGTGTTGAGTGCCTTCCGCAAAGCTCGTAGAAGTGTCTCTCTGGAATAATACATTTCATCCCGGTGATGTCATCTCGCCTTCTTCCGGTTGAAATCAATAAAGAATGAAACCATTTGAGGCAGTGAGAAGTGTTCCGTTTTGCTCCATGCGATTTACGAATGATTTTGTTACTAAATTATAAAAATGAAAAAACGTTTACAGAATAAACTGTACTAGATTATGCCATTCGTGACGCGATTAGTTTGCTTGAAAGCAGCGCTATCTTCTCATTTGCTGAATGTACGTTGGATGTTTGTGAGCATTTGTTTGTTGCTTGTTTTAACGTGAATTTCAGTGTATTTTTAGGTCAAAGTCTGCATTGTTTTCTTTCAGTTCACATACGCGTGTGATGAATCTTCTTCCACCGCAACATGTGGGAAATGTACTTTTTATCCGAGAACTATCGTTGAATACCCACTAAAACATGTTTGAAACGTTCTTTCCTTCAGTCACAGATAATTGTCTGAACGAGTTAATTTCACAATGCACTTTTTAGTTGCCACATTTTGAAAATCCTTCTCTTCGGGCGATTCGGGTGTCCCGTCAGTTGAATTTTACTGTGACGATGCATTGATATTGTGATTATTGTAAACAGAACCGTATGCATTTTAAGTATTTTTTCGCAAGTTGAGACTACTAATCGAATATGGAAGACAGTCCTGACAACCCCGTCATCAAAAGTAGAATTGTTAGGATGGCTAATTACTTATCATTGAAAGACTTATTCTAAGCAGTCGGGAACGACTTAATATTTGTTGCCACGATCATTACTTTTAATTCTGTTATTTCCCGGATTTTTTCCACGACACCTATTGCATAGTTTACACAACAGCCAGCCTGCTCAATAGTTTCCTCTCACTTCGGTTTACCTCGAGGGGTATAATTCAATTTCAAATTATCCTTTGTGACACGGTATTAATGATTGGTTTCATTGGTTGTAATTGTCGTGAACCTGGTCAAAAGATGCTCTGATGTGAGCTGCTGTTTACCACAACGCTGACTTATATTAACCTTGAACAGAGCATTTCTACCGAAAAGGCTGAAAGCAAAATAAATTGGTTTGGTTTGAACACAGGTGAATCACTAAAGCTGCGTAGTATCTTCACAAAATACTATTCAGATAACGAGAAGTAATTTCATTAAAATAACTGCATTCGGGTGGTGTTGAGATATATTAGAATCACCAGGGTCATAAAATATTCAAGAAGCGTACAGATATAGTCATATCCAAACTGAAGTTCGAACAGTGATGTCAAACGTTTACAGGTGAACAGCCATGAACGTTCACTAGGAGAAGACGAGCGCATAGAGAAGGACACGTTGTATATTTCGGGAACAGATTCAGCCTTTTCTAGCAGTTCATCAGTATACGAAATTGACATTCAGTATGACTTCCCCAAACAAGAGATCCCAGGATTTGTTAGGGCTGAATCATAGGCTCAATTTTATCAATATAAACTTCAGTCTTTCGTTCGACGATACCATTTACGACCTAGTTCAGACATATGCCATCTGGTAGTACTGGTTATGAACCAAACAGTGGAATTGGTCCTGAGTGAATTCTGGCCAACTGAAAATAACTTAACTGGAGTAAGTGCAATCAGCTTGTTATTTGCTTACGTCAACAAGGACACGGAAAATCTTTTTGGCTTCTACGGACTCCTTCGGCCACCGGTGTTTAGTACGCAAACAAGCAAAAACAAAGACCAGATTGTCACGTTACTGACCGTGAATTTCTTAAACAAGTGGAATTTCACGGCATCAGCACAGGAGTTTGAGCAGTTCTTACTGCTTAGTTTTGTACAGCCATCAACTAGTACATGGACCTCACTGTTGTAGGTGGGTACCAAGGAATCAGCGGATGATTAAAGTTTGTGTGGTAGTTATCGAGCGCTGAACAATACCACTGTCCTTGGTCGATATCCAGTTCTTCGCATTCACGACTTCTCTGTTTTATTAAATGTGACGACTCTCTTTTCTAAGCTATATTTGGTCCGGGCCTATCGGTGCATTCCCGTGGCCTGAAGGACGTGCCAAACACCGTAATCACCACTCCCTTTGAATTCTATGAATTTGTCCACAAAACACTGCTCAATCTTCCTAAAGGTTTGTGTGTCAAGTACTCTACGATCTTGATTTTATGTGTCTACTTTAATGACATTCAAGTCTTGAGTGAAATGGCTCAAGAGCACGGGTCAAATCTACGAAGGTTACTCGGACGCATTACATAATACGGTGTGACGCTGAACCCTAGGAAGTACACATTTGAAGTGAATCCCATTGATTTTCTCGGGCATCAAATCGGTCGCAGGTGTATCCAGCATCATCCTCAAGAAAAATAGTGCCGTCAAGTCTCGTTCACAGCCAATGTCCTTAACAAGTCTCAGTCAGTTTTCAGGCATCGTTAATCAATATTGTCTTTTTATGCTACCCTGTTTGAACATGTTAAAACCTCTTACGGACATTTCAGAAGTTAAACACAAATGCTTCGTTTTATCTGCGGAAGCTTACGCTAAGTTTCTTACAAACGAAGCAGTCTTACTTCAAGTGGCTACATGTTTAACTTAACGATGGACGCTGGCTGATCCTTTTGAAAAAAGACGCATTCCAATCGGCTATTAGCGGTATTCTACAGCAGAACATGAACGATGAAGCCCAGCTTTTGACTTTTCCCCCGAAAACTCTACCTGGGGTAAATGCTGTACAATAATTCTGGTGGCAAATTACTGGTCTTTCGTCCTGTCATTAAACACTTTCAAATTGTTTTGGAATGTTTCAACCCTGCCCTTTTTACAAATAACAGTTCACCCATTTGTCCTATTCGTTACTCTCATGACCGATCTTCCTCGAGAGAAACTGGACACCTGAATTTTATCTCCCAGTTTACAATTTACATCCGGTTTATTGACGGGTCTACCAACTTCTTCACAGACGCCTCGTTAGGCCCGAATATCAACCAAATATTCACAGGTAACACTGACCTTCTCGCCTTTTTAAAGTCCCAGTTCGATCATTTCGAACTTCACCAGCTACGTGAGACACCGTGATCTGCCTTTACCATAACCAGACTGCGAGCTCACCGGTAAATCCAAACCGTTCCTTTCTTAGGAACACCGGTTTAAAGTTTCTGATCACACCTATTCTTAGTTAAACCCAAGAATACGCGTCACAACGGTGCTTCATACAGAATGTGACCTCTGGCTGAGCACTAACAACAGTGTCTTTGAAAGCGCTAGACTGTGTGTGGAATGTCAACGCAGAACAATTCACGGTCATAACATCACTTCGTTTGGAGTGTTTTCTCTATCCGATGCGCACTTAGAACGCGTCCATCTCGACATCGTCGACTCCCTTTTCCATCCAAACGGTGGTACAAATCCTCTGACATATTTAGACCGATTTAGAGAGACGACCTGCTTCTGTTCTTTTGAATGACACAGTTGCACGCAACTTCATCGAAACCTGGATTGTGACTTTCGGCATTCGGGACACGATCACTGCTGACGGTTACTCTCAACTCAAGTCAGCCGTATTTCGTTATTTTAATAATGTCTCTGGATACGAACACACGACAAGAACTATGCATAATTTTCTGTCGAGCTATACGGTTGGAAGGTTCTACCATCTGCTCCATTCGTCCTTAACGATAACATCGGCGGGTAGCAAATGATCTGACAAACTATCTGTTTTCTGATAGGCCTACTAGCGACTGTAAATGAAGATGTTAGCTGTACCCCAGTGTAACTCGTTTACGAGCGCGCCATACAATTTCCGAGAGAGATTTCCTCTGATTTGCTGGTACTTTTGATTGAAGATGCGACATACTTTATGCATGTAAAGAGTCCTTTGAGTCACATCCCACCATAATCTCCATGGAAATCCCTGCATCACGAACAAGTTCACCATATTCCACTCACTTGCCCCTTTGTTTCCATTCGTTTTGGCTCACCTAAGATGTCTCTACAGCCTACTTAGGACGGTTCTTCTTAAGGTGCTTCGTCAAAAAGACAAATATTCCGTCGTTCCTAGTCATAGGATATATCAACTGGTGAGCGGCGGCAGAGTACTGGTTGCTTACTTTGATAACGATGTCAGATGCGTCAGACGTTGCACATAAAAACGACTCCAGCCATGTGTAAATGTATGTCCGCAGCTCAGACAACATATTTAAATAAAATACTTATTTTGTTTGCTAACGGAATCTGGAATTGAAACGTCCCTATAAATTGTTCCCAATTCATTGTACACCTCTTTTTAAACATTATATATATATTCCTGGAAGGTTCTTCTTGCCAACTATCCGTCAATAGGTTATTCAGTGATCAACACTGTGACATTGTAGAAAAGACGTCACACACTATCTGCGACAATTCCGGCTGCCAGTCCTTACTTCAGACTTCTATTTGTTAGACCTTCAGGACCAATTATTTCAAGCTACTTGTTCTAATACTACGAACCCCAGCAAGATTCATCTTGTGGTATCCAGAGAGACAGCTCCTAGTCCAACATGACTGATTTATAAATTGTTCAAATAAACTGTCAGACCTATCATTCTGGTTGATGTACCAAATGAAACAACGGCTTTGTCTACCTTTATGGTAAACGATCGTCACTTTTCTGTCAGCCAACATGACATCGTATTTACTAGCATCATAACCAACAGCTCTTGTTAAAACGCACTATCTTCAAACGCTTCTACAGAAGCGATAGTCTTTCTCCTATTCAACATGGCCTAGTTCCTAACCAGTCATGTGTAACGAATATGCTAGTTTTCCTAGATGGCTCAAACATAGACAAAGACAGTAGTCTAATCTCAGATGCTATTTTATTTCGACTTTGCCAAACCCTCTGACCTTGTCCCATATGATCTCAGCAGACAAAACGGGTAGTGTTTAGCGCCTGATGAGTGGTTATTCGCTGGTTCATCCTTTTTCTAGATTACCGAACGTTTAAAACTGAAACCGCATCATACCCTTCATCTGCCTCCCCGCTTTCTGCAGGGACATCTAATTCACGTGAACGACCTTCCGAACAGTAGTTGCACAAACGATCTAAACGTCTAGGATTATAGAGATCCCTGCGGTGTACATACTGGACAAGAGCTGGTCCGGCTTTTTTGAATCTTATTCTCAGCAGCAATGAATGTGCACAAAATCACTCGGTAGAGGCTCTGGCAATATCCTCGCAATTCACAATGGGTTCGGCGCAATACACATCACGAAAATCAGTTTGAAGAAAGATCCGGGTATTTTGATTTCTTTTGGCTTATTGTTCACTCACCATCACAAGATGGATGCACAAATCGACTTCATAATAGTGGCAGATAAAACGGATATCCCCGTTTGGACAGAGACTTCAAGCACTCTGAAGTGTTAACGCACGACCGTCTTTGAATAAGCTAACGTGACTTTGTATATCCTCTCGAAGTAAAGCATGCTAACCCTTAAGTACTTTCAGCGCGTAATTATCAAGCTGGCCAGTGACTTGCGGCAGATGATGTACCAAATATGACTTGAAATTCGGGATCTCCATACACTCGATGGGCGACAACTTTGGTCTGATTAATATTAGTTTAAACCAGCGAGTAGGAAAACTGCTGGAAGCTACAAGAAGTACTAATAAGTAAACAGGAATCTATTAACGCCTCAAAAACATCTGTACAGAAGCAAATAACGACCTCATGCGGTGGTCGATACCATTACGATAAAAGGATGGTTGCCTTTGGAAATATCAAACAGACCGGTGGTAACGCTTCTTGACATGAGTTTGCTGAACGCTGTGAATCACGGAGATGAGAAGCCTTTTAACATGACCTATGCTAGAGACGATGAATTAGAATAAACTCACCTTAAGTTTGTTGAACCTGAAGTCTACAGAGAATCAAGTATATCAAGCAGCAACTGATATGTCATGTGTAAACAGGTGAAGGTAAAGATTTCTCGGACTTTCCTAGAGAATTCTGAGTTAATAACTCAGAGGTAAGGATGCCGGGTGTGTTAGGATTATAATCTGACACTGAAGTAGAAAGCTAACAGTTCTGCGCGGAAGATGCTGACGTACGTCTTGTTTTGCGTAAACCCTTCTGGGTTTGCATAAGCCGACGACTTACGTTAGCATACATTTAACCATCAACCGGAAATTCTTTGTGTGCAGCCCTTCAGAAATTCTTGAAGCGACGGAAAGATCTGACAAAGTGACATTAAGTCAATGTAGTTGCCAAGCTTTAAGAAGGACTACAAAGCTTTGCGGGAAAATTTTCAAACCAATGAGCGTAATGGACATATTAAGCAAATTCCCGCAAAGACTTGTCAGTGGTAAAGTTTCTTCTTGCAGATTCGAAAGTCATCTACAAACTACGGTGTTCGGAAGGAAATTTTTTTTATTTGTATTACTCTTCCTACTCCACTGACGGTGTCAATAAAATTTTGAACGGAAACGGGAAAGCCGAGATATGGTACCTTACTTTCAGTAAACAACTCAGTTCACTAATTTACCAACACTTCATCCACAAGTAAAAGTGGTTTCGTGTCCTCATGCAAAAGACTGATCTTGTAGAAGACTTCGCGAGTAGCATAGTTTTAGAATAAAAGGATCTCAGGCCAGATACAGCACACAGGGGACGGTCTTGGATCCTCCTCTTTTCTCAGTTCTAGCAAAATGTGGCGTAATTCGGTAACTGGTGTTTGTGTTTGCATGTGGGGCATTTACATTATAGTGGGAAACCCGAGTAAGAATAAAGTAGGACTTCAAAGCGGTAATAGAATGGTTCATTAAGCAGGACTTTCTGAGGGAATTCTCCGACTGCCGTATCAAATCTAGTGACTACAGAAAGTGATATTTTTGATATTCACACTGCATTTTACACAGTCTGACGATATTACTTTTCTGTCCACCCTTATTTTGGTCAGGCTTTTTATCTGTAATTTTTTTCCGAAAGTGAAACAAACTGACCTATGTCACACCATCCTGACATATTTCCTCTGTACACTGTTCCCCTGCGTAGATAATAATGCTTTGCTAAATTTGTGTTTTCATTGTCGTGTGTATCGGCAGGGAAAAGCAGGGTGGGTACTGTCTGTTGGATTGTTCCAGCTGCTACTAATTCTGAGATAGATTGGCAGAATATGGATCGTTGCATGCATGTGTGACCGGAATGGTAGAAAGTTTCGGGGACATATCTTATCAGGAGCGACATGAGGAGATTTGGGTTGTATTACATGGGAAAGAAGATGACAGAAAGTCAGACTGAGAACTTCAGAGTTTTTGAAAGCACAATTAGTGTAACTGTCACATATTTGAATAAGTGAATAAGTGATTCTGTCACTAGAGTTCATAGCATCGGAATATAGAAAAGCGGGATTCGTTTAGATTCTTGGTAGAAACTCTTTAGGCAATGGGTTCAAAATACGTAAGATAAGCCTTCACCGGAAGCAGTTCATAGTGATCCGCAAGCTTCTTGAAAATACGAATAGCTAGCTTTTGACTGAAGACATTTTTCGAGCTTCCATTATAAGGCAGAAAAGACCACGACAAATGGTTATGGTTCAAAGGGATGTAGCAAACATATGAACCTACTTTATCGCTCTTACGTTTAATTATTCTGGTCTAAAAGTTCATAGGACAAATTCTACGTAGTTTTTACAGTACTACAGAGTTGCTGCGAGCTGCATTTGGTTATGCTTTTGGATAAAGAACGGCCATTTGTCTATCACGCCCTGTAGCTCTTGGATTCTGCAGAACTATCATTCGACTTATATTGTATGCCCAAATAAGTTTGAATGTAAATATATCTGCAAACAGACTCCATCACAAAGCCACTGCAGTAAACATATACACAACCGTTTCCCGTCATCAAACTGCATGCATTCACTTGTGTGACCGATAGGTTCGGTATATCACACATTTCTCATTCAACACTTGTACAATTGATAACTAACTTTTATGTATGTGTAATATGTGTGTGTATCTGCAGCCAAAAGTTTTTCCTTGTTACGCCTCCTTGATACACACTGAATAGAGCACATTCCCGGATAAATCCACATGTCACCCGGCACTTCGAAACACCAGCCATACGGCGGATATGTACTTCATATTTTAACGTTTAAGTACTTCACCTTTTCTTGCCTCCAAATATCACGTGGAGCATAGCAACAGTTGTACATGTGGAGAACCTGTTTAATCGTTGTATTATTATGTGTGTGTGCAATGGGAAGTCACACCCTCTGTCACTTCCATAGGAGGCGTTTTCAAGTTGGGTGGTTTACGGGCGGCTGCCAAACAAGACAGCATCTATTGCTCAGGTTTAAACTTTATAGGTAGAAAGCCTTTACTAGTCCTTCTTCTACAGAGCTGATGTAGTGCGATTACTTTCAAAATCCTGAAATTCCTGCTAAGTGGTCTACGTTTCTAGTACCATGGTACCCGTTCATGCTATCCTTGGAACGTAAAGTTACTTCAAATCACTTACATCAGAATTAGTGTGCAGAAGTTTGCATTGAATGTTCACACGTTACTCAATGATAAAACTACATCATCTGCATTACCTAACTTTAGGGAACCATGCTTCATTAGTTAACACTGAGAACGTCACGCAATCATTCCAATGCTCGTTTGAATTCTCAGGGTCGATGGGTTTTTGCGGACCCTCATCTTCTTTGGGGCTGACGTGTAGTCCCGTTAACTCGTTCTGTTACGTTCGCTTTTCTAGCGCCTTGAATTCAGTTAATCAAAGTCTGTGTGCACTGTGAGTAAACCGTTAAGTAGAGTTTGCTTGCAGATTTATCCAAACTTTTCACTATGACTACCTTATTGCGTTAGTATAAGGCCAGGGAATTCAGGGCGTACGGTTCAGAAAACGGAAGAATTGTGGTCGCTATGTATGATGAGCCAGATCTTACGTTAAATTTACACTGCGCCGATGTTCGTCTGCATGGTATGCTCCACTCGTACTTCGAATTCCCATTTGAGTCATGCATACAAACGCAGTTCAGTTTTGTGTACACAACCCATTTGCCAGCGTTGCAGAATTTCAGGTACATAATGTATACAGACCGAAAGCACACGTTTAAATCATAGAAATCGGGGTGTTCAATCCTCTACCGTAAGAGTGGCAAGTGAGAACTGCTCACAGTTTGTCACTAAAATTTTCCCTAAACCAACAGGAAATTCAAGAATGACACATTAATTAAAAAACCTACCTGCTGTCAAAACTTCTGTCAAGGGACGAACAATTAGTAACCAAAGATTTGCAATTTGTTGTGATTCATTCAATGCTGTTTGTGGTCATCAAGACTGAAAGTTTAAATTTGCTTTCATCTATATGTTAACAGCATGTAGGTGAACCGTGAATAAATTGAATGTGGAGGAAAACTTTTGCCGTTGAATAACAAGCTTCATTTTTGTCCTCTTGTGTACACATTGAAACCTGTATAAAATGTAATATTCAACGCTCGTGACTATTTTAATGTTAACCATTACTACTATTGATACTACGTATTTGAAAGTCACTATTGGCTAATAATACCTCGAATTTGAAAGCCACCCGGCTGGTACGGTCCACAATTAGGTGGTTATCAAGCCAGGTAACACTATCTGACAGGAGGTCTGGATTATTCAGTATACTAAGTTGTTTTTGAAAGGTTCATCTTCTCCACAAGTTAGTGAGTTGCACAAGGTGAGTTTGCATCGACTGACCGGTAGCTCACTTGTTAAAGGACTGTTTTAGGCACTTTTGAAATGAGGTGCAGATTTTCTAAAATTTTCCGGATCAGCAGGCAGATATGGTATAAATCGGTACCGCTGTTCTCGTGCAACTTGAGAGGAAGCATTGAGTGCATCTTTCGTGGATTACATCCATTCCCTATAGGATGCCTTTAGTGAGATCATATTTTCACAAAAAGTTAGACGGTATTCTCTGAAAATTCCGTGGACTTTGATCGTTCTCCAATATTACTACTAATGGACGATATGTCAGCTAATTTGTCTTCTCTCAAGTGAGTACTTTTGCTGTCTGTGAATGACATCATAAATTTAATTGGTCAAGTCGCTAAGATGTACGTTATTGCGATCAAAACATCACTTTGTTGTAGCTGCGCTATAAAAGCGTCCATCGTTATTCGCCGACGCCCCTCAAAGATGGGTTAAATAAGTGAGATCAGCAGGAAGGTAATTCATTTCCCAACTAATCAGCATATTATTACAGCTTCCTTTCACAACGTGGTGTCAGGGAATAACCAGATGCTGTCTGTTTGATACTATCTCTTCGCTGTTGCACTGGCATTCGTTGAGGTATTGTCGGAGCTATATGTGAAGACGGTAGCTTACAATTTGCATTTTGTCGCGGTGATATGACAAGTGAGTTGAGTGCTTTCAGGATCAGGTCAACCGGTGTGAGCCATGTAATTCAGCTAGGGATTATGCTATAAGTTACTACAATCTCGACGATCCCTCATCGGAAACTGTATTGGCTTTGGAGTTGGAAATACTAAAGTGTAATAAGGCCTAGCCTCCAGACTCCCATTTTTACTTTTAAAGATGGTGGTGAGAGATTTGTATTTTAACAGACCACACTTTTCCGTTTCACTCAGGAGACTGAACAGGTGCCTGATGACTGGTGTTTATCTACAGTTATTCCCATTTTCAAAGAGGATGTCAGAACATCATGTGGGAACCATGCAGGCACTAGCCCTGTCTTTATCGAATCTAGGTTGCACACGAGTATCAACGTCGCGGTTTCTGAGACAGATGAAGTCGGGCAAGTGGAGGACAGTTGGATCTCTAGCACGGTGGAAGGGGTATCGAAACAGTCCTTCTCTTGTTGCAGACTTTGGAATGTCAATATTCTTTTTATTAGCCAACGGTCGTGGCGTTTTTAGACTTAAAGACTATCTTTGACTCAGTCGCTACGTCCATCGGAAAGGAGCCTCAGTGAAACATAGCAATTTGTGGAAGTCACCGTGTACTGTCTCAGAATGTAGACTATACATTTGCGGGCAGCCTTTCTGAACGTTCTTCACGTTGAGTGGTGTTCGACAGGAGTATCCGATTTTCTCCTTCTTTTCCAACCTTGTGATAGACGACATACTGGAAGGAGTACTCACAGGTTCCCAGAATTTCCTAGTGGAGCTTCAACTTTGTAGTAAATTGATTGATATTGGGTATGCGGACAAAGTTGCTTCCCTTAGTTTTCTTGCAGAGGACCTGTAGACCATATTCAACGGATAGGATGACTGAGCTAAACTGTATGGAGTGCACCTTCAGCCTTTAAAATGCAAACCGATGTTACAGGGTGGGGTTGGATTTGTCTGTTTCAGTGTCATTGCTGACAGGTCGCCGAAGACCGTTGATTGCTTCGCCTACGTCGGTGGTGCTATCTCATTAGCTTGTAATATTACTAACGAGGTGTTCACGAGGACAGCAAAATCATGTAGTGCGTTCACCAACTCCCATCACATGTGGCGTTGAAAAGACGTCCATTTGTCGATTAAAAGCGGAGGTTAAAATGCCTGGGTGCGCTCAGCCTTGTTCTATGTATCAGAGACCTGGCCTATTCTAGTGAAAGACACACTCGATTCTCAATCACCGTCTTCCCCACCAGTTAGCAGATATACAGTTTCTTACCTCGTTGAGAGTATTTGAGAACCTCGCAAGTTTGTGACTGATTACCAAAATAGTGAAAATGCATAGACTTTGTTGGTTGTGGTGTGTACTCCGTATACCAACTGAGATTCTGTCACACCGCACATTGCTCATTGTGAGTGTTGATGAGTGAAATAAACCGCAAGGGAGCCAGGAGGTGACGTAGTCACGGGCCGTGAATGCCTTAACCGATCCGCTGGGCACGATTGACAGGCGCCGTCTATCGCGTATTTTTAAGCTGCGGCCATCCACTATGCTGATTGGAAACATTATCTGACGTGTCTGCCAATGGTGAGCTTGTACCCGCAAATAAGCTGACTGTTCTGTTTCGTGACTTCCAGTTGTTTTTGCCTGTTTGCTTCATTTTTCATTTTTTCTTTCGCTATACTTTTGTATTTACCAATCTGCTACTTTGTTGACCATTAATGAAACACCAAACCATAGTATTTACAAGTACGATTTGAATCCGAAATTTTGAATGAGGATGTAGATACCCTGATAATGAAACGCAGGAAAAATATGTCGTCTTTTATTTAGTTGTTTGCAAAACACTCGTTTAACGATAAAGAGTATTTTGTAGATCGGGTTTACCAAGCTTATCCAAATGCCACTTTTGGAAGTAACGGTGGAATAAGGTAAAATGTTTGAACTCATAAATTAAATGGCCAAACAGAACAAAACGTATGAATTGGAGGTAACTATTATCAACAATAATGGGGCAGCAAGTGGATTTATCCAATGTGAATTGTCGTGAATACGAACTACGATTAACAGCTGCGCACATTTGTTAGACAGGAACAAGAATAGTTCGGGGAAAAAACAACGACCGACACGACAGCTATTTCACAGACAACCTAAAATTCAACGGAATTACCACGGTTGCAGACATATTGTAGCTATCAGTAAAAAAGGAACGGTCCACATATATCCTGAAGAACTTTTTGATGTCAATTTTTTACAACATTGTTCGATAGTGTACCACTTTTCCTGAAAATTGTTACCAATGCTTCAAAGTGAACTTACTAGAATATTATTGCACAGTGAAAGAAAAAAATATCTGTAATATTTCCTCGCCTTTTTTATTGGACAAGTCGGTCTTTTGGTACACTGAATATGTCCTTTTTAAACCATTAATGTATTACACTCCTAAGTGCCAACCGCTCAAGATAACCAACTTACTGAACAATCCTGTACAATATACAAAGCTCATCACGCAGCTCGTTAAGTTTGTCCACGGGATTAGTATTTTAGTGTGATTACACTTTATCTGAATAAACCAAACAGCAAATATGCAGGATTTTTCTTGGAATTAACTGTCAATGCATGCAGGATCACTAGTTGGTCAGATTCTTCTAGTCGAACTGCGAACTTCCAACTCCAGCATGTAGTTCTAAAAGTTTGACAAACTCAAAAGATGCCACAACAAATCTGACATCATGTGGATAAGACCGTATGAATATCCACCGTTAATGAGTTCAGCATGAATTTTATCTGTGTTTATGTGCATAAGCGCAAGAATTTTCTCAAAATATATTTAACTTATATTTATAATGTTGTATATATCACGTTTGATCGAATGGGGTGATTACATACTGGGTGACTGATACTGGCACTTCTCAAATTGTGTACAAACATCCGAGACTTCAGTGCAAAATGTACGCGATAGTGATCTTAATCGCACGCCTCCTGGTCGTGCGTACCGTTCACTTCTGTCATACCGTTACACATATACTGGTGGTACACAGTACGTTTTGAGACTTCCACATTCTTTGTGCCAGTAAATGTTGAACTTACATTGTATGCAAAAAATGTTTTAGTAGCCACTTATTTAAAACGACTAGAACACGTTGTAGAGTGAACATATTGGTAAAGAGCATTCGTGTGATCTTTGAAGGATAGCAGTCATTCATCACGTAAATTTTGCTTACTGGTCCCAGCGTGTGATCTTTACTAGATCGTCCGACTCAACACAGTTCTCCATGCATACCAGAATCATGATATATCCATTGGGGGTGTAGACAGCAGAATGACGAAGAGTTAGTTCATTTCAGGAACTTGAATGGATCACACGAGCATTCTGTTAGTATAGTGCACCCACCTTTGAAGACGGCTGATGTACTACTCTCTCACCCGTTCATACTTGGTCTTACTAGCATTTAGTGATCTGGCCGAATCGAAAAATCTGATCGCTTTTCCAGTTAACATGATACATTTATTTTGGCTCTATTCTGAGTGACATAAATTCAGTGTATGCTGCCACACCTCGTGTTCAGATACCGCATGGTTAGTATGGCTATAACGCATTCCCACAATACAGTGTGCTTTTTCTTCAGTTCACGGTCGAGTTCCGCCTTGTTCAACTGGTAGAATTGAGTTGGACACCCTTGGTCACACCATTATTCGCTAGGTTTGGAAACATTGTGTAAGAACATTTAACAGAAGCATGAAAATGTGGGTGTTTTCTAACATAGATTAACACATGGAGTTACCTCGTAAAGACTAATGAGGAAAGGCAATTAAACAAACGACTGATAATCAGCAAGCGCTACACGGACAGTGGTTGCAAAGGCACCGACGGCAGCTACTTATTTTACTCACTCTGATGGAGCATTAGCGTATTTAATGCAAGTCTGTAAAACTGCATCAGGTCTGAGCATAAGTAATAGAGTATCCCTGAATTGCGTACCCGGATTCATACGATCTGGTAGCCGCGAACGAGGTTGATCATATTTTGCTCAAGAGTGTTATTAAACAATAATGATCATGCATCCAATTATCCTATCATTTTATTTCTAGCCTTCTTGTCCAATTTGCCCAGTCACTTACAGAACAGTTAAAGACTGCGCTGTCCATAAATGATGGTACATGGAGTCAACAAGTTACCCGGTATGACTACTTTACCACGTCTAGTGTAAAAATGAAGAGCCCGGTGTTATTTTGAAGCTCCTTACGAGGACACGACAGTTTTGTTCTTCTAATTTCAGGTGCTGCAATAGAATTCATGGGACGCTTCGAAAGGTTTGGTCTTTACGTTCTTGTAACAAACGGAATTCATGCATGCGGACAACAGTGTTGGGCATGTCATCGGTCTACGCAAACCCGTTTGATAGTAGGAGTGAGGAGCATAAGTCGACAAGAACTGCAGCACGTCGATTAACTTTTGAAGGCAGTTCATTTGTATTTGTATTACTGGCTAAGTTTTGACGTTTCTACAGATTCTGAATGATTAGAGCTAGGCTCGAAGTTGAGCTAGTCTTGTTTATTGTGGTTGGGTAATGTGCAAGAAATGTTTGAAAAGGGATTTTTATGGTTATACAGAAAAACTACAAACTATTGTCATAACAATCACTCTCTACTGCCTTGGCATTAGAACCGCTTTTCTATATCTCCATGTATCATTTACGCAATTAAAACGGGACGAAATTTCAGGAAGTGTCCTACTGATCATGTTACTGATTAAAAACATTTGATCATCAGCACACCAAGTGATTTTCAAAACCACCGTAGCGTGCGGTCGTTGGCTTTGGCGGTTTCATTCTTCGACATTGGACAAAAGTTTGACTGCTGTCTATAACTGTGGGCTGCAGTAACGCTCTCGTCTGCCCTAAGTGAACAATACTCTGGGGTTCGTTGGTGTATCAAGTGGTCAATCGAACAGATGAATATGGAACACGTTGTTCAAAATTAATGCACATCAGCACACTACAGAGTGCTCCGAGAAGATATTTTGTCGCGTATTCTTTTTTCAACTTACGGGTATGAAATATCGCAATTTGAGAGAACCGGACTTTTTATCTACACTGGTGGTGGTGTTTTAGACGCAACTGTTTTTGTCACTTCTAACTCACAATTATTGCCACCAGTTCCGCATAACTTGAGAGTGCTCAAGCGCTGGTAACCAATTTATGGAGTTGTCAACATGTGTGGTTGTTTTGTATTCACTCGTCATCTGAAACATTCACTGAGTACTTATGGATCAACACCTGAGTCCTTTCTGAAACGGTAATCCTTCAGGTAGTTAGGGTTTCCACTGGTCCCACCTAGTCAATGGAGTTATCATAAAATTTAGACGACTCATATCCGGTACAGTCTGACTAAAAGGGCATCTCGCCTGAATATTCACTAACATTTGCTGATATTTTTGTGGATTCTAAATTCGCAATGTTCAAATCTGTAAACGTCATGGTTTGAGACAGCGAAGACATAATCATACTTTACAAATGTCCGTGTTCAGCCTCAATTTAATACGCACAGGCAGCATGGTCACAACATCCTTAGCTTTGAAGGTCAACATTTAGTTCTATACATATGTTTTAAGCTTTCTTCATATAACCTCTGCCTGATGACATCCAAGCGAGCAATTCTTCTGTGACTTATTGTCTAACCAGAATCTGACAAACCGCAAACATCTAGTTGTTTTTGTCGATATTCAAAGAAAACTCGATCGTTTTCAAAATGTGATGTGTATTTTCATTAAACGGGGTGTTTTATGATCTAAGTGGTAACGATTTGAACGTGCACTGATATCACATTTGGAGTTTTTGCGGCCCACCTTGGTGAATTGAATTTGGATTGCCACTGCAACAATAAACTTTGCTTATGTTGATAAATTTACCGGAAACTTGCAAATAGGTGTAATAAAATTCTCTGTCTGTTGGTTTTTGAATGTATTATATGATCATGTGCAAGTATAAAAAATAACTTCACGGACATTTGTCAGGGCATATCTAATGGCATATTCCCCTGATAACATGGCGATGGGTAGTTCATTAGGTGCAGTGCCAGCAGATATATTTTTACGGATAACTGAAAGTCTAGCGTTCGATAATTTTATTGGTGCAAATTTTTATCAGCGGCGTCGAGATATCTTGTGACTTTTATCAAAAGCAATCTTCTTGTTGCAGTTTTTAAATTTTAGTGTACAAAAACTCTCTGTATCTCAAAAGGAGTTAAAACATGAGTTATCCTTTCTGGAAACTTTAATCATTGGACAAAAGGGTTGTTTTATACAGCGCTCAGTGTACTGCCGAATCACTCGGAGTGGTCAAGACCTGAAGTTATCGTCGGTTATGTTAATTTTATGCAAATTTGTCTTTGCGTGAACAGACAGAGTTGGGTTGTTGACTGTTTACAAAAAAGGGTGGAAGTATTAAGGATGGTCTTAGTAGCAGACGGATATCGCTTGACGTTTGTCCTTAACTCTGGCAAGAAGAGAGCGAGGAAGATTGACATGTCCCACAGAAGCGAGCATTTTTGAATCTGCCTTTCAAAGTTCATCCCATTATTGCGGACGTGAGTGGAAAAGTGCAGTCTGCCTTGGTTAGCTTGTATCTTATAGCTGAATTGAACTTGCCATCGGCTTATTAGCAAGCCTATCCTATCATACCACTGTGTATTTTATGCGACAACAATTCCCGTGTGGCCTCGGCGATGATAATACAGAAAGCATTAATCTGTGCTCAGTGAAAAAAATGGACGAATGTATGCCCACGCAGCTAATACGCGTAATGATGCGACAAACGATGACGACAGAACTTGTTAGTTGAAACACAGCCTCAGTCATTACAAGGCCAATCGTGTTCGTGTTTCTGACTCGGTCGTTTGACACTTTACAACCTAATCGTAACCCGAAGTAGCTCGTGTATTTCGACATGATGATGATCGATAATCGTCATTTGGTAGTATGTGTGCACATAATTGTCCATGAGATAGTCTATATGCCTAGAAACTAATAACAACTATTTGTCTGGTGTAGAGCGCGAAAATGGGTCATGTCTCGTACTGGTTTGCGACTATTATTTGTATTTCAAGGTTTTGCATTCGTGACTGAAAAGAATGAACGGAACGTTCAAAACTTGCGGTTTATGCATTCTCCCGTTATTAGTTCAGTGTACCAAGGAAGCTAAGCATTTCTGATAATGCACTCACAGGCACAGTTTTGTAGAGTTTTGAGTAGATCTTCAGCAAACTTCGAAGGTTGCCTCCTGTGGTGTTTAGTCAAAATAATTTATTCTTTAACAAAGCTTGTCGAAATTTAAACAGACCATTTTTCGTCGTATCAGAGCGTGGGGATGGTTTGGCGAAAGTTCTCTTATTATAATGCTCAAGAAAAGCCTGCAGATTTTAACGAATGTCATTTTTGTGACTCAGCTTTGCCGGTGACTTAGTTTCGCAGTCTAGTAAATAGTTTGAAGTGCATGTTGAGTTTGCAGTTGAAGAACATGTTTATTTTGATATCCCTGTATCCTGCGCTAGAGTGATTTGCTTCAGCTCACGCTTGTTATAATTTGTTATAATTGTCCATGTTCAACCTATCGTTTACTGATGAGTAGTGCGGGACTCGGTTAATTTCAAGTTGAACATCACTCACAATCGATCGCAACTATCTCATTCCCATAGGCTTTCCAGTCGACGCCTTTCAAAAAAGTAGTAGACTCGAGTTTCACTCTAATTAGAGCTCGTCAGTAGTGTATATCCTTGACATTGCCGGGACTAGAACAAATAGTAATTGTATCTGCTGTCGAGACGATCGGGTAACCTGATCATTACTCACAAGCGAAAATGGTTGATCGTTCATATATGAAAATTCGGTCGTGCCTAATGTGAAGTCAATGGCACAGTGGTTAACCGATAGTTGTTCCTCCCAGTTGATTTTGTATACAGAATCTTTGACATATCATATATTATCCGTCATATTATCATACAAACAGCTGTTACAAACCAATTCAATTTTCCATTAATTCCTTTGAAAACAGTAAAGTAAGTGCGTATGACTGCAAATTACTCACCTTGACCTTACTAACCTGAGTTCAACTTTTAAGACATATTTACTGATCTTCTGAGTGTGAATGTGGATGAACAATGTAAACACAAGTGCCAAAACTCTTCAAACCAAAGCTGTATAAAAGTAGTGTACAACATTCCAAATAAAAATCTGTTCACTTTTTGCTGGGGATGTAAATCATATCTCGTGGAATAGATGAGTGTGGGTTTTTCCGTTTTTTGTTTGTTTGATATAATATGAAACGAATAGTCGTAAAAAACTGCTCTGTCCTACTATATGAGTGAGTGCAACCCAAACAGTGTTGTGAAATTTTAACTTCTGTTAATAACTGAACGAACCAAAAACTAAATACAATATTCCATTCATTTCAACTCAACCTGTAAGTGCGAACGAAGACTTCACCGTACAATTATGCATGCTTAGTAGATCAGTCGGATGTTTGATCGGCAGCTATTCCGCCAAATATGGGCTTGCTATGGGTAAATTGTCAAACGCTGTTTGAGATAAAACCGAATGAACCATTTAGATTTTTACGTGAAAGGAGCAAAGCCGTGTGTTCTGAAAGGTGTTATTAAAAAAGGTCTCTCAAAATTTGAACATTTTCACATTAAACATTCGAGCAAAATCTCTGTCTTTACATTTTTAATGCAATCTGAGTATCAAGTTATGTATTGATGTTGTTCTTGTTTATGCTCTGATAGTTTAAAGTTTACTACCATACGAGATCCACAATTAAAAGAAACGTGTAACAAGCACTGCTTGATTTGCTAAGAATACGCTACAGAATCAGTCCTACGAATTTCCAAGTTGATTCATACACATTTATACAGAAAATGCTTTGTGTGCTGACTGTGCAACAGTCGATGTACGCTAAAATACTGGAGTAAATGGAGTGTATGAATTTATTTTTTTGTCTAACAGGAATAGAACAAAATATTGAAGGCTACTGAGATAAATTACACTACTTAGATGCGGGAAAATTTTCGGTCTCCACTGCCAGCTTGGTCCGCCTATTTGTGTACATCCTAGAATGAAATAGATGTTCACAGCTACGTGTATCGCTCTCAGCTTGTAATTATATTTATCATGGGAGTAGTAACGAAGTCGTTTGCCGTGAAAAACTTTTTATATCATCCTCCAAAAAACGCTTGATGGATTGACTCCATTTCAAGCGAAATCTGTATGTTTTCAATAAAAATGAAAATGAATGATCAGCAAACATTTAGGCAGCACTTTAGATTACATCAGCTGAAGGAATCAGCTACAGTCTTCCAGTGTGGAGTAAACTGCTGTACACAACTGACTACTGCCTGACAAACTTTATTTAATACTGAAGTAGTTATTTTTTCCACAAAAGCCCAAGATCAAAGAGTTGTAGATTTTGTAGTGTTTTTAACTACCTCTCAACGGCGTGAAAAATATATTTTCTCGGGTGAAAGTAAGTGGACACAAGGTTGTCTAAAACAGTTATGCGACCTAAAAACTGTGAGAGTTTATCGCACACATACAAAGTATTGTTCCTTATTAGTGATCTACAGATAGCCAATAATCATTTTTCGCACCTACCTAGTGAGGAATTGCTGCTAAACGATCACGACGGAAATAAGTGTGAAGTACAGTTTCATAGTTTAGTCGGTTTGGTAATGTCACAAACCACGTATCAGGTGTGAACACATTTACAGGTCTTAGGTAAAGTAGCTAGATTTATTTTCAACTTGGTCATAACATTTAAAAAAGAGAGAAGTATGATACTTTTGAAGGAATATTATGAAAGCATTCCGTTTTTGTGCTATGTTTTGCATACTGCTCTTACAGATAACATAACGAGTGTTTTTCAGAGGAGTTAAACGCGAGAACAGTGTATAGTTCAGGTAAATTAGGAAGGTGTATTCGATTTTCGCAAGAGATGTTTACTTCAGAAATTATTTTTGTGATGACTTTGAAGGGCGATAGAATAAATCGTTATTGCGTGGGAAAATCTGGTGCACGTGTATTCATTTTCGAGTTTGTGAGCTATCTGAATGAAAATACAGTGTTGAGCATCTGTTTAGAGGCAAGTCGATAAATGCACACTGAAACAATGATGACTACGTAAGCTGAAGCGATGTTCTTTTCAATATAAGCGCATGTTTTCACGAATCATACAAATACTGATTTTAAACTGTAAACATCCACAGTATAATCGGCAGCTTCATCATTATTATTTCACTTTGCAACTTCGAGTTCCGTTTAGGCAGTTGGTCAGAAAGGAAAGAAGAAAAACTGCGAGTGACAAGCTCTCAGTTTGTTACCCTCACTCGATTATATAAGACCTTTAGTTATATATGTCCGGCATGTGGTGACAAATCTGCAATTACTATGTGCAACACTGCACCCATTCTTCACGGCTTTCGTTGAAAATATGCAGACCGGAAGAAACTAAGCTTGCTTATGAACATCTGAACGTTTGTTGGACGGTTAGAAATTACAGTCTTAGGGTTAATTTAGTTTTAGATGGTAGACAAATTGAAGGATGTGAAAGAGAAAGTCATAAAATAGTGAACGAACTACAACCCCAACTACTATCTGTAAAGCATACAACAGACAAGGGCAGACTATCGTCATCGGTGAGAAGTCGAGAGTATTTTTATATTATCCAGAAGATCCTCATGGTCACATCAGCCGAGACTCCGTTTGCCGTACCAAATCTATGCATCCAGAACGCGTTAAAAGTGAACCACAAATGTCGCAGTTATGAGAGGCTGCTGTTCCAAGTTGTAAACTTCCGGAAACAAGCAAAGCGGTTCAGTTATTAATGTAAAGTTAGCAAGCCCCCTTGAAATGGTTAGTTTTACTAGGCACAAAAATACTTCGTAAGAGTCGTTTGGAGCTGATGAAAAATCATGTATCTAATAATCATATCTGTTATGATATACCAGTAACGCATTGAGGATTGCCGCAACCTGTACGATTTATCTGGTTAACTAGATAACGTACTGGCGTGAATCTTTTGTAGTTCTGCTTTGTATGTACTCAGTGAGATTAGTCTTTCAAGTACCAGATATTAGACATTTGAATACTTAGGTGAATATAGGGTTACAGTAGCAAATTGAACATGATACTGAAACTGTCTGGGTGGAACCGTTCAGACGGCCTGAGGAGTATGCGATGTACTGACTTCGTTTTCCTAGCCATTCACGTATTGTTGAAAGACAGGCTAAGATCACTGAAGACATTCGTGCCCAGGTAGCGCTGGCACCTATCGGTGTCGAGTTTTGTTTTCTAGAAACTAATCTATGAAGTCTGAATATAGGAAGTGCTTTAGTTTACATCAACCCTAGTCAATAAAACCATACTCTGTGCATAATGCTGAGCTACTCTTTTGCTTTCTTAAAATGGGGATTTTTGTCTGGGAAAACTAGTGTTCTAGACTTTGAAAAGCGAACGCCCGTAAGCATTTTGCGTTATCTGGACAGTTGAAGCTCCAATGGGAGACTGAACAGTATTCCGTTCTCTTTTCTCATTATTTCAACTATTAACTCGTGATTTGTTGCTCTTGGTATCAGTTTGAGGACACTCCTGAGGACGTTATTGTGATCCAGCCATAATCTACACATCACAGAGACAAACAGTTAAGTGTGAGTAAAAGTTACCAGGCATGACGAATTTTTTATAAATCTGAGAAAAGCTGTGGTTTTTAATCCATCTTTCGTCTAAGCAAGCAGTTGCTGAATTCAATACGGCAACTTATTTTGGTCCAAAGTGACTGCACGTTATATGAGAAAAAACGTGACAGCAAAAGTATTTTTTAAAGTAGACAGTAAAATTGTCATAAGCAGGTTAGAAGCCAAAGCGATCACCCTAAGTTTTGTATCATACCGGCAACTGAGACAGAGCAACCGTTACTGGTTTGCAGTGTCCTGGAGAAAGCAAAAACAAAATCTACTCGCAGTATTTTTCCATGTATGCTTCGTCTAATTCGAAACTGACAATTATCCCTTGTGATGCAATGTCAAAATGACAGGTAGTATTCTCGATGTTGTATTTAACTTTGGCTAATTAAAACCGAAGTGCTGCTAAATGTAACTGTTATCGGCTTCCTGGTTAGTGGTGAACTTAATTTGGGTTAATCGGCGTTTACGTTATATGACATTGTATGTAGTAAGAAATTCTCACCCCAAAAGTCAAAACATTTTGGTGTCCATGGATCAAGTTTATCTGACCAGATTGGGAGAGTAACAATTCCTCTTAAGCGACGTTTATTTTTAAATAGAATTTCTACATTTTTGAGGTCCCTGTCGTGTTTGATGACCTCTTCGTCAAATTTTAACAAAAAACATTTCGAATCAGCTAAAATTGTTGTGATATTGATGCATGTTTGTACATTGGTGGAAGTTTTACAGATCTTGCCGTTCAGTCCGTAAATAATAATCCCTGGTCTAGTTTGAAAATTTACAAACACTTCTACTATTGTTGTAATCCCAAGATTTACATCCGGACTATGTTCCGTAATTGTTTCGAAAACTAGGGTAGCTTTGAAGAAAAAACTGAGTTATCTTTTTTTCAGGAACGGCTGCGCAGCAAATAGCTAAAAACCATTAACAATTGCAGCAGAAAGATAAAAATCTGTAGAAGCTGAAACCCCCAAGGGTTTCACGAGCAACACATCGATCAGCATCAAACTGTAGAACAGAAGAAACATCTGCAGCTCGGATGTCCAACGAAAACAAAGATTTATCTACTAAAATGTTTCGATTTATTGGCAAGCGATAGCCGTTTGTAACACCAACCAGTTAGTATTTGTAATTTCTTTTTCGTAAGAGGTTTCCACGTAATTTGTTTGTCCGCCTGTTGTTGATTTTGTGCAAACTAGCCTAAGTTAGAATGAGAATAATATTTACAAGCGTTAGTGGATGTTTGTTTCGTAGGACACACATTCTCTATTCAAGTACTTGACAAAAGTTATCGAGAAGATTTCTACTTCACTAGCAAAAAGTTATTGAATTAAAGCAAATGAGGACAAGATTTGCATTCCCAGTTTTTGCTCATCGAAACAACAGCGGTTTGAATCTCATCAAAACGATTAATTCCGTTGGGAAATTGAAGTGAATTATGTACGGAGCATTATGGAGTCCATCCAATAAAATAACTACCAACTCTCCGCTCGGTTTTTGAAGGAAAAAAATAACAAACAACTTAACGAGTTACACATCACCAGAAACCAACCGAAGTAAGAAAGTTTCGTCTAAGTGGAATTGAGATAAAAGTAATAAGCTTTCACTGAGATTAGCTCTGTTGTCTTTTTCCAACCGATTCATATATGAACACAAATTTCACACTGTGACAAGCTTGTTGGTGTTGTATTGAAAGAAGTGCTCATTAGTAAAGCATATTCGTATTTTAACAAGGATGTGAGCGCGAATTCACATGTATATGCACACAATTTTGTAAATTCTACGCTGGTGGCCGGATAACTTACGGAGGGGATGCTGTGAACGCCTTATTGATTTCAGTTTTCACTGTTGTCACCTTAATTTACAGTTCAAGCTGAAATGACATCAGCAATTGAGTGGATAGATCAGAAATGAGGAAATATGTATATTTCAAGGTGAACACCACTCGTATTTTTTTGAAGCATTGAACTCGTATGTGATTTTAGCCTGGAGGGATCGGAAAAATAGTATTCTAGTGTCACTAATGGTAGTGACGACCTGTGAGTATAATACAATGAACATATTGTAAAGTTCATTCACTCAGTGACGGTGGGTGAAGTCTGCACAATCTTTCCGAGGGAAGCCAGTTTAAAAATTAACACCTGGCATGGAGGCTGGGGTAACATATGGATGGTAGTTATTTTGTAACGATTCAATTCCCCGTCTATTCTTGTGTCTTTTAGAAATGGTCTGCTCGCCAGGACAATAATAACTACGCTGTGTGAGATATAAACATTGACAGTGGTTATTTGACGGAGGATTGTGTTAGCTAAATAAACGTCTTTGATATGGAGTTTAAGCAATCCACACTGCTACATTATGTACCCATATTAACTGTTTATCGGTCTTCTCATTCCCTTTTGACAAAAAGTCAGTATCCATCTGAAACGTTAAATTGACAGTGACTGCTGTCCGAAGCATTGGAAATCAGCTTATTATCGAGTGATAAGAATTTTGCCACTGTTAAAGGACCTATTTGAGATAATCCATATGAAGCCCCATTTTGAAGAAATGTTAATTGTTCTTTAGTTTGTCTTTGTAACTTACATTCTTCAGGCTTGCTGCACGCTATACTCTTTTCTGATGGTATCGTAACTTCCACCGATATGAGTTAGCGGTGGTTGACTTATGGGGACTAAGATTGAGAGTTACTTCAAATTATCAAAAGGTTAAGAAACCTGAAAGCTGAGCTATCGGAGTTTAGTGCGAATAGAATGCTGAACTCTTAGGAGTGTTTCCTGAATAAATAAGCGTTGGAACACTACATTATTAGGATTTTCGAGTTTAGTGATTTGGACTTTTGGGATGATGACAGTCGATATTTTGAGTAGCGGACCTATAAACAGCTTTTTTAAAGTAGCCTGGATGGACTGGATGAAATGAACTCAGTGTGAAAAGGTTGCTTTTAGTTTAGCAATGTTCTGGCTGCAATTTTGACACCAAACCTTTCTACTGCACACACATAAGGAAGGTGGACCACACAAATTTAGATGCCCCTTCATGCATTTACGTCTAAGACATAGCTAGTGGCTGACTGCAAACCAGCTTTCTGATGCAGACTTGTTCACTCCAATGGACGATGATGAGGACGTCTCAATTATTCGAAGCTCTTGGCTTCGCTGAGCCAACCGAATAATTATTGGTTTATTGAACAAAGTTTGAGAAGTCAGATAACCGGGAACTGAGCACCATACACCTTGTTTCGCGGTTCAAGCATTCAGATAGGACCTTCCTCCGACCCCTCTGAAACAAAGTTACTAAACCACACTTTCATTCTTACGAGAACTCACAAGTAATATATTCACCCTTCTGGTTCAAAATTTGCAACTTTCTTAATGAAGGATAATTGTACCAACGGCAAAATCAGTAACCTTGCATTAGTTGCAACTCAGCGGTCATATTCAAGCAAAACCTTGACTAGTGTTTAAAATACAGCATTATTTCGAAAAGAAAATGAAAATAATTGTTCTTTTCACTCAAATCGTTCACCCCTTAGTTAAGAACTGTCAGTTTTCCGGTTAAATTAGATGGGCAATGTTTTACTTATTCGCGGAAGTTAGGGGAATGAGTATTACGAAGCTATGATGATCTGGGGTTCTTAACTTCTGGCAATATAAGATGGAAACTATTTCGTGAACCACAAAAACCGTATCCACACAAGGCAGCTTCTTTGTATGCTCTTGATAAACCCGTTTTTGTGCCAGGGTTTTTCTTATATTCGTGCGTTTAGGTGAAGTGAACAAAAAGAAACTAGTAAGTTGACTGTTAGCGGAAACAGTTATTACAGTTGTTTGGTTGAGGTTTTATGTTCCTCAGTGTACTAGTGTGCTTACAGAAGAAACTATCATTCGCCTTCACTTGTGCACAGCACTTCGCTGTTCGGAGGGCGTGGTAGGTAGAAAACTTTTGTGTCTTTGACTTAGCCTACGCGTGATGTTTGACCAATTCCTGCCACGTCGTGATGAGATATATTTCCGTCAGACATTTTTAAGCAGTACGGAGGAAGCGTGCTCAACCACTTTCTAACTTACAAATGACCTGGAGCAGTTCTTCTCATAACCAGACTATCCGTATATTTACTGATTATGACGACTGGGATTGAACTGAATGGAATAACAAGTGAACCTATAGAGACAGAAGAACGTAGTTGAAGGAATAGAATGTACCTCAGAAACGACGTTTTATTGCAGTGCAAAAGAATTGCTTACAAACAATTCATTGATACTCGAAGCAGCAAGGCTTCTGTTAACAGATTGAACTCAGTTTTGTCAGCATGCACTCGATGTCAAGAATAGTGACCATGCGACAAGCATTAAGTGTGAAAACTATTCCAGTGACAGGACGTAAGTCTGTCTTTGAAAAATGTGACATCGTCTGTTTTTCCATACTCGAGAGTTGTACGTGAAGAATCGGGTTCAAAAGACACCACAGTGCCTTCCGCATTTACAGAGTACAATGTCTTTCTGTATTGCACGAGAAAACAATGGATTACTCGATCAAGTTATAAATATGAATTTGGTATAATGAAACCAGTGACAGACTTCTGAGTGCAAACCAAATTTTCTGCAAGTCTACTGGACTGTGGATGTCACGGAGGAATAAACAAATACCAGCATCTATTTCTGCGAAAAATTGACAATGAAGTGACTACCACTGTTGGTGACCGAAGCCGCGAGTACAACATCGCGACAGAATAATTTGCTCAAAACAGGTGTAAAGTCTGTACAAGATGATGAGGTTGGAAAAAAATTCAAGTCGCACAGAGTAAGCATCAGTAATCACTGGAGTATAGTATTTTCTCAGAACGGGACCATTATAATCAGCATGACATCTCTGAAGTGTTTTGAAGGTAACGAGCCATGGAAGTTGTCGTAACTGTCTTTTTAATTATTTTTGTCTGTATATTTAGTACGACTTTTGACAGTGTTTAATACCTGTTTTTGATACCGGCTACCAATAAGATAAGCGTGAAAGCGATTTCGTCTTATTGACCACAAAGTATCCAAAATGTGTCCGCAGGGACAGGATGGTCTTTACTCGATGGAGTTACAAAACTATCGTCAAAACACAGCATTCGATCCGGAGTAATAGATAAACTCTCATGACAACAGTAAAATGCAAGAACTCGACGCTGCCCATGTAATCATTCTTGCTTTAAAAACTAAATTATTTAGGGGCATCACATACAAATTCAGCCCCATTTACTGGGAATGGTTGAACTAACAAACAGTCAGATTCGATTTTTTCGTAATTGGTGGGCCATGAACAGTCGTTGATTGATAAAATATCGAACAAAGAAATGGCATATTGAATAAAATTGGGAATAAACCGTGAACAAAATCAAACAGCATCAAGGAGAGAATGAAGTTTTTGTAGGTTGGTTGATGATGGTGGGTGCACTGATGGGTTTGAGCGTTATGAATCCAGTTGGATTTATTGTTACCAACAACAGGAGAAAGATAAAACGGAAAACCTGCATTTCTTCACATTAATGGCTACGCTGGAGTCAAAAACTGACTTCAGCACAAAGAAGAAGGGATAATAATGACTAGATTTATCAAGAGCATAAGAAATATCATCATCTTGATAGGTTCCAATGCCATCTCCTACTTCAGTAATTATAATCATACCATCTTGAAATTATGTTGGAAAAGCATTTAATCCAAAATGTGTAAAAGTGTATCGATACAACAGAAGTGGTGCATTAATAATTGTCGTATTGTCTGACACTTCATCACGTGACATTTGAAGATTAGCATTTTTTGAAATCAATTTTGAGAAAACGTTAGAAACTGGCAAACGATGCTTCATATCCTCGGGTTCTTCTGTTATGCAAATACATTGTAGTGGGCATATATTCAATCACTCTGTGGTCGCCTGAAATTCTCAGTGGAACATCATTAGCCTCCAGTGGCATCACTGGTGGAGTCACTAAGTTTTCTGATTCCGCTGGCGGTATTACTCCCTTATCCCAGTTGGACTGCAATACTTTGCGCAAAAGGTTCTTGGAAACTAAGTGAAAGACTCAATCCCCCGAAGCTTCAGGTCTCAATTTTGCATTCCCCCTTTGGATTTAGAACAGTTAAATATAATTTGTTTAATGTCAGCCTCATTGCCTAAAATCAGTAGAGGAATGTCCGAATGTAATGAGCGTAAAAAATTAGGTACAAGAACAGAAGGACCTGAGCTTGAAGCTAAAAGCTGATAACCAATAGAGCTAGCATCGGGTAGCTTCACTGAAACGGTGCAGCAGCCTACGAGAGGCAATGAATGATCAATAATACCACGAATGTTAACTTGTGTGAGCTGCAGAACAGCATCAAGATAAAATACAATTAGATCGGATTGCAAGATTATTGCCACAGTACTATCGGTATTAACCCTAAAATTGAGAATTTTGCCGGGAGCAGAAACTAACGTTTTCAAAACACGAGAAGGACTTAGAGCAGGAGAAATAGAAGAAGAGCATAACTGTCTTCAGATAATAGGTGTATGGTGAAATCCAAATCCGTTGTTAAATGATAAAATTATGTAGAATTAGTTACCGATTGAATATTACCATTCTCTCAGAGCTGAAGCACTTTGCCCTCTTTGTAGATACACATACCGAGCACGATTACATCCACGAGGAGCGCATTTCCCGTATCGTTGTAGAACTGAGTTCGTATCAATTTCCTTAGAAAACTGAACAAATAATATTGGCGCACGGAAATCGGTATGCGATTCGAATGTATTATCTTGTTTTGGTCTTGAATTTTTGGGTTTAGAATAATCGCACAGAACAACCTCAGTAGTCTTCGTAACTTCTTTTACACCCTCGAATTACAAATGGCCTGAAACATTTGGTCATCACGCAAGAGAAGTTTCTGTTGTAAATCTGCAAGTTATTACTAGAAATCAGTCGATCACTTAGCTGGTCCCCTAACTGGATACCGTATTCACATTGACCCGGTAGGTTTTGCAGCTGCAAGGCAGAATTTCGAATGGGTTGAGTCTGTGACTGAATTCATTCATTCAGTTTAGCTCTTCCAACTGTCACAAAACTTACCGATTTGTAATGTTTGAGAAATATTGGTTGGTCGTTTCGGGAAAATCATGTTTTTTCATGGCAGCATAAGCATTATTATCAACAAAATGTAGAAAAGGGAACCTTCCACTCTTACGAGTAAGATTTTGTGACACTGATCATTAAACCGTTCCAAACAATCTTCCACTTCACGAGCATTTGAGTTATCCCGTAACTAATCCGTTTCGTTAATCGTCGTAAATAGTTGCGAAGCGCGACGCCGAAATGTGATGATTGGGATTGAACTGAACAGAATAATGACCGAATGTATATAAGTTACACAACGCAATAAGGCAAAACAACACAGAACGGATATTATTTAGTTGTATGCATTGATAATGCAGAAATTTGGTTCAGCAAAACAAATACGTAACTAAGAGAAAGACAAAACATGCCATCAATTTTCATTACGTTGTCCCTGTACGTTATTCTTCATTTGGTTCTAAAACACCTTCAGATGTGTTTCTAATATTATGTCATTTGCCTCGATCAGCGCTTCCCAAAACCCTCCCAGACGGTTTGTTTAACCATCAAAGGTTTCAATATGTCCGAACACGCAAACACTACGCAGTAATTTTCGAAAATAAATTTGTCCACCGTTGACGTGACCAACTGAAACCAGAGTGAAGAGAGTAAACCATATAAAATAAACAAAGCCAGTTACAGCTAAAACTGTTAACGCCAAGCACCTACTGGTTGACGTAACATTTTCTTAAAGCGTTTTCACTAAACCAACGAGCCTAATGTGAATAAGGAAATTTGCTATGCTTGACGTTATACTGTAAACCAATTGAAAAACTTCGAAGCTTTTTTACCAAGCGAAACTAAGTGAATTCCCATAATTTGCCTTTTTGTTCCAAATGTCACCAGTTAGTGTAACACGAACTCATGCCCAAACTCACCAGACTTTATTACCTAATCTTAGTGACGAAACTGCCATGCTTTGTTGGCAGATGGCTGCCCTTTGAACGGATATGCTCGAAGTTTCTCCGTAATCGTTTGCACTTAAGTGGTAGATATTCTTGAATTGAAAGGACATAAGATCTGTCTCTACATCTGTTTGTTCCCGTGTATCGTTTAAGTGCATTGCGATTGTTTTGTCTGAGAAAAAGTTCCGATTATTTTGCCATCCAGCTGTTGTCAGTTAAGTGCAAAAAATACCTCTGCCCTATTTGGATGAACCACATTAACACAAAATAGAAGCATTTCGTATCGAATACCTCAAACAATTAACTAATTCGGAAACAATTAAGCCTGCGCTGAAACTAATAAGCAAAAGTACACTTTAGTCCCTCAGTTTGTACAAGTTATTTTATTGTTTTTGTATACTCTGAGAAAGTTGCATTTTGTGCCAACTCGTGTTGTTCACCTCCGAGAACTCGAATTAATTCAGGATTTCTCTGATTGTTTTGAGAAAGCGTCCAACTTCTTTCTTTTCATTTTGTAAGAAGTTGACCAACATTAGGTCCTGACATTGTAAGATGTTCTCATGAACTGACAGCCAATGACATTCTCAACGTTAGAATGTTAACACTTAGGCAGTTAGCACGGAAGTGTCTTGAAAAATTTCTTAGTCCCACATTACGATAGTACTATGCTTTCACAGATATCCGGATTGGCGTGATCTGTTTGGATCCACACTAAACTGTTCAAGCAACTGAGCAATAAACCCTAGTACAAATGAGCCTGGAGCCCATGCTGTGCATAAAGACAGTATACAGAATCAGAGGACCTACTAGTACACTCTAATTTTAGGTGCACTTGTGAGGCAGATGCTGTGATTTGACAACTAGGCTGCCGGTATTCACCTATTAATAAGCATTTGCTACTATTGTTTACAGTCGAAACTGACAAATTCACGGAATATAACGCCTGAGCTTTAACAGTTGACGGTTACACTGTTTTAGTCATCCTAAACTGTCGAGTAATTGGGTGTTTTGTGTGAAACTGATGTTGAGAAAATCGAAAGCCTTCAACAGCAACAAAATTTCTGAACAAAACCAATTGGTTCATAGCACTTCCGCTTTATACATAAATATTTTTAAAGAAACAGCAAACACCGTCTCAAACCAAGCATCCGCGTTCAGTGAAGTCTCTCCGACTATGAGTATCATCAAAATTTACTCCGTTTCCTCCAATCTGTAGGGCAAAAAATGAAGATGAAGTGCGGGAAATACGCAAACAAATCCGAATTTTATTTATATGATGAGCAGAATGTTTAATAAGTAAATATGTTCACCGTTGTTGTACAAGCTATCCAATTATAATAAACTGAGGTTTAGACACACAGAGTCTCTAGAAACGAATAGTTTCATTAGAACTCATCAGTAGTTTCTATACACAGTGCTATAGATAATAAACGACGAACAATTTATGTTAACCAGATTTCTCATCACTAACCGATAACTCAAAATATCACTGAACCGAACTATCAATTTTCGTGATTCCAGATGAGTGGAAGTTTTGAATCATAGGCCATTGGCTGGAGTTAACGGAACATAAATCTTCAGGTGGCAGGAGGGTGTCCAGCATTACACTCAGACGGAATTAGCTTAAATCTCAAATAGGTTAATTTGTTTTCACTGGCGTGACCTCTGCAGCACACCGGTCAATATGGTTTTACGTGTGAATGTCGCCGAAGAGCAGAACCTTGTCATATATAACACATGTACCAATGCCAACTTCTAACAACGTAGAAACTCAAATCTGGCACCGTTTTTCAAAATGAAACAAATTATTCTTAATTTTACTGTCTGCTTATGTCGCGTCAATGCAGGAGTAGGTTCTACTGAGATATATATTTTGGTGCTAACCAAGTAAAGGCTTATGACGACCCTTGATTGCACATTTGCCAGTTACCCATGCATTTCGAATAAGGATAGAACAATACTTTCAACAACGACTGGAATGTCGGAGCTACCGATGCGTTCATTTCATTGCACGGAGAGTTTCAACGGAAAATTTTGTTAGGTTTGTCGACTAGAAGATAACGTTTACGGAATGCTGAAGCTTTTCTATTACACTCAAACATCATTGTGGAATATTTTTGGTAATCTTTAAGATGACATTTTGTTTTCAGTTATTCTATACGTGACTGCAATTTTTGACCGGATATTTTATAAGATGGGGAGATACAATCTGCTAATTGTCGCCTATTTGACCACCGAGTCGTGAAAACCACCACACTGATGTTAACGGTACCAAGCCATCTCATTATATTTGAAACGCCAACGGTGTTCACATTGACAGTCGTTAGTGGGTCACAAGCGTGTTGTTTCTCAGTCATCCTGACACGCGTATTTCGGTTGTTTCAATCCGAAACGCGTTCAAAATACTTAAGTTTATCGGCAGTTGATCATAGTTTTTGATCAGATGGGGTCGACCAACCACATTTCTGCTCGTGGCTGCTTGTGAAAGAGTTAGTATTAGCCGAACATCCCCTGATCAGGAAACTGCTGCAGTTAGGATTAATTAAATTGAGCATTTGCAACAGGACATCGAAAATGAAGTGGTCACAAACATCTGAGAAATAGTGATAGGTTCATAGGCCTGTATCGAAAAGCTAAAACGCAAATGCTCATGTGTTCATGTCTTCGTGTTTCTTTGAAAATAAAGCTGATTGAACACTACTGTAAATGTTCAACTGACGTTCTCGAGTGTAAAGAAAGACATCTGAACTTTAAAGATATAACCGGCACCACTGTCAGCATCGTTTAGAAGTGCATCGATGGCGGCGTCTATTTCTGAATAGACTTTCCATAGTGTACCCCGTGTGCAACGTAAACCCGAGGGAATAAGACTGGAAGACTTGTGAATGAAAGATGTTTTGGCCCAGCCAGCTACTGCTAGTTATTTTGATGACAGATAGTAACGAATGTTATTCTCACCGTTCGGAAACAGAACAAGAAAGAGATCGAGATGCTAAAAGCATGGCTAGCTAGATAAACGTTGATATTGTAAGATAAGAGGTATTTCATTTTAATGCTGTCTTTATAAAACAAAAACCTCCAGCATACAATTTGCCGTGAAAGCTGAATAAAAGAAAATGTGAGAAGCCACTACGGGCCAAATGTTTGAAAAGCAGACTAAGTGGTTTACCAAACGTCAGGGGTATTAGTTAATAACATGAAGAAAATAAACTAATTTAATCTGGTGCCACAGTCTACAATAGCACAGGCAGGAAATAGTTGTGCTGACAGTCTGACAGACAAATCTAGCAAAAAACGGGGGTGGGTTAGTGATGTGACTGGGAAGACTGCAAAGCTGATTGAGTAGAGTTGTTCGTTGAAGCAAAATAACCTGCAGCAACAGAGCGTTTTACAGACTGAGCGCACTGTAAATAAAACATTCTGTTTTTACAAAAACATACCAGTTTGAACCTCAGATTCGTGATGATATCTCATTCCTTTTTTTGAAGCTAGCCAATGAGAAGAGTTCTGACAGTAACCGATTGTGTTGGGTACTCTAAGAATAGAAGGGAACTTTAGGAAAATTCAAGACTATCGTAACAGCCTCTTTGGACAGCTTCAAAAAACCAATGCCATTTTTATAAGATATCCGCAACAAATTTAGTACGAATGAAGTCAAACAGCTTGAGCGTCGTATTTAACATGTTATTGGTAAGTGGATTGGGAATAACAGCGCTATGAGCAAGTTGTAATAATCTACGTTTCAACCATTTCGGGTGGCCTTCCTCAGGAGTGTTGTAATCAAAATCACACTAACTTTGTCACTATTCCCAATCTAGTTATCAATACCATTTTCAGATCTGTGCTAAATCTGTACCCTTATCTCTGCGAAAGGGCGTACAGTAGGGTTGCACACTATGGGGAAGGTCTCAGCTTGGTATTGCCTTCATATGCTGTCCAAAACATTTGAATTAAACTGCGTTCTTTATGTTATAGCCGCATCACATACAAACAAACCCAAATCGTCCGTAAGTTATGTTTTAAAGTTTTGCTGAGTTCAACGACTTGAGCTTGTGGTGGCAATGGTAAAAGTACGCATAATGTTGCTGACAAGTGTGCATGATTTTGTATTCAACTGTAATGGACAACTACTGTGAAATCAATAACTTCGAATCCCAGCCAAATCCCGCATACTTTGTAAAAATTGCCATATTTTGATATAGCTGGCCTGCAACGGCACCAGAAGTTTTAGTGTTTGGATGCAACAAACAAAAATCCACTGACAACAACAAGTTCAGGGTAAACCCATTTGTCTGCGAAACAGTTTGCTAACTGGTTGTTTCCCTTAACCGATGAATTTGTGTCTCTTGGGTTAGTTTTGGGCCACATGAACAATAGTCTTACGAAACAATACGTTTCGAGTTTTTGTAGAAAGGTACTCTGATCGTCCATAATGAAGGTTTCATAGAATTCAAGGGAGACCGATGTAATGGGCAGTTTTTCATTAGTTATCTTAATGTAACCGTCTCGAGCAGTTAAACGGTTTCAGTACGACTTATCGTCCTGCAGGAAAACATGCTGCAATGTAATAAAAATCCAAGTTCACTTACATTGTCTCAACGTTAGATATCAACTGAGGCCTCTTGACCTTGGGGATAAATTCATATGCGGAGTCCATCCAATCGAATGCTGAAGTAGAAGCAAAAGTCACGCTTGAATAATAATAAACGGCAGGAGACAAGGCAAGTTCATCTCTGAATTATATAGTACGAAATTATGGGCAACATTCGGATCCATAGCATTCATAATTCCAGTCCGATTAAAATTGTTAATCTGTCAGTTAATCTGTTCAGTTACTTCATGACAACCTAGTTAAATATTTTGAATGCTCCCAGCCTTTGAATTTCTCCAGCTAACAATAACCATATGTGAGAGTACAACTAGAAAATGTTGGTCTCTCTTACTGACTTCATTAGAGGTTGTTTGTAACCCGTCAGTTTCAGGAAATGTTTCATTTGGGCAGAAATTCAGACTGACCAATTTGCAACTGAAATCCGAAACATGTGCATCCATCCATTCTCACTCCAAACGGAACCCTATACTCGATGCACGTTAGATCGTCAGTGTGTGTTAGTGCATAGTCCATGTGTCTGAATCGTTAAGCCTGAACACTCCTTAATGCTTCCTCGGGGGCCGTAGTTACGCGATCATTTCTTTTATCGAAGCAGTCCAGAAGCTATGTGGTCACTTCGAATAACCAGACACTAGTGTGAGGTTGGGATGCTATAAAGCGAATCACTAAATGCTCCAGATTTACTGGCAGAAAACTAGGGTATTACATAAGTCAATAGCTATTAAATTCTGTTGAAGGTTCTGCCCCTTTTCTTGAAGTTGTGGTTTACTTCTTATTCGTAAATGAGGACTACATACCTGCTGACTGAACTTTGCTGCTCAGATGGATTTAGCTTTTCTCAGAATTTGAGTTACCCATAAAAACTCTTCAACTAGAACTTACTAGAGCACAGACTCAGAAATTAGCAAGGATAATCCAAACAACAACTCATATTTGGAGCTACTTTTACAAAAACAATTGACCAAATAATGTATGGTACTGCAAAGTGGCGACTAGCTGAGGGCTCATGCGGAATAAATCGACCACAGCCGATTTGAAAGATGTTACGTAGCCATTTGGTCGTGTGACTGGTGCGGCACGCTTGAAACATTTATCGATCTCTATTTTGTTTCATGTTCCATTGTTATCACTAATTGTTTATCAGAGATGTACATCTAGCAAAACCATTCAAATTCAACGGTTTTCAAGTGTACGAAATAGAAATAAAACTCACAGGAAAATCAAAACGTTTTCCGAAAATATATATTATGCATTCACCATTGGAATTAACGTCGCACTGACATTTTGAGTTCTAGACATTTTTTGTTCGTTTCAAGCTTTTGTGCATGTAAAGAATTGGTAACCAACAACGATCTCGTATATGTTAATTAGAACTGGCGACTAGCCTTATTGAGTAAATGTCAGTTTTTAATGAGTTAATCGAATTGTTAAAGCTGACATTACTATGTATCGGGTGTTATAAATGTTGGAGAATGAACACGCAGAATTTCAACGTTTTGTTATATTTTACAATCCAGAAATTAATGTTGAGATTCGAATACCACCGAAGGTTGTACCTCAGTCAATCCAGATTTTCTCGTGGGTAGCAATTGCTTGATTGAAAATATATTGGTCCGTGGAGAAAAAATAGTTAGATTCATCTGAAATGACGGAAGAAATTCATTTCCGTTAAAGCAGACAAGATAAGAAGGCAGACAATACGTTAGTCAGCTAATTAAAAAGTACAGTGAATATAATCATAGTCTGCAGAGTATGTTCACCATACCGTATTTTGAGGAATAAATCCTAAAGTTCTGTGATGCTTTTCAGTAAATTAATGGCTTTCAACACCACCAATTTTTAAACATTTTGCCGACTGAAAGATGACTTTTCGCAAAAGTTATTGTCTTGTATACTTAATCAAACCATCAAATATATGGACGGAGTTGACCTAGTGTTGGGTGCACAGGGATGAATATTATATAGCAAAAATAGAACCAGACACAGTTGCAATAGAATGCCCAGAAGTGAACTTTTTTTAAGACTGACAAATAAATGTGATATTCTGTTTGTTCACGTGTATCAAAACGCATAAACCTAACCTCGGACATAGTTGATGAAGTCTAGTCAAGCCAAATGAAAGAATTGCTACATACTCACGAGAAGACGGTTCATTTATTTAGAAAAACATTGATGTGTTCAAGAATGATGGTAAACAAAGATTTGATGTTTGGTGGCTGGTTAAAGTTAGAACCATAAGATTTGAAGTCATCGATATACGGTCGAAGCAGTAAACTCCGATGAATTCTCGTCCACTCAGTCGCTGATTGAGGTAGAGTAAGGCGGATTGTGTTCAATAAAATTTCATTTTGGTGAGAATTCATTGAAGAATCGTGCGTTTGAGTTTAAACATGTAAGGATTTACTTACAGGTCTAGTTACATTGATGGTAAGGTCTAAGATTAGAACATTGCTGTGGCCTCCAAGGTTTTTGTCAATTAACTACCTACACACGTTTGAACATTAAACAAAGACACAAAGACCAGTTGTACATTTATGTATGATTTTACGGAACCGCACGGTACATTTGAAGGGTATTTTCAAACTTCGGCTACGTTTCTTCAGGCGAAGAACAACATTCACAGAGTTCAGTACAGCCGATGGGGAATTATGCGGATGTAGCTTGGCCTTGACATACTGCGATGGATTTTCGAAAAGACCTTCAAGTTGGGAGACGCTTGACTTTCGAGTTACCTCTATTAGTTTGGAGAGATCTGTGTTCCTTGTGGTAAGATGTAGTTCTGGAATATGTGGGCGTTATCGATTTGGAGACAGGTTCTCTTGATACCACTTCATCCATTGAATATAAAAATTACTACCAGGTGAAAACAAGACGTGAAGTATCAGTGAAGTAGTTACAAACACTTCGCAACTAATTCGGAACAGTTACACCGTTGTGCAGTAATACTGCATATATAGTGACAGAGGAAATTAATCGGCGTACCTACACATAATAACAAGTTAATGTTGACAAAGCTTCATTTACCCAAGATAAGCGTGATTAAGTGTTCACCTTTCTTTGAAGGAGTACAACAAGGTGAACTATCGATTCAGATGACAATGTTGTGCACTGTGCTGCGTTATTGACGTGATCGTGTGATAAGTAAAGTTAGTCCGGTTGGACGCTCTAGATATTTAACGGTTAATCGGTTCATGCAACTAAAGGCACTAGTTTGTACCAACACGCACGGTTTTATCAGTACACTCTTTTAAATTGTTGATGGAACTGAATGGATAAGAAGGGTAGCAGCGTTCACAGTAGGCATTACACGTTGTTAAGCAGAACAATGGGTGTCCTTAAAGCGAATCTTTATTTCCAAATTGGCCACAACCTACTGACGTAGTATTTCACGTCTGCTGGTCTACTCCGTTCAAAAATTAGTAGTTAATGTGGGCAGATAAAGACACATACACAGCTGGTTGGCTTTAACATGACAAACTAGTAAGATGTCTATTTCAACTTATCATGCAGGCTGAAACCTGCATATTTCTAAGTGACTGGCTGTGAATTATTTGACGGTAAACTGTCTGTTTTGGTATCACCAAATAGCATGGAAGGTTTTCAACTTTTTATTGCATTATAATCCTAGTAGTCGAGAGAAGTAAATCGCTAAGAACTGCGGACGACGCTCGGAAAAACATAATCTTAAACAGTTTTTAAGTCGTGATTTGCATAATCCAGGACCTGAGTGTAATCTGAACGTGTTGAAAAGTGACTGACGAAGGTGCATTTTATCCGGGCGTTGGTATATTCGGTATATTCGGCTATTTGTAATGTCGGTGACAAACCACCATGATCTGGTCCATAAGCCAATTTTGCTGGTTCGAAACCTGTGTTTAACAGGTTTTTTTTATGTTAGGGACTTTGTTCCATACATTTTACGAGAAGTAGTAATGCTCACAAAAAATGCGCAGTGGACTGGATTGCCGGTGCAGTTCACAAGCCGCAATGGCCTGCGGAGATATAACGGTAGGCTAGATGAGGTTCCCGATAATTTTGTTTGCACAGATAGTTTTTGCAGGTGACCCCGTGCTATTGCAGGCTTGACAACAGTTGACCTAACAGTTGAAGCAAACCTAACAAGCTGCTCAGCTGAGAGTATTTGATCAAACATAGACCGCCAACATTCAAGTAAACAAACTCAAAATGTTGGCTGTAATTTAAACTGAACCACAGCTATGAATATTCCAATAGTGAAGAAATAACGTGTACCACCTCTTGGAATGTCGACAGATTTTGACCAAGATAATATTTAGTCATATTATTGACCAAGGTTAAAGGAACTTGGTTTTACCACCTGTGGTCGGTGGCAAAGAACAGTATCGTACAAAATCGAAATGACGAGGGGGTTCTGAAACCGAAAACAAAGTGCGCCAGCATTTACCTTACACAAAACAAATATAAACATCAACTTCAAGACAGTACCTTGCATTTAATTTGGCATTCTCACTTGACACGCTCATTGCGTACACTCGGAGGTTTTGCTCAGTGTTCACCTGATGCTTATCTCTGACCAAATGTACAAGGATATCGTTGTTCACCGATAGTGTTTCACTATACCGCATCCAACGTGGGCTGTTTTCCCGCGTTTGCTTGAACAGTTTTCATAGTTGATCAACATACCTTGCTGTGCGAGGATGATTGACATATTTCATATGTAGAGGTGAGTTCTGAACTGGCAGTCTGTTGTTGGCATAATGTCAGAAAATTGATGATATGGTGACATGGATGGGGAGTTCATTTATGACCTGGTTCCTGCTTCCTGACTGCATCAATCTACTTATAAGCCATTCTGTTTGTTGATCATTCTTGAACATTACTCGAGTGATCATGACCTTATTCCTCACATCCCACATTCTAGATTTGGTTGCCATTCCAATCACGGTTTTAGTAATTACTCATTCGGTATTTGTTATTATGATGTAGGTACTTTGTGAACTTATGTTCATAGTCGGGCGTATCCGAAGAACAAATTTTCAGTTCCCTGTCCATCAAACAACCCGAGGTATTCGGCTTCTTTTGTGGGGGCAAAGCTGTGCAATTTTTTGTGAAGATTCCTTCAAACTTTTCTTTGGAAAATGATGCCCAGAACAATATCACATCTTCCTCATTGTAAGTAAAATCAGAAAGAAAAATTTGGCTTTCGGATTATTCTTCCAGTGTAATCCCAAAAGACTGATGGCAGAATGATAAGTGTCAAATACTGTGCACCGATTAATATCAGAACCATTATCGATACATGAGCCATTTATGAATTGTCAATGTTGATTGAACTGACCAACTGGAAAATGCAGCGTGATGAACTCACGTTTCTGTGAATCTATTCATATTTCGCCGTAAATCCATGACCTCTTTATAGAGTTTTGTCAGACTGCAAGCGACTTCTCAAAAAGGTACATTGTTCAGTTTACTTCTCAAAAAGCGCTAGGTGGAAATGCATATAAAGAGATGTTTTGTTATGCCCTCCGGACTAAAGGTAGACCGACTGGGTTCACAAAATAAGTTATCAGCTTGATGCACTAAATATAAGATTAACTGTTTCCCGTTTTGTCGAACAGAAGGTAAGCCATCGAGAAACCACACAATGAAATTCATTTCAGCTTGCTCAGCCATAATACGCGAGCTCAACATGTACGTACCTCACATTTAAAAGCTATTCCGATTTATGTTTATTAAAAGTTACAGAAAATAGGCAGGGGCCAGTCTAAATTGTTGAGTAGCACGGTGAATACTATCAGTCGGTCTTAGGTCTTATTGGTCTCAAGTCAGCACCCTTCACAGCTGATTGTGGATCCCGCGTTTCCATGAATATTTCGGTCAAACTATTTCAAAAAGTAGCCGTAGACTCCAATTTCGCTATTGTTACAGTTCGTCACTAATGCATATCCTTGTCAAAATAGACAAATTACTTTTGGAAGATTGAGGAAAACGTGTTGACCCCTGTGTCAGAAACCTTACGATGTGCAACATCAAATTACTGTATGCGAAAACACTCATTCTCTTGTTAGTGACATTTAGTTGGCTCGGTCATTTTCAGAAGAGACGTAGTTATTGATCAGTTAACTGTGGTCAATGATTTCACGACTGAAACTTCTTTCCAAGCTGAAACTACTGAGATGATTAGATTTGTTGACTGGCACTTTTGCTATCAGTGTCTTATGCTGATCGTTGAATAGCATTCCTAAACGTTTGCAACACTTCTGTTCTCAATTACCCTCAGTCGATCTGTTTTGGAACGAATTATTAGGTTGTAGTTTTCTTTTTATTAGAGCTCACCAGTAGTGACGTTTTCGGGATTCCAATAGCTAAAGTCATTTGTGAATGGTATTCAACTTATGTCATCCGTTGACTTCTGACTATCGTGCACTGCCTGTTAACTATTTTTTCCCTCTCCGGCATTGTTGATGGTAAGTGAAACTATCCGTTTCGTTTCACAAGCACTACCCGAGCTAAAATGGTAGCAACTGCAAAGTTCTGTCTTTTGGTCACCCTGAATTGTTAATTATGGCATGGGACTTTATAAAACAATGTTCACTTGATGATGGTTGCTAGTCCTTTTACATGCGTATAAAATGAACTGGTTTCTAGTAGCATATTGTTTTTTCATCGATCAGTTTGGACGTCGACAAATGCTTCCTCACTAGTTATTAACCGTTATTCTTCGCAGTTGTTTTTATGATTGTGCTATCAAATATGAGCGAAAAATTGCATTATTATTTCTAACATGTATGCTAACATTGAGTCTACTATAATAACACTTAATTTATTTGATCTTTTGTGATCAAGTTGTAAATTTGCTTACTTACATCAGAGGCGACGACTACCCATTTTGTAAATTCATCAAATCTCTCATCATCTTCACTTGTTGGTCACCGCTTTCTTCCGTCCGTGTAACGCTTAAAGTGGGCGGATAGATGATGGTTCCATAATGACCTGTGATGTGCCGATCAGATCACTCTTAGAATCCGGTTTCGACTATCTGCAGCAAGAATGAACCCTGAAAAAATTTGCTTGCTCAATGTTGTTGAGGTTTTGGACACTGTCCCTGGTCAGCATCTGTCACGCGCCAACAATTTTTTTACTCATTTGTTTCCACCTCGTTAGCTCAACCAGTCCAAATTTGTCCTAATTATCCCCTGGTGTACTAAGTAATGAACCGTACAGTAGCGCCTCATACTCGACTTGGCACTGACTTGGAATATGTTGGTTTCTAGCGTGCCACTTCATCCAGAGTCTCTAGATGTACAAAAAGTAAACTTTGGCGACGTTCGAACCTGTCTAGAAATTTGATGATTTCTAAAAGTGAACTGATTGATACATTCTTTTTTATTTTGTTTAAATACATCTACTGATGCACCAATATTTATAGTCAGTGTATAATGCAGCGCCATAATAAACCGATAACACAGACAGTTTCAGGCATCCTAGTTTTAACTATAAACTCTTAATTCCGTCAAATAACTGTATTTATCTAGGAAACATTTTGCTAACAATTATTCCTGGCTGTATAAACATTCAACCGAATTACCGGTAAAAAATTTGACCAACTAGAGACAGTCTAGGGGTTGTTATATTTGGTCAAAACTTGATAACCACTTCCATCGGACCGAAGTGATATAATTGAGCAAGATGAGGCACAAACCACGGATAAAAGTTGCCTCATTTAATGAAGTCCAGAGTTACCTGAGAGAACATTTCCGGTTGGTCACTCGTAAAATTACTTTTATACATATGGCGTCTATCCACAAAATAATTCAATTTCACAAGCTAACTCGTAGTCGCACTTAGCAACATGGTTCTCTTGGTAACTGAAATGGAACTGTACTCTGTTTAATCACTACAGTTCTCTGCAGAAGGTAACTGTACACCGGATGACTGACGTAGAGAACCACGGAGCTGTGGGTATGGCTTGGGACCAACCCACGACAGTTTCTCCGCTAGAACGGCCGTTCGGATATTTCCCCCTGATTACTACACCAAAAGACAGCTTGTCATTGTGCCCTGTGAGTTCGAAAACCGAAGTCTTGCGTGGAAAACTATTTATTTATGAGATCCTGACGATTACTGGTATTTTAGGGACCGAATGTATTGAGCCGCGTGACTGATGGCACACTTCAGTTAACCGATCTAAATCTTATCGAAAACCTTCTTATTACCAGATAAGTTTTGTGTGTTACTGGGTGACGTCTTTTGCTTTTTAATGTAATCAAGCAAATCAAGTTTGATACAAGCTGTTCGTTAATTTATCTGCATTTATTTTGAGCGTCAGTTACTGCTGATTGAAGCCAATGACAAAATTGAGGGAAAACGATCTTGAAGTAAGTGTTCATAACTCAGCTTAAGAACTCAACACTTTTCTAATACCACCAAGACCTGGTCAACAGAAATTCTCAGAATAATTGGTCCACCCATGTGAACATAATTTCCACAGTACTGTGCTGTGCATAGACTTCATTGTTTTACGTTTCTCAGTGCTAAATACTATTCTTGGTCATGAGTGAACGGTAACCATAGCAAGGTACAACTGTTTACATTTGGACCAAACAACAAATTCCATTGTTACTTCCATATGGTACAGGTAACAAAGGTGTTTATTGAGAGTCGAAGAATTAGTCCATACACTTATCTGGGGCCAGAAATCAATGCACTTCTCAGGAAGCACACTGACAAAAGCAAAATATATATGGGAAGTAGGAGGCCGTACAACGATATCTTAAGATTGGAATCACAACTTTTGGGAAAATACATTGTTGTTGACAAAAATCTGCGGCGTACAAACATCACATCAAAGTGGCGGTTGCTCAAAGGTACAATATACACTGGGGGGGTTATCTGTTACAGTAACATAGCAGCGGAATCTGCGACAGTGTATATAATAAAGATTATATTTCGAAAATAAAAAGATTCCTATTGTTTACTTGATCTCACATAGGTTCTGGCGAACGTAACTCCGGAAACCCTTCATGTTAACGGCAGTACTACAGCTAAGGTTGGTGAATAAATGCTGACGTAGATGGAAGCGGACTTTGCTGGTATCAACTAAACAGCCTTCGCCCCTGATGATAGCTTTCACGCTGAGATGCATTTTCAAAAGTTATCAACAAACATTTCATTAATGTATATTCTTATTATTAACGAGGTTGGAGCTCCGGTCTGCGTTCTTTTGATGCAATTCTTTTTACCACTGCGTCTTTATTTACGCATTTATTTACATTCCTTGTTGTGAAAACTGTTTGGAACCCTGTAAAAGTGTAAAAAGATTTAAACTTGAGACATGCAGGTCATGTTTTCGTTATGACGAAAAATATCTTAAGGAAGTGGTCACATTATGAACTCTACAACTGAGTTAGGATTTTAAGTGGCCAAATTAGATCATCACAATAACACTTTTTAAATCGGTGTTGATTTTTTGCTTGCAATACTCTCGGCGGATGCATATTTGTGACTGAAGTCCTAATATAAGGCTCATTTGTTATGCCGTTATTATGAGGTGATTGCCTTTTACTAACCATGGATCTCATCATAAGTACTTGTATCATGTGATTGCAGAACTCTACGTCATTCCACTTATAAAAAACGTGATTCAATAGTAACTATGCAACATAACATTTAGGACGTTTCGTGTACTTTAAAATCGACTCGATAACTCATCAACCAAAGTCTGAACAAACAAAACGGGCAACAAACCATAAGAGTTTTACGCTCTTCTGATGCAATTAACTGTGTTTACATCATAAAAGCCAAACTGTTTACCAAATCAAAGAATGTATTGACATATACAAAGTACACGATTTCGAAAATACCCACAGTCCCGTTCGCCACAGTACCGTAGGCAAACTCAGAAGATTAAGTGCATCTGTTTAGCAAGAAGCGACTTGGCTGAACGCTGTAGCCAATTGGTTCTGGTAAAGTTATCTGTACGAAATGTCTTGGTAGCTTTTATTGACTGCTGACCACTCAAAGGTTTTTGTGCAGTCAATGGAAACTTTGGGGTTGACTATGTATCTTGGCACATTTTGGGAAGTATTCTGCTATTAAACAGATTATTTGTCTATCAGTTTTGCTTTTAAGTGGTCGAACGCTCCCCTCTATATCGGCATGGTGGTAACACGTCTTTCTGTGGTTGTGTTTAGATACGAGTTATGTTGTAAGTGACAATAAGCAGAGTTAAGTAACAACTGTTTTCAGTTCCTAAAAGTAATAGTAATCTGACGATTACCTCGCCAGCTTTATTCTTTCAAACAGCATGTAAAAGGAGGCTTCTGTTTTAAGTACATTGAACAATAGTCCACTTGCAATCTGTTTGATAAACCTGACGACCTAGTGGTAACCTACAAGTGATCATCGTTTTTCAACTTCACTTGAAGTACACAGGCCTTTTACTGTACTAGACAACGTGCTTGTGACAGTTTTTCCACGTAATACTGGATCAAAACTCTTGGATTTCAGATACTGTTCATAGATTAAAGTTCCATCAAAAATAGGTCATCAGCACCGTGAAAAATTATCAAACCAAGTGGCGCAATGTATTTAATTTGTTCAGGTATACAGGTGAACTCAACTAAAGCCCGCTGGATTGTGATTGAAATACTTATCCTGCTCCTCGTAATCTCCTAATACAACCATGTTATGCACTCAACAGGGGTGTAAAATTGTTTCTAACTTCAATTACTTATAGTATACCTCCGTAATGATGCAAAAAATGGCACATTATCACCAGATATACAGATTTTCAGTTTTTCATTGAAAGTCCCCATACAGTCTGTTTCTCGTTTCTTTGAAAGTTTTCGATCTGTACGGTCCCAGTAAACGGGAGAAACTTGATTTGAATAGTGTCAACTTATTCGCATGAGACGTACGCGTAGACCGGAATCCATTGTCCCTTCTCAGTCATTTCTGCGGAACTGTAGGCAGAACGCATAAATAATCGAATGCCTACAAGCAGACGCTCTGGTTGCACAGCTTTAATTTTAAAATGCCTTTCTTTCAAGTGAGTAACTAGAGAAAATCGGCAATCAACGATACAGCAGGCACTTAATATGAAGGTCACAGTGGGACACCAGTTATTTGACAGATAAATAGATAGGGCAAAATAAGCAGACAATCAGTATGTGTTTAGTTGCACGCATGTAACACGGCTTTCGGACGTTAGTTTATGCTAATTTGAAACGTACCAAGTTGATGGAATGATAGTGAAATAGTTGGGGCACTTTGCTAACACAACTGAGTGATTCGTAGCTCTTCAAAAATACCAAATACAGCTGTGTGCTAGAACAGCAACGGTGGAGAAGTTGTTTGTTGTTTTATCTAATAATGAGGCAACTAAAACTTGTACTAGAGTGGTAAGCAAAATTGACATTAGAACAACCCTTCATAGGAAGACGACAGAGCTTTATCTCCGTGTAACTAGAAACTGAGATTTTGAAGAACATATGAAGAGCATCTCAAAATCAGATGAAACATAAGGTCATAATTAGGCACGTCACAAAAGCTCGTCAGGAACAATGAAATCCATCCAGCACGTCGTCAGGCGATTCAATGAGGATTCTCAAATGTCCACAGGTGTACGCTATACCGGTCGTGGAAATTATAAAAACACCAAATATACCTCAACTAAAACTGACTGATCAGACGTCTGATTAATGGTGGTCGGGCATGGTTGACTTGACTTGGGGTTAAATGATGGGTGAGTGAAACCAAGTATGCAGCTAATTGGGATCTTGTTTCCCTTTTTTATCCCTTTCAAAATTAATCACATTTTTCAACTACTCACCTCGACCCTGTCTCGTTCTTTTTCTGATGCAGGTGTGCTGTGGCAGACGAACCTTACGGAGTATTCAGCTTGGTCGATGAGAAACTTTTATCTACCTCGAACATCTCTCGATAATACAATATTACTATAGCTCATGACTACCTATGTTATACATCAGGTAATTGAGGTTTATTTTATCATATAAAACAGCTCTCTGTAAATTCCTCCCGTTTATTTGCCAGTTGGAAACATTCCACAACATCCACTGAAGTAACATATTCTTGGGATAATATTTCCGTAGGTATCGCACCGTTTGCTCACATAAATTATTCACAAATAAATGACTCCTTCATTGTAGTGGCGGCCGCCTTTCGTGCTTCAAAAATATTTACTCACTGATTTGGAATTGTAATTAAAGTATACACAACTACGCGCTCTAACACGTGTCAAGTTATCGTTTTGCAAATTAAGCATATTACAAAAGGGAGAGTGAATATAAGAAAATGTTTTGTTGGTTAACAGCTTTCTGAGAGAAACTGAGTACAAATGTCAATTCAATTTTAGGTAGCGAATTTCTTGTCACGTGATGAACAGTACACTGGATTCGGTTGCGCACGTGTGCACGGCTGAGAATTGAATGGTGCTCGCAAACGATAAGATCCACAGCCATAATTTTGTGCCTTCTAGTCGGCAACCTATTAATAAATTATGAAACTTAAGCAATATGTCTAGATAGAAGTAATGATTGCAGCACGTTTCGAACTTTTGGATCTATCAAGTTGTCAGGTAGATTCAATCTTGTCCTTTGGGGAAATGAAACAACGACATTAGGCGTTGTTTTTGATGGGACTGCCTGAGTTTCTTTACATCCAATCCTTCGAGTCTTAGGCGAATTGTAACACAAATGCAGTTAAGTTGAGAGTGATTGCAGTTGCATTTCCCTCAGCAGAGTTGTAACGCGCTCTACGGCAACATTCGCTAGGAATTTCTGATAATTGGTAATCGGATATCAAGGCCCGTGCAGTTAATGCAAGATATTACTTAGAAAGATTACGTTAGTAGAACTCGTTTTCATGTGTTATTTGTGACAGATTAAAAGAGACTGGCATACTACTTTTGAAGGTCAGCACACTGGCATTTTCATCAGACTGTCGTAGAACCTAAACTTCTTTCTAGATGACGAACCTCTTTGCTGTGCATATTATACTTTAAATTGAACTGTTAACAGCCACCACAGCTGATTCGCAGTTAACTGTTATTTGAGAGACCTAAGTCCCTTTCCTGTATGCAGCCCATTGTGCTACCGTCCATCACTACAGTTACGCAAGAATTTACATCCATGCCAGCATTTATAGATAACATTAAACTAATAAAGGCGAGTACATAACTAATTATATTAATATAATTAATTGGGTGCCCCTATAGATTATGCTACTGAAAGCTGTTCCTGTCATGCTGCTGGATCACGCCTTAATCGTTGCATGAAGTATAAAAATATTGGCGTTTATCCAGTGTTGTACAGTATGCTCAACAGTTTTAAATTACATAGCCAGCCAGTTTAATACGTTTTGTTTTTGTTTCAGACCTACTGGATTATTTTACAGACTGCTCACCATTATTGGTAAACAAACGGATTACAATTAGTGTCCTAATGTCGCTTATTCTCCGCAACTACTGATTAAGCCAAAACACATGGACAAAAAGTTCCATTCTTTTGCGTAGAATTCATTCAGACAAATAACAGTACAATAGTCTTTGCCGTTTATAACAGTCGGGTGTGATATTGAGTGATTTGTTTTCAACTCATTATGATAAGCAAGAAACTTACGTCAAATCAGTGTCAAACATCAACAAAATGACAGTAAACAAAGTAGAAATTAAACACCGTGCAGCTAGAACTTATGCCATCCCGTGGAAGTAGAAACGTATGACGGCCTTTGTTATGTTCGACCTGTTACCAACAATCCGTAGAAAAGATTGAAATATTTGTCCCCACAAGATTACGAACTGACAGTCGGAAGGGAATATATAGTAACACGTCAGGATACCAGAAAACAATGACAAATTTTGAGAAGTGGCAAGTAAGAGAAATCTACGAATACGGTTGAGCGACGACAGAAATCTAACAAAAGATCTAAACGATCGCAAAACCAACTGTATTCACCAGGTTGCTCATAAGTTGTTAATGATTTCACGGTCATAACTTAAAGTCGTAACACTGAATCACTTCAATCAAGTGAATCGGGATTACGTTGTGAAACGGCAGCTAAACACTCGAAATAGAGAACCTGTTTCTTATTTACACTGAGCAATGTATATTAGTTGTTTCTCGGATTAAAAACGTTTTGTCAGCACTTCCAGATCAAAACAGTTAGAAAACAGAAATTTCCAGATAACAGACGATATTTATCTTGAGTCACGTCGGAGACTACTTCCCTATCTATTGTTAAAGAGTTCGTAGTGTCTTCTACGCAATCCGGTAGGCAACCAGAGATGTATGGTTGTCTTCATCGACATATTTTTTATGGTGTGTTTTGCGTGCGAACTTTTCTCAATCTCTCGTCAGATGTAGTAATTTTTAAATTTTTTAACGAGTACCACAGTCGCAGTCTGAATACGGCAGAAATGTTGAACAGTCTCCTCAAACTGCGGTGAAATTACCTGCCTTTGACAGTGAAATTTTAAGTTCAGCTGCTAACCCTTGATCACAATGTCTTCAACAGTGATGGACATACCCAACTGCATCAATGCAAAAACTTAAACTTTACGAAGAGCATGCCATGTATATGTCAATGAAATAACAGGAAAATTACGAACTACCATGGTTTTGGCAAATTCGAAGACCTAGCTTACATATGTCAATTATCGTGTAGACCTTTGTTCGCTGTACACTGCACGGCTGTGCTTTGGACGTTTTAAATCACCAGTCTCTCCGATCATTCAGTTGTCACATTCCCTCAAATTCACATGAACCAAAAGAGTGGTACGCTGTTTGCTAGGTTTCCCTGTACTATACAATTGTGTTTTAATGTGTGAATTGCTTAATGTAATAATTGACACTTTAGTCAGGTATCCACAACACTGCAGACGTCGATTGTCTTTCACATCCAAAATAATAAAAAGAATAAACTGTTTCGTGTCAGAAGCATGCAGTTGGTTGTTTGAATTAGACGCATCTAGGATCAGGCCACACCTTATTAGTATTCTAAACAGTCTTACGCTGAAAATGAATATGTTAGTGCCTAGTTGACTAGCACAGCAATTGAATTTTCGATAGCGTATATGTTGAGTAATTGACGTTTTGAGCGTTGGTTTTTCAATTTAAGACGGAAAATGCCAGTTATTTTTCTCACGAATACAATGTACCGTAAACCTTAGGCCCGATATGGATAGTCTACCTTCTGACGTTGATCACGCCTCTACAAACACCGTAAGCTAGCTATTTACAGCTGAACATAGAAACCATAGCGGTTTCCAGCCCATTTTTATGCATCAGATTACACTTTCCTTACTATTCGGAGTCACAACGTGATATGACTAAAGAAAACCGTTACTTCGCACAACGACAGTTCAAGGAGTGTGCTGTGGCTGATTTCTCTGTGTGTGCTTAGGGCTTGATGATTCGATAGTACACGCAATCAACTACAGCAGTCATTAGACCTGCAATCTTCTGCATCACCTAGTACCAACAATCGAAAACAATGCTGATGACTTGATCCGTTAATAGGATTCGAACTTCGTTAGACCAATCGTACGTATACTCACAAAGCTTATCAATAAGTTAATTGTCACATTCAGCTAAAGTAGATGAATCCATTAGTAAATTGTAACCCTGTTAGCCTGTCAAGTAGGCATTTAATTGTACTGTGACATTGAATTGACTGACCTCACTAACCACCCGTTCCCCGTTTAACCCTGTCGTGATTCTCCTGTAAAGCGTGTGATATAAATGTGATGTATTTAGCTTGATGATAACTAAAAACAAGTTCGTTCGCTTCACAGTATCTTTCATAATCCATTCTCCTAACTGTAGTAAATAACCAGCAATCGGATTTTTTTCTTCGCACAACGTCCAGTGTTAATTTAGGATTCGCGAATTAGGAATGAAGCAAAATGACAAACAAAATATTTTTCACCAAGTGGCCAAATCAGCTTTACGGATTTCCGGAAAGTGACAACGTGGGTTAAATAGCTAACTAGCTTGTTGCAGTTTCAACCTGAAGTCATATTATCGAAGTGCGTCTTATCGAAGTCATTTCTTCCGCTCCACATTACGTTCGATTCGGGAAATTGCCTTTAAATGGGCGCAGTCAAACAGGCAATCAACGACGAAGCTTACACAGTCAAACAGGCCACTGTCACAAATCGAATGCACGCTCTGACACAATTACTTGATACTTGAAAACTCCAGCCACAGCCGTGTTGACCACTGCCTATTAAATCTACTTTGAGCTCGACTGAACTGTCACACGTAAAGGTTTACGCATTTTTCAGTACACAATGGAAGGATACTCACCACTGATGAGCTGTAACAAGCGCAATTCTAACAATTATGTCAAAAAGTCACTGGCTGAAACGTCTACATGGTGAAGAAGGTTGTGCTGAATTGTTCTACTAAACTACTATCCCCTAGCACATTGAAATATCAAACTTCTTCTTAACGATTTCAATGAGTTTTGTGAAATTAACTTGAGGAATGCCATTATACTTTGGTTATTAGGTGGAGTCAACAGCAGAATTATAACAATAATTCAATTCCATGAGCGATCTGATAAACTAAGCGACACTCAGAATCTAGTCTACCTGGGTGTTCGCATGTGATAATTCAGTTATGCTTGACGTGGGGACAGTGTCACAGTTGTCCATTGGGAAAATGTTCGGGGGTGAAATACCGTTCGCGACGATAGTCACCAGTAACTAGCTGTACCTTGGATGAAATTGAAACGCACTTCTTTCAGAAGAGGATTGCTTGACGGTATGTGCGCTTAAGAGAGTTAAGACCAGCTGTAAGTACTGATCAGCCCATGCCAACAAAAGTCCTTTACTGACTATTATGTGTGAAGTGTTTGGTGGCTATGACAATAGTAAAGGATAACCAAGGTATTTGTTAATATAACAGCCCAAGTTATATTTTCGTTAGCCTAACGGATAAGTGGTTTCTGGGATTCAACACCTCTCAACTTACAGGTGGTTTCCTTGGCCTCAATAAACCAGGTGGGAAGACGCAGCTGATTTGACGCTTGACTTATTTGACAGAATGGGCTGTAGTTGTCCTGGTAACTAAGTTGGTACTATTAGGGGGTTAATCCCTAAGGACGAGCCATAAACTGCTTTACTGGCAGACATGCTGATACTGACACGGATAAACTGTGGTTCTGTCGCATTTCACACAAGTGAAATGAATGTACAAATGGACTACTAGACACGTGTGTATAAACTTTTTTGTGATGAACGAAATGTATTACGCAAAAGTGAACGTAGCTTACATTCAGGTGTGAGATAGCTGAGAAAAAATTTAAACTACCAATTGCCAACTCTGTCAACGAAACGGTTCATATTGCTTGTTGGCATATTGTTCCAAATGTACCCCACTACTACCTCTAAAGTTGAAAGATAAAGTATCATTTTCTAATGTTTCTTTCTTCTTATAGGTGTCTATTTTTTCGATTGAAAGTAACTTTGTAGGTCTCTCCCCTAAAACCTTAGTTAAGGGTTTTCTTGTGCATCATGCGGTTGGGTCCATAGTTGATTTAAAAGGACAATGAACGACCTCGTTGTGGTACATCATAAAGAATCAATTCATACTCTCAATTCAACGAATTCCTTGCAACCAATTCTGCAAATTTATAACAGTCACCTAAAGGCTGCGAGGTGTCAAACTCTGGTAACATTCGGGCTAATGGGAATTTGACTGTAAAACCTACGTTTATATCTATAAGCTCTTTATTTAAGCTTTGATATTGTTATGGGAATTACACCTTGTGTGATCGAACAAACGTTTATGTCTCAAGTTGCGTCATCACCAGTAATTACTGTTGACGAAACGTTGTTTCCCTCAGTGACATTAACGTGTTTGGCCTGGTGAATCACGTCATTACTTACTGTTGCTTGCTTCATGTGAAGAGCGCACAATAATTTACTGCGGAAACCCTGGCCGTACTGGTCATGATGTTAGATCCGGTTACTTGCAGTGATGTTAGAGTCTTCCAAAAGCCCACCGACACTGCAAAATCCTGAACGTTTAAAACAGTTAAAGTAAGAATATTAAACATGAACTTTGCATAACCGATCAGTGTTTCAACGTTTGCGTTCACATATGATACACATGGCTTCCAAAGACCAATCAGGCAGTTAGTATTTTGAAATACGCCGTGAAAGGTAATCAAGAGATAACAGTTATTTCGGTGTTTTCTATTCTCACTGCCACATAGTTTGGTAACTGCTTCTGCGTGCATGAATATTAGAAATGTCGGTTTGATTATGAACACTGTCCCAGGATATTATGACCTTGACCTTATGCGTCCCTTCGAAACAGTGGTCCTGTCAAGATATGACATGGACAGTGTTTTGCGTAAAGCATGTCAGTAGCATCAAAAGATTATTACACTTGACGTTTGCATACATCTACTTTTAATATTTCAGTAACATCAGTGCTCCATAGATTACCTAGGAAATAACTTGCTTGTAATGCGTATATTTGTTCCAGCAATACATTACCGGCTTTTGACTGTAATGGTCTTAAACAGAAACAGATGAGAACTGATGTGCTTCTTCTCAACTTTAACAATGACTGTTAATATATGTATTTATGAAACAGTTTGTCTCTCAGAGTAAACGGAAAATAACGAACACCTTTTTTCGTACGTTCTTATCGGGAGAATATGGCTATTAAAAAGAAACGACAACTGTCCGTTTTAAGCAGTGTGTTCTCTTTATCAAATTCCTTCAGACGGAAAGAAGGTGTACATTTCGAGACATAAGAATTCCGTTTATACTTATCAGTCGATTACATAAGATATTCGGTTATACAAGTTCAGCGCATGAAAAAAAATAGTGAAATGAACGAACGTCACATTGGTGCTGTCAGGGTTGAGTTAACAGTTTCACTGTCACGGCAACGAAATCGACTGAATCAATACCCTGGTGCATGATGCTTGACTCAGGACACGCCTCAGGAAACGCCATTTTAAGGTTACGATTGCGTAACAGAACCATATAAGAAGGAAGGACAGTGTCAACCACAATATTTCTTGCGATTCGGTTTTTCGCGATTGAAGACGCCGGGGATCTGTTCAAGTGTTTGTATGCTGACCCGCGTTGATTCACTGTCTGAACCAACCACTTGGGGATATGCTCCGCCTCCATCTTTCGTAAGTTCCAGTTCGTTCTGCCAACATACGAATCACTGCTACTGAAGATAAACTAAAAAATTACATGAAAAGAAAGGACGATCGGGGTAACGAAGACTCTTCCAGCAGGTGGGGAGCAGCAGAACATGATTCCGTTGCGGGATACATGTGATCAATGGCGGATTCCAACTTTCGACTTACATCGGTAATACTGTGGTCTGCTGTGTGAGAAAGGTTGGTAAAAATCTGCCTCCTCAACTCTCAGTATGGGAGTCACCTACTCTTTCTTTGCAATGAAGTTCAACAAAGTATATGAGGTACCCCTTCGCAAGCAGGACACTCTTCAAGAATTCCTCTTCAGACTCTAGGCGGTTGACCATGCAGGCTTCCTTGCCCGAAGAAAAGGCGTTCGCGCTAAACTACGTTTGTAAGCGACGAGCGCAAATGAAAACTGTTGGTACTGCTCATTCCATGTGGTTTTTCGATAAACATCGCCTCGCAATTTATTGTCTGAGCCTCTAGAAATAAGGATTTCTAAGAATGACAGCGTGTTATCCAGCGTTTATTCATGAGTGACGGATATTTCGATGGGGGGAATTAAACTGATGTAAAAGAGTGACGAATTGAGCAAAACTGTTGGCATAGCGTTTTTAACTGTCTGGTTAAAATCAAAGTTACAAGAATAACCATTCACCTTTCTGAACATGAAAAAATCCAACTCTTTGTCTACATCTTTTACACGTGAGTGTGAAACAATCACTGCCAGCATAATTGTCATGTATCAGCGAATCATGCTGTGAACAAATTATAGGGCTAACTGGTATGCTAATGACAATTTGAACCATTCCTAAACCAGCTGGCTAAATTTGTAGGGGTGGATGACGGGAACAATGTAAACCGTCAGAAGCATCCTAGACCTGTCTCCTTCGTGACTATTCATAATCAAGGTGTGTCGTGAATGAACAGATGACTAAAACTTTGTTGATGTGGTCCTGATTTAAGTTACGTGATATTGTTTGTCAGTTTGGCATAAGAAAACACTCGTTCAACGTAAAGTAAATAGTGCGTAGCGAAAGTAAATCAAATGGTATAAGTTACTAGTTGGTCGCTGATATTTATTTGTTTGCAGGAACGACCACAGACATACGTCTTATGTTGGACCATAATGTTAATGGTGCTGTTTCATTGCAATGGCTTCTGTTGACCTACGCTCAACTTTTTACTATAATTTTCTTTCAAGCCTGAAGAAGGGCTACGTGGATTTTATTCTAACGGTAGGAAGGATATCCTTATATTTCATTGGGGATACTTAATGTGTGGCGTGAACTGTCCTGGTAGCTTTTATCTCACAACCCACTGAATACAACACACCGTTCTTCTTATAACTAGCAGTTGTGTATACATAACCGTTTTCACTTTTTCAAGAGAAAGACAAAATATTCTGATAGGATTCTATAAAAAATGACAGAAATGTCCGGTTGCAAGAATGAAGTTTGGAATGAACACGATCCCAACTTATTTAAAGATACTGCCACCCTGGTCAACGTAGAACAGTTGTAGTTTCTAAATTATAACACTTCATTTATTACGTATTTCAATCCTTTTGTAACATCATTTCATCGAAAAATGTGTTCTATTTTATTACCATTCAGAAGACGGTTAAATAAAATCTGGGAATTTTTTTTACCACGGTGCACACGTTGATAACTCTGGTTCATTACCAAATAATCACTCTATATTTTGTTTGACGATAAAAGTTGAGGATGGTCAAAACGCAGTAGTGTTCATTCATATCATGTTGATTGATTTTGTTAATAATTCCAGTGGAGACATTCCGGAGAACAAAAGCTTCACATGCTTAGTTTATGATCGCCTTGTCTCATCTGAAATTGTTCAACTGATTTTTTTCATTACAAATGAATGTCTTATGATATTATTGATCCATCCGGTTCACTTTGCAAAATATCAGCGTTTTGGTGGAAGGTATATTTTTTGTAGGTAAGCTGGTCAAACTTTTTATTGGTGGCTGAATAGTTAGGAACAGGATTGCATGAGAGACTGCAGTATGAAGTACACAGATAGTGTGTAGCACATTTGGTTTCTATTCATGAGGTGATGTCGGCGGATGAATTTTAAAAACATTCAAAGCCATTGTGATTAATTTTTAAATGGGAACTTAGTACACTTGTTGACAGATACCACCTAAACTTTATATCTTGCATTCCGCTGATAAATATCCCTAACTCCTTGAAATAAGTTACGATGAAATTTCACCTTATAGTTTAAAATGCTCCCCTTGTCAGTGGTCACAAAAACAATTCGCAGTTTTCTTGGTGGGATAACAACCAGAAAATAACCAAAACAACACAAATAGAAAGATAACGACATACAAAGGTGCAAACTAACATTAGTATCGAAATTTTGAACCACATTACCCTGTTACGTAGCGATTGCAGACTGCACGAGTGATCTTTACAATTATCTCGATTAGCCGATTAAAATTCTGCTTCTGATTGAACCAGTTCTTGAATTGTAACCAGTAAAAATTCAGCAATCTACATATGTTTAACCTTCCAGTTCACTCATGGGAAAATCCGACCTAACCTTATTCCTCCCAAGTGTTTGCCCTTGTATATTCCACACCCCATGTTTCTGACCTTTAATTGGACCTCCATCCATATATTTTTGGTTTCTCGCGTCGATCCGACAGTTGTAAAAACAGTCAGTTGCCTACTGTTGGGTACATCATCTTTTTGCAGGTTAGCTCGTTCCTGTTGTTGCTGAACTTCTTGGCTGTTCGATAGAAGTCTGTTATATATGGGTGCCACATTGTGTGATTATGGTTCACCTCTAACCTGTTCGGCAACAAATTGCAGTCCATTTAGCGAAAGCGATGTGTCAATCGAAACTGTTGAGGTTGCCGGCAAACTCAGTTTTACAGTTTGTCTTGTATTACCCTGGAAGCGTGATCCAATCTAGTTTTGATTATTTGGCGCCGTTGGTTCGTCGCTACAGGTTGTTCAACGTCTTCGCGTAATCTGGTATACTATTTTCATGATGCAGAATACCGCGACCGTGCAAATAATTAAAAATGTATTTGCAGCGGTGCACACTCAATTATTCGCACGTCTGCGAGTGAGAAGTGCACTGCCTTAAATTGATTAGGTTCTACGGAACTGTATGTAACACAGAACAGTAGGTTCTTTTACTGAACGCCAACAAAGAAATCAAGAGGCGTGAATCGCCAAAATATTCGTGCATTTTAGGCCCTTTTATTGGTCAAACACAAGATGTTTGGGACAAAAATATAGTTAAGGCAAACCAGATAACGCCAAAAAAAGTCAAGTGAACACAGATTCTGTCAGTGCCAACTGGTCGACACTAGTTAGCCCTAAACACGAAAGACATTCATTTGCTTGCTTTGCTTGCTGGATTTATTCAACTATTTTGCAACAAATTTACTAACCAGTACACTAAAACCACTGCCACTGCTTACAATATAGCACCGTTTGCCTTCACACATCAACTTGGATATGACTGATAAGATGTTCTTTCCTTCAATAAAAGTGATTGAGATGACAGAGAAAAGGTTTTCAGGTGCTAAGCGTAGGTCACCAATTCCTTCGAAAGTTTCAGTATACAATTTCTTCTGATTACTTCGTTAGTCTAAACTAAGATATTCAGTAGCCTGGTCGTTCGTATTTTACCATAGACTTGAATCCAAGATGGGATAAAAATGTGTAAGTGAGTTTTCAGTTGTGAATTATTTTAAAAACGTGAGCTCACTAACTAATGGACTGAAGGTTCAACTATTACCACAAGGTAAAACAGATTGTTGATAAGAAAGTATTCGTAATCCATGGCGTACAAAGTTTAGTGCATTGTTAAAGGATCTTGAATCGATTAATTTGGTTATTGACCCTCGATTCTTATCGGATCTGCGACAAAAACAATGTGTTGGCACATGGTCTTCGAAGTTTAAATTTAGTCTGTTCTAATCACAATCTATTTAATTTGAAATCTCGTTATTTTGCTTGTTTTTGATTGACAACAATGACCAGAACGACGGGGTTATAGCATCTCGCTTTAGTGATTCGTCTAGTTAAAAATCAGTATCACTATAGTGGGGTGCTTCTTATTTGAATATCCACATCGCAATAATAACTACACATTGAGGAGATTACTCAGAATTGAGTAGAACCTCGTAGGCTTAGTTTTGGTTTATCTCCAGTTACCTTGGAGACGTGGCGTTGGGAACAATGTTTTTAAGCCTAAGGTTAATCGATTTCGTTTAATAGTGTTTAGACAATCGCAGATTTCACCAGATAAATCGAAACAATTTTTGTCTACGAAAGTAACTATCTAAATGTCTGAGAAACTTTTGAGGCACTTTTCCGTTTCCTAATGTTTGTGTTAAATGAGACAGCTGGATCTTGTTTATGAGAATTTTATTTGGTGACTGCTGCACGTGTTGCAGTTGGATATTTGCATTTTGTGTCTATTGCCATACAAATTTGCTCAAACCCTTTACGCCGTTGGTCAGATTTCTAATTTGTTCCGCCGCAGGGACAACAACATTGCATCAAAACAAGTATATGAGAGGCGGTAGCGCGACAGGATGAAAAACAACTGCGAGTATCATCTGAACAAAATTATTTATCGTCAATGTGCTGTAAAATTTAAACATGTTTACTCCTTCCCGCCTGCAGAATGTTTTGAGATAAGTTCGGACATAGAAAGACATTGCATTCACAAGCTAGCTGACCATATTAAAAATATTGCAGCCAAAATGTTCGTTAACGAATATTCACCAACACATTAAATACCCAAAGCTGCTGTAGAAAACAATTACTGGGGCGATTCAGATTGAAAATATTATCGTTGGCACTCAGTGTCGGGTGTTCCAGATTATGATGGGACAGAAGCGTGATAGTACGATCATCATACTTTCCCACAGGAATAAGTACATGAACCTTTTTACAGATGAGCTGAAAAATCAGACGCTCAATCTTTCACACGTTAGCAAACTTTCAGCAAGGCGCAAAATTTGATGTATATTTTGTCAGTGGATAATGTACGACAAACACCTTCTGTAGATCTTCTGCGGGTTCAGTAAGCAAACGTGTCATTCTTTTGGATGACAGATTATACACAGCTTCTTTCGTAACTAAAAAACTTTGATTTTCTTCAAACGTTTACTTAAAACTTATTAGCAATGCTGTCTTGCCTGGAGCACAAGTGAACTTGCCGAGATCAGCAGTGCAAAACGCAGTTTACCTTGCTGCTTTCAAAAATGTCATTACGTAAACCACTCACTCTAAATGATTCGTTGGAGTAGCGGAATTGTGGGGTTTCAGACATTAACTGTCTTAGCTAAAGGGAACTTGACTGCATAATCTACAACTTCATGTCCACAAGCTCTCTGTTGCAGTTCCACAATTGCCATGAAAACAACCAGCTCCAAAACCCGACAAACGATAATTGTTTCGGTCACGTCACCACTATTACTGACAGTTTGCAATGATCATGGTTGATACAATGTGAACTCCACTCTCAGCTGATCGCAGCTTTTGCAATCCGAAGAGCTTTAAAGCTCTCTCCATTGAAATGGAACATGGTATTTGAATCTTTCTGTTGTATAGCTCACCAATAGTGCATACCAACTAACGAGCAAGTCTGTATGAGAATTTACTGGTGTCTGGTGTGGTGTGAGTGATGGAGTTGCCGACAGGTTTGTAGCATGAGTAGCCATCTGTTATTTGGTTGAATCAGGTTGTTGATCCCCTTTGTAAATATAGCTCACTTGATTGCGCAACTAGAGTCAGTATCCGTTCATTCATTATTCACTTTTGGCAAGCAAGTCTTATTTAAAACCTAACTATGTGCATGACATTATGTTACCGATGAATGATGACGTGGGTTATAACCATTTTGGGCAAATCTACACTCCTTAGTGCAGTTATTTTCTACAGCAAAAACACGACTTGGAACTGGAAATAGCAGTCAGTTCGATAACTCCTCAGGCTGTAGGCAACAGACATTAAGCTGTAGACCGTGGTCAAAATACATTGGAACAAACGAACCAATTCACTGAAGCAGTGTAATAGTTAGCATCATTCACTGTCGACCAAGCTCATTCTTTTTGGACTCTTCAAGGACATTCCGTCCCCTTTTAGTGTTGAGGGAAAATAACTGTTGCTAGGCCGTGGGGGCAGGTCAACACTATGAGAGAATTGATGGTGGGCTTCAGTTGGGCATATGATGAATTCTTGGCCAGTAGAATAGGTAAGTTAATCTTTGTACGTGGAAACTACGGTGATAAGCGCCAATAAGAGATTTCGAGCAATTTTAATTGCTGTTGTCCCCATAAGTTCGCTGAGGCACTGTCATTTTCAGCAAGGCGACGCCCAGATTCATGTCTTATTTCACGAGGGCGTGGCTATTTGATCGAAAGATTACTGTCCTGGACTGGTCGGCATGCACTCACGTCCTCTCATCGTCTCAAAAGACTTACAGGGTTAACAATTTCGGAAACGACGCACAACAATCAAGGAATATATTTCGATGTCATAATTGACGGCCGTTTTGAAGCTGGCTAACAAATTACATCCCATCGTCGGAAGTGTGCTGAAACCATTTGTCAAGGTTCGAGTTTTGAGTAGAATTGGCAGGCTGTGCTGATCTGTCAAACAATGTTAGCACTAAGTGGAATCAAATAATTTTACTATTGCGACTGGTGACAGTGTTGCAAATAATTTGTTTTCTGTAAAGCAACTTCGTACAATGTTTAATCCATCGGTTTACAAAACGATTTACTGGATTATCTCTGTAACTATTGTTTCTGACTTTATAAAACAAAAAGGTTTGGAATTTCTGTCAAAAATTATAGATTAGTTCAATGCAGAAAAATGTCATCTTTATTTTGTTGGATAAGCGAAAAGCCAATAGTTTAACGCCAAATAAACCATAACAAAATGTTATAAGCTAACATATTTAATGCAACTAGAAGCAATGATTTAGCGTCAGAAGCCTGAACCTTGATTATTCGGATAAAAGTGCAATGAACTGCACCACAGTTGACGGGCATCAAGACTCGAGATGTTTCGGTAATTTTTACAGAGTGTTCTAAGTCCATTTGTTTTCTTTGACCTCCAACCATTGCCGTCTGTGAAGAGTATGTGTAAAAATAAGTTGACTGGCAGCAAGCAATGATGTCATTAGGGTTATAATGTGCCAGGAAATCTGTTATAACTGACTTGCCCTGATGAACGTGAATGTGATTGCGTACAGATTTGGTCACCTGTAAAACTGTGCTTCAGTGACTATAAAATTTTGTAGCAGAATGACTTGTTGTGTAGGATTCATTGCCAAATTGTAGATTAAAGGGAGCCGCGAATGTTTAGATACATCGAACTCTGTGTTGGAAGACATGAAAAGAAAAAAGTGAGTCAGGAATTTGTTTCACTTTCGGAATGTCAGCAGGCTGTGAAAGAGTAAGCCAAAAATAGTGAACGGAACAGTACTAGAATCAATGTTCACAAAGCGTAGAACATTCACATCACAACCTATTTCACACGACAACTGAACCGCATCAATCACGAGAGGTTTAGTAGGGCCATTCACAACCGAGACAATTCCAGTAATTCACTTGGCCTAGTCGGCGACGGATATGTACATCAAGTATGTGTTGGATTCCAACTACGGAGATGGCAGTAACGATAAATTTTAATGGGCTGTTCCAAATTGTGAATCTCTGGAAGCAAATCAAACGGCCTAGTTATTAATGTGAAGTTAGCAAGCCCCCCTCAAGACAGTCTGTTTTACTAACCTAATGGAAAATCATGCAGTCAGTTATCAAACCTGCTAACATATGCAAAAACTCATTGGGAACTACCACAGCTTGCAAAATTTATCTGGATAAGTGCAGAACGTAATATCGTAATTTGTTTTAGTCCTATTTTGTGCTTACTCCGTAAGATTATCCTTACACGTAACAGGACTGAAACATATGAATACTTACCTGAATATAGGGTTACAGTAGCAAGTTGAACATGATACTGGAACTATCTGAGCGGAACCGTTCAAACAACCTGAGCAGTATGTAGAATACTGATTCCGTTTTTTGGCCACTTACACATTATTGGAAGGCAGGCTAATTTTATTTGAGACAATTTTGCCCATGTAGCGCTCATGTGCAGTGGTGTCCAGTTTCTATCTCTCAACATGTAATCCGCGCAATTCAAATGACGGAGGTGGATCACTTTGATTTTAATATTGTTGAAGGAGACCTCCCTTTATAAATTCAGCGGTATAAGATGTTTAGTTCGTATTGTTACTTCTCCCTCTTGATCACACCGTTCACTATGCAGTTAATGTGAATTGCTCAACACGGTTCACCACACTGTTCAGTCTATTGTGAATACAAGTGCGTACGCAGATTCTGTGGCAGATGAGCCTGTTGCAGAGATACCAGTCAGCTAGCATCAAGGTGAAATTCAGCATAACTAGTTTCATGTTTGCACACTTCGTTATTCAAAAACACATCTATTCAAGGCTTCAGTCTACTCACGCAATATCATCATATCCACACTCCACCTGTCACGGGCGTTGCCGTCCATTGCAGTAAACTTTAATGCAGACAGACAAACAGGTTTGCTGAAATGAAGCTTGCGGATGAATGCACACCTGCATTTTACACTGAATCATCAAGGTGTGGTTGCCAGCGTACGTGTCTCAGTCATTTAACTAGTGATGCATAACAAAGCTCGGTGCATGCGTGCTCTCACTTCTGGTTAGTGTAATGGCTGCACATTATTATCCAAACCCGTACATATTACAAAACGGCAACAATACCACCGGGATCTCTGTCATAATTTAACATGACAAATATAAAGGAAGGTCGTGAGTGGTTGTGTTTAACCCAGGTTTCCTAAGCCAATGTTCAATATGACGTACTGGCTTTGCAGTTGTTTCAGTTGAATTAGACTATTAGGTTGTCTTGGGATAAAATTAAAGTGACCTGCAATTTGCTTTCGGAGAATACATGGACACCCAGTGGAAGCGGTTGACATCAAAGATAGGCGGGAGCGCTTGGCTACTACCTTACTAGACTGCGCTTTAATGCACATTTTATAGAGGAGTTATGTAAAATATGTTGAAAGTACACAGATTTATACATTGTTCCTGTTTGTGATTAGTTATTAGATGTGCACATTGAGGCTGAGTTGGTGGAAAGTAAGTTAAACGGATTCGTCGTTTTATACCAGACTTAACGGTAAAAAGTCAGGGCTTTAGCTGGATTCAAACCAGCGACAGAAACATCATGCCTCAACGCGTCAAGCTCTCTACCAGCTTAGCTATGAATCTAGTAGGGCGTTTGTCGCGTTGAGGCCTGGTGTTTCTGTCACTGGTTCGAATCCAGCCGAAGCCCTAACTTTACACAATCGGGTCTTATCTGAACACTTAAGTCTGTCAAACTGCTGATTAGTAATACGATTCTTGGTTTATTTGGCGGTGCTTGTTTGAAAAATAAGTTTTTTATTCGTCTCACGTGATCATATATCGGTACACTAGGTATGTTAATGTAGAAGAATATTTAGAGCGGTTCATCACTGTAACTGGTTCCTATCAGTTAAACTGTATATCGTTCTATGGATAGAAAAAGTATAAGCTAATGGCTTGACCATGTTTTCAGCGAAATAAACAAGACACCATGTAGTGGGTTGCTGCATAAACTTTTTGAACGTGAGTTTGTTAATTCCTTTTAAGCGCATACTTAAAGAATGAAAACTGGAAGGTTATCACTCAACCGTCACTCAGTCATTGAGTCCTGTATGGTCTTATAATATTCACGAACAATTTCTGGTAGGTGTTAGTTGAACGTTTAGTTTCTGCTGGGCGTGAAAAGAAGGATTTGGGTTGAAAATGCATTACGCTACACAGTGTGGATAATTTTGGCCCAGTTAGTGAATATAGTTGAGGCCCATGAACCTCTTCGATTCTGTGAAAAGGAACCGCTAGTTGAATTACTAATAATGGTTTAACTCTTCTTTACTTTATACTTAGACAGAACCTTATTCCCATCCGTTAAGAATCTAAGATTAAATCCCATGCTTCCACTCTTAGTTTTGGCAAGATGTAGAGAAATCTGGCTAGGCAGTAATTGTATAATACATATCAAGAAAACTGCTTCAATAAATGTTTTAAACTTAATCATTTTCTCCAGGCGATACATTCAACACTTTTCTGGGAATAACAATCCTAAGTAAAGCAACTGTTGGTTGCCAGGATTATAGAGAGCACAATAGTTTGACTAAATATCACCTAGCAATCCTCAGCAAGTCGATGTGAAGGATAAAGCAAAAGATGATGCCCTTACAATCGGACTGTGTGATCTCTGGCTGTAGGGACCGAAACTGTTTGAACAAATCGTCTGCCTTACCTAACAATGCGGCCCAAAACCACTTTACATCGCATTGAACGTGTTTGTTTTAGCGCCGACAGACCGGCATGTCACTCCAGTGCTATCACACACCAATATCCGCCCATCTCTTGAATGCCGTTCCGTTTTATCCTTTGGGATATTTATTTGTCCATGTGATCGTTGAAAACTGTGGTGAACAAATCGCGTAGAACTTACGCTAAAAACAGAACGACAACTGACAAGTGCTTATAAAGTAGACATTTGTATATAGCTGAAATATTATCTTTTTTTCGATGAGACGAACGATTAAAACCACAAACCTGCGTCTACTTCGAGTTTTACTGGAAGGTTCCTGGCTACAGGAGACTCAAAGTTTTAAACTCAGATTTTAAAAAGCTGTCGTACAATACACCTGTCAGTTAACATGCAATACTTACAACAACTGTAAACAGCAACAGAACTGTAAACAGGAAGGCATTTCAGCAATTCGACTGGGAGCAAAAAAAATAAACGAAAGTTTGTTGAAGTCACGATAAGCCTGCAGCGTTATATATGTAGATAAGAAAACATGAGCAATGGGGATTACGATAAAATGCTCTTTTATGTAAAAGACAGATTTTCAAGATTTGTATGACCTGCGGCGGCCAGATGATTCTAGTAAACCAAGTGGCTGAAAGACATCGCGAATGTGAGCGCATACGTGTAGTTGCGTGAGCGTATGAATACCGCTCCTGTTTTGGCAGTTCGTGCACTAGTCGGTTTAAGTTCCCTCTGATCAAACTGACACACGTGTTTCATCCCACCAACATGGGAGGCATATAATGTTTCTAACAGGGTCGCCAGTTACTTCAGGTGCACAATGTAGATGGAACGAGATATGTGATACATGCAGTGAAGGGGTCTACTGGTAAGTCGGATTGGAAGCGATAGAGAACTACATACATACTCAGAGATTGATTATTCCATGAACAGAATTTGCATGTTCAATCAGTATTATATAGTGCAAACTTTGTTACATGATAATGTACGTTGTATTTATCGTGATAGCCTACAGTTTCTCCATTTTCTTGTAGAGACCACTGAAGGTAGTAACCAAAAGAAATGTCACTGAAGTTAACCTCTTCTGAGTAGGCAGCCCAGCATGTGTATAAGAGGTAAACAAGACAGGTAAAAAAAAACATTTTACGTTCTTGGACAATACGTCTCTACCTTTAAAAGCAGCCAATATTGCAATCTGTACTTAAATGTATGCATATATTCTGGAAGTTACGTACTGCATCGACTCAGACCAAATGGCAGACTGGTTCCTAAGAGCATCCTCTTTAAACACACGTGCTTTGAGGAAAAATTAATGGAAGATTGAATTAATGTGGTAAAAGTTACACTCTCGATAATTAAACAAACCTTCCTCTTCTGCTTTATTTAGGTTTCAGAAAGCACCCAGTTCATTTATCCTGATCAACTTATCTAACAATGAATCTTTAGCAAACTGTCTAAGGAGTTGATATGCCGCGTTTCTTTCACAAATTAAAACAGGATGTTTCTGAGGTAGTTATATCTTTTATAACATTCAACATTGTTGACTCCTTTCTTAGAAGCAATTTCTGTAGGCTCTATGGTTGCTATTTTTGACATTCCGTATGCACAGTCATGAAGTAAGCTGTTTGGTTCATATTCGAATGCAAATTTCAACTGATAGGCAGCTGATGATAACCGCCGTGGTATTTACAGAAGAAAGAGTAACTGGTTATCCGATGTGCGTGATCATCTTAGTAGAGCACTGAAATCCTAGAAGAGCACCAAGGAACAGATCAGCATTAGTCCCCAGATCGTTGTTCCGTTTCTGCGGAGCCCACACAAAGTACCATATACCAAAGTCCTAATAAGAACTATCACAGAGGCTTGATGTGAAAACGACTTTTCGGTCTCATTTTATCCACCCAGCAACAGGTATACACATGCATAAGACAATTATCAAGTTCATTGTTTGTAACAAGATCACTACGTCGATGAATAAGCTTTCAAATATACATCAATACGTTGGCGATTTACAGTAATATCTTCGTATCGCTTTTGTTCTGTTTGAAAACAAAGCAGTCTTCGAGACACAGGTTAAAATTCTTAGAAAAATGCACAGTGTGATAATATTTATCGACGCCTGTCTCAAATGTGATGCCTCATTTGCTTAAAGAAACACTACACCCGGAAATAAAATAGTCGTATATTGTCTTCAAAGGATAACTTTTTAAAATTTGGTATTTTTGTTCAGTTTGAATAAACTCTTCAACATTAACTTCTGTCACAAAATGTTTTTGACTCTGAAATCCCTAACAGACAGAGTGACTCACAGGAACCATAATTCACAATCTTTCTAGTGGCAGCATGATTGCGAACTAGATTCGACTGTACCAACGTACCAGTTAGGTAACATTTCAGGCATGATAAAGCATTTGTTAACCCAAAAATATTCCCTTTCCTGTGAGATACATAGCCCATTTATTGCAGGTCTGCTTTCTGTCATGATTGATTTTATGGCCATGCGGAATTGAAGCAACGTGAATGAAATATACTTCATTTGCTTCGAGTCTGTTTACATTTCACTTGCCAGACTTTGTCGGTTTTGAACTAAGGTTTATTTTTCTGTAAAGAATCTTTATTTAGTTGTCTAAAGGTGAAACAAAGTATCAGGTGCTTTATGTACCTTTCATATCAGCGGTGTAATAATTAACATTGTGGATATTTTCTATTGTCATTTTTCAAAGAACAAAATTGTTTGTTTGTCTGGCTTGAGCTGACACTGGTTGAAAGAAATCAATCGTCAACTTCACGACAGGCCGTCTAGTTGCTAACCGTCGATAAAAACACAAATCAATTTCTCCGTTCTTCCAGGAAGATCATGTAGGTTCCGTCAAACATCGTTTAATTGTTAGTTTCGGCCTTTTATTACATCCTCTAGAAGCTGGTTATATAAAGAGGCATTGTGCAGAAAAAACAAATCTTGTATATGTTGCTGGTGTATAGGCATTTAAAGACACTCGTTTTGAACAGAATAAACTAACTCCTCGGTCTACTCGACAGACGGGAAGAAACTAAGCTGATGATATGCACTTTGACTCACAGTCATCCATACATTTGGTAGACTTTGAATGAAAAATAGGACAGCCGGAACAATTGTTCTGTTAAACGTGTTCACTGCCTATTTCGATCATCTACGAAATAAAAAACTTCAAAGTAGCTTCGTACAAACTTAGAGTTAGCGTATACACTCTTGGTTGCTATTTCTAACGTTAATTTCTGGTTTGCTTCAGACAGCAACATTTTCTTGCTACGTATACTTGTCGTTATTAAGATCGTTTAATTTGCATGCCTTTTGCGTGTAGCTGCTTACAGGAAACTGTCTGTTTATTTATTTGAGTGCTATCTAATTGGTGTTTGCAAGTTGGCACTGCATGGTGAGCTTAACTGGCAAAAACACTCTGGAACAACAACCTTACGACAGCAAACGGGCATTCATCTGCTGAACTTTGTGCTTCTTTCGATAACCCATCACGCTTAAGGTCTCTGATTCAGTTCATACGAGTGAGATTTTGGTTACCTACACATTTTTATGAACACACAGGGATGTATAGGGACAGGAGTTAGTTGTGCATATTCCATTGTGTTTTAGCATAAATTATTAAACATAATATACTTGCCAGTTTACAAAATATAAAAACTTCAAAAGCACTGAACGAGTAAAATCTGTTGCGAAGAACAAGCACATGCACTTTAACAACGAACGTTTAGCTACCGATATAAGTTCCTCTGTAGTTACTCACTGGAGACGAAGAAAATTACTTTCAGGATTCTGTTGTCTTGGTTAGACAAATTTCAAGAATTGTCGTTAATGTAAAATTTAAGCCTGCGCTCTGTTAACTTCTACGATTTGCCGATCAGGTTGGTCACTGAGGTTACTGACCGTGCAATTTTGTTCTCTACTAAGCTGCTGTTTGCTGAAGCTGTGCGGTGAGGTTTACTCGCTCCCATTTGAAATCGCGCTCTTTGCATACTTTTCCCAAGCAAACGTCGCTCATTATTCGTACAGCCTTGAGTTTAACCTAAATAATCTGCACTACCATGTGGGTGTTAATCCAACCATTATCAGTTCAACGAACTTTCGGTAACAATTATATTTTCTCAAAACTATGTTATGAAGCTCGACTACGTGAATTGCGGAACTTCAACCACAGTGTGTTTGATATTCTTTTCCATAAACCTTCAAGTATTTCATTTGCCTACTAAATTAATCCGTACTGTTATTCAATAGACGAAGACACTAATTTACAGAAATCAGTGAGTAACAAAATGAGTAAGCTTAACAACCTCCCAGATAAACGGCTGCACTTGATGAAAAAAGGAACAGATAGAACCAAATTACAAATATTAAAAATTAATATTGCAGCGTGAAATATTAATGGATCAGATTCATCAACTGAGACTACTGAAGTTAAAAAACCTATACATTGTACCTTGCTTGAAGAGTCAGTCTTTACAACTCAACGTGAAGTACCCATATGCTTGCAGCAAAGCTGATTCATCAAACGCATGTACATATATCTATATATACATGTCACTGACAATAAAATCCAAGGTGGCAGATTTACTAATGTGTTTTAGAAGACGACAGAATACAAGCTATGGGCTCAAAACGTGAGTTTCTTTAACAAACACAGTTACACTGGGACAATACTTTGCGGTGACACTTACAGTATCGACACCTATTCATTAGTGATGAGAAGACAATAGAAGTGGAAAGGCGTTTTTCCTCACAAACTGTACAAGTTTCCTGGTTACTAACAGGAATACTGTTACACGTCGTGTTGTCGTTACACTGAACGTAATTAACGAACGGCCTGATACGGAGTCGTTCAATAATATTCGACATTGTTTGATGACTGAATTATTTTACATAGTTCCGTCGTATTCCATAGAGGAAGGATAGAAGCGGGGCAAAGCAAAGAATGAGTCAGCTTTTGTAGTTCACAAACTAAATACCATTAAAATTGAACAAAATGCGAAGTTTGTCACAAACTTCACATGTATATTTTAAGGCTGGTGTCGACACAAATACATCCCTGAACTTCATAAACAGTTTGACGTCGTTATTAGTTTCATTGTCCTGAAAGTATATCATATGTGTTTGTAACTCAATTTTGGATGCCGTATACAGAAAAAAAACACTGGTGAAGTCTTCTCTGAAAAGGCGATTTCTTTTCATTGGTAATAGACGAGTAATTATCAGAGTTTGTGCTGTTGGGTCAAAAACCAAACGAATAACCTCCCCCACCTCACTCTAACAAAAAATTCAACAGATGTATCTGCAGGTTTCATGGTTAACAAAAAAATGGAGAGTTTAGCAAAAATCTCTCTGCCAAAACCCTGGGCTTCAGTTAGATTTGAACCAGCAGTAGAAACAGCACGCTAACCGGGAACATGCTTTCCAACGACTGAGCAACAAAACCACACCGCATGGGTATTTCAAATTTGTGGTGTGTCACTCGCCCCTTTCAATCTGCCATGGAATTTGCTGAATGCTCTGGATGATCAACTGTCCAGGCAGAATTTCTCGAATATTTCTTACCACAGTCCACCACTGTTGGACGTGAAAATCCTATTGTCGATAGGTAGATTAATACTGTATCTGCTTAGAATCACCACTACTGGTACAGATCGGGTTATCTTCTGAATGTGAACTGGCGTAAAACCTACATACCCAAATGCAGCAAGCAGTTTATCAGCTGAGCGTACTGCTCTAGCAAAGACAACATTAATCGCAATGAAAACCTCTACCCTGTGACAACCACATTTATCAGTTTTTTTACCTCCGTTGTTTCACTCCGCCTTCACTTTCAATCTAAAAGTTCACCCATTGCAAAAGAATATCCGTTATGTTAAGTGAAAATGATCACCCAAATGAATCATAAGGTTGACTGTCGTCATTCATTTGTTCCACTTAATTAAATCTGAAACAAACTGGTCAATTGAGAAGGGACATTATAAAAATAGTAAGTTCTGAACACGTAATATTTTTCTAAGCAACATGACTGGCGCAATAACGGCTAATTGGATTTCTTTATTGGCACAATGATTTAGGGTGCTCAACGTTGAACACGGGAATTAGAGAAATGAAATATGAATCGAACCTTGGACAGGAGGCACTGGAACGTTCTGATACGGTGAGATAACGATTGACAAGTTGCCATAATGTCCACTAGATATTCTGAAACACGGCGAAGACACTGAAACGTTGTGTGAACGTTGATTTATGAAAGGTGTTGCATGTTTATGACTACAACTAAATGTCACAAGGTACGCACTTTAAAGGTCGATCCCAAAAATATGTTTCACAAACGATTGTGACATTATTCGCAATTTTGTCGCTTTTGGAAGGCCCGACGATTTCCCCGTCGGTCATTTCGAACGTGCATCTTGGTACAAGAAATCAGTTGTTGATTTTTAATCCTTAAATGGGTTATACCGAACCTGCACACATCCATGAATAGGCAGCTGCGAAGGACAAATGGAGATTGGTCATCCGTTGAAAAAATACTGATGGCAACTTAATTATGTGTATTATTCATGAACTCAAAGCGTCTCGCGTTATTTTTCGCGTAAAGCCAGAAGTTACTTGGGAACAATCTCTAAATGAGTTAATGTGTAGGACACTTTTTTCTACCGCACTTTTATTATAATAGGTTGCCGTATGTTACGTAAACGTGCAAACGCTAGTCGGCACGTTGAAAATAATTTCCGGAGGTTCCTAAATCCGTTCTACTTTTAATCACAATTGTGCGCCTGTTAGTTTCCACACAAATCATTTAAATCATTCGAACTTTTAAAGATGGCCAGCGATAACATAAAAGTGCTTTTAAGATGCATTCACTTCGCAGCGACTCTGATTCAGCCGCTTAAGCCTCCTAATCGAAAAGAGTTGTCTGAATTTTGAACTTAATAATATATGTCTACACCATTATGCATGTCTAGTTCGGTCGATAGTGAAAACAGGAAAGCATTGAAGACTGAAGTAAATTCCGCTAACTCATTAACGAAGGGTTACGTTCACATACTGAGAACGTTACATCAGGGAAGTATGTCAATGAGATACAAATATGTGACTATTTCAGAGCCATTTTTCAAAACATTTTCATTGAACTGGCATTTCGTTTATGTGGGAGAATCACGTAGACGAATGGGTAGTCAATACTATGATGTGATTCTCATTGGTACTATACTATGCCCTGGAATATTGTGCTCGTTTTTCCGAGAAAGATAATTGATCTGCTGCCTATGTTACCTCATGAATTGCTGTTCCATTATATTTCTCGAAGTTTGTTAGAGTTAAGGGTCGTTTACACTTTTACGTGTTATTCAGAAATTGAGATAATTTTTTAAAGTCCGCTTTCTTCCAATATACTGTTTGTCCAGGCTTAAATTTCAGACCTTTTTTGTCAATTTCTTCTAATGACCTTAAAGATTTGTCAATCTTAGCGAGTTGAGGCTGTTATTTGTGGCTTAAGGCCTGGTAGTCAAAGCTCACTTGATAAACGTTTAGGAAATTTGACAGTGCTGTTGGCTAGCACAGAGTGAGGACGTTAGCCATGTCTTCGAATTAGGACTACAATCCAGTTTCTGCTGATGATACGGTGATCTTACCTCCAGTAGTTGAGTATGCGTAATGTGGCTTTGTTTTGTAATAACTAACATTACTTCATTTTTTACTTGTAGAGATCTTTCGCGTTTGATCTCTTTGTTGTTCATCTTCATTTGAACGACACAGAAACCCAGCACAAAACTTGTTCCTATCTGTTTGGTCCACCCTCACAACGGTTCGGCTACTGTGCGTGGATCTTCCGTGCGACGTTTGAACTTTGTTGTATTATTTACATAGTCAGGACTGCCAATTCACTCCGAAAAGTCACCCGTAAGACCCAAGCATCCAAACTGCGTGAAACCTGATGATTTGGCGTGTTGTATGAGTCACGTTGACTATTCGTGCTAACTCTCCTGATGAAGGCTGGATTGAAAATTCATCTGACTTGTGGAATAGGGCTACACTTTAAATTGAACAAACTGTCACCAACTCTGCATACGCACATAACTTGTTTAAAAAAGTATTGCGACATAAAAAACGGGTTTTGTACATCACGGAAAATGAAAATTCGATGGTGGAATAATCGCGTATTTAGCAGGTGAAAAATTGCTGTTAATTGATTGTTGGAGTCCTTTTCTCCTACAGATGTGTGATGTTCAACTTCAAATTAACCCCATCATCAATAATCTCTAAAATCTCCTAGGAAACTTAGTAAGACGGAAGGTGTCGACGTGCATCGGGTGCAGTATCTGCGGGGTCATCGATTGAGATTGGCAGGATAGTTACTGAGTCTCCTACCGAGACTAACTGGCAACATTATTCCTACTCATAAGCAGAAGAGGTTGAGCTCACAGATATGAAAATTCGTCCATATATAAATTAAAGTTACTGAGGGTAAATAGCAGAAAACGAGAGATGTACGGTCAACAGCACTGGTGTTCAAAGGTTTTTAGTTTAATTTAAGCGAAGTCTTTGACACAGATTCAGAAAACTCACAACTGCTAATTCAGACCGTACAACACTGAATGAACCAGTGCGGATGCCGGTGTATTCTCAAGAACATCCCTACGACAGAACATGCACACATGACCAAATTTACACAGGAGTATCCCAAATGATAATCAGGTCAGAGTGGCACGTCATTTATGCATTGCGTACAAAACTGACTTGAAGCTTCAACGGTTGTGCAAAATATTCCTTATGCACATCATTGTCTATACGCTTTGAGGGCACTTCGGATCTTGCTTACAACTATTAAGGGTCGGTTACTATATTCCGCGAAGCAATTGTTATGAGATTAGCCTATCTTGCTGATTATGAGCAACCTATATCTCTCGTTCCTGCGTCTTTTGTGGCATCGAATTCTGATCAAACTGCGGTAAGTCTCATACAGTTTCAACTGTCGACCTCCAGCCAAAACATTTGTCTATGCTAAATGACCGGTTAATCAATTACAATTCTGCAAAGGTACAGCAAAATATTATCAAAAGCATTGTATGGCCTCATCTTGACGACATTTTTGTTCAAGGGGAAATCTTTTGTTTTGAAGATGTTGCTAGGCTTCTTCAGAAAAACACATGATTGGAAACGACCCGCATGATTTTCAGTTGAGGTGAGGGTTGTAAGCCTAATCTTAATTAAAAAACTGCGCAAGGGTTTATCAAGCGAAACTTTTTAAAACGTTGTTCAATATGCCGGGACAAAATGCTTGAGGGTACTTTAAGCACATTAGAATATGCCTGAGTTCGAAAAACAGATGAAGTTACACACAATCGCAAAGGATTTCAAGAAATTTGAGACTGATTCTCCGTGAAAACTTTTCTTACATGAGAGAGCCACGGAAAATCGGAAGATAATGTATTATCAAAATATTTTCCAACCTGAGACTAGTGACATAGTTTGTTATCGACGTGGAGCTTTGAAGATCAATAAAATGGTTCTGGCAACCACTTTCAATAAGAAGGCGAAAACAGAAGACTGAATAAAAGAGTGCATAATGCCTCTTAAGGTAGGCACAACGGGACTGATAATCACATGGAAAAGTGAAACAAAATAAGTGGAGGGGTTGATGATATCCACAAATGTACACATACATATTAAATAAAATTAAGTGATTTTCATGATGGCTTCAGATGGACGATTTCAATTTTTTTATCGGTGGAGAAAGTACCGCAACATATGAATCACCACAGCCTCAGTAAACGGAATAATTCGTTGATTGCTATGCAAGCGAAATAACTCAGATGGGTTGAATGTGTTGATTGTCCAAATGTCAGCTAATGACCAAGGTAGTAGGTTGTGGACGGCTGCTTGTGTGTATTCTTTTACGACGAACAAAATGTGGAAAACAGTGAATTATTCTATTTTGTAGAAGTTGGCAGGGTGACAAGCGGACTTCGTAATAAATACAAAGACAATTGTCCTATAGAGACATTCTCATGGGAAAGGTTAGCATTTTCTGCGGCAACAAGACATCCTAACTGGCTCTTCGAAGAACAAACTTTCCACTGACAAGCTAAACCATCGACTGAGTTGTTCTATTCTGCTGCAATCTACTGCAATTTAGACTTTTTTGAAGACAGGTTACTTTGCAAACAAGAACACTTTTTCTCTGCGCTGACATAAAGTTGCTAGAATTCAAATACTGACAAACCCAAATGTTCGTCTTCTATCTGGTCACCGTCTTAACGCAGTGCGCAGAGAGACATTATCTCCATCAGTGTGATTATATGTCAACAGAGCCGTCTCTGAATGTTGTTAAACCATCGTTGCTGGCGAAATCTTAACGTCTTTATACTTCACAGTTTTGATTTTGTCGTCTGTCTATTGGCGATCTAGAATTATTTCTGGTATGATGAATTTTAAGGGTTTCTCGGAATAGTCATTTTAAGATTTTTGGGTGAGCTTTCTGATTATTTACTGTACATCGGTTGATGCCATCCTTCCTAAAGCATAGTGAGTTCCGAGTTCATGGGAGGACATTCCTTTCAGCTGCACAATATGCACACTGGTTTGTGACTTGTTTTCAAGTTTCCCTTTTGCAATTACCCTAATTATTTCGTCTATGGGAACGTCTGTGTAAGGAATTAACGTTGACGATTACGTAATAACATCCGATAATCTCCCTGCAGTCAACAATCCTAGCGTCTTGAACCTTCTCTTCGTATTACACTCAGAAACTGGTTATTGAACAGATCTAAATAAATATGAAAACCATTATTTTAGCCTAGATAAGTCAGTTTTCGAGATGGATGACATTAATCTGGATGGTACTGTAAATGTTCAGGTTTAGTAATTAGGCACCCGTCATGTCGTCTGTGTAAGCATTATTAATAATTACGCAATTATCCTAAAAATAAACAATCTTTCCGGAAGTGTATAGAGTTAGTGTCTGATTTATACTTTGACTTACCAAGATTGTCAGTTGCAACACTGGAATAAATTGAGTTGTTATCGGAGAATGTGTTTTACATTTTAATAAGATGCTATTCTGGTGACGTTCCTGGTTTGGCAATTTGACTCTGAACCAACATAATCTATCTTCTGGCATAAGTATCGGCTCGCTGAACGGATCACAGATACCATGAAATTGAGCCACTAATTCACTGCCGTTACTCTTTCACAAAGAGGGCAAAAGGTAAAAATAAGCATCAGAGCCTAAAGCTGTAAACTTTAAAACCACAGATAGGGCTTTGGCTTTTCGGGTGTCCATCTTACCAGTTCTTCTTTTCCGGTTGATAAGCTTCAACAATTCAACGTACACATGATGGAAGACTATCGCATGCTTTCGAAAACTAACATTACAAACCACTGTTTTTATCTACTGTTCTCAACTTCTTCTCAGAAAAATAGTTTTTAATTACACTTGGGTGTGTTAAACTCAGAGAACAGTGTAAAAATATCTAAACACATTTTTAGATGTCAAACGTGCAATACCTACTGACAATTGAATATGTTTCCACAATTAGACCATCTTCCTTTTAAGGGTCCTCTAAGATGGAAATGTTGGCTCTAAGTAATGCTCTGATAAAATATATTCACATCTGATTAACTAACGAAGAGAGGCTTGCCGTGAAAGATAGAAATTTGGTTTGCTATTCTATACTGTTACAGTTAACTTGAAAGGAAACCGAATGTGAAAAACCAAAATAAAGGAAAACGTTTAGTAACGGCGGATAACTTTTGATTTGAGGAAAGCCAAACTATCCAATTCAAAAGATTATAGATATGCAAAGCCTAAGTATTACTGTAGAAATAAACCGTTATGAGAGCGTGAACCGAGTAGTTTTGAAATTTCGGAACGACGTGTTAAGCAAATTAAATCCATCAACTTTTACGAGGTGCTTAGCCGTGAATAGTGACAGCTTCCTGTTCACATGTGATCATAACATAGCATATATTTCGCAGGTTTTCAGTCTACGAAAGATTTTTCCAAACGTCGGTGCCACGTCCAAATCATAATCCACAAAATGAATTGAGCATGCCAACAGTATGCTCTCTGTTGATTAATGATTTCATTTTTATTTTTACAAAAGCCACCTACTTGGAATTTCTGCTTTCAGACGATTACCGATCTTCCGCAAAATATGTAGATCTGAGCAGTTATACGAGACTGTATGATGATGCATAATATAACGCAGCGTGACCTGTTTGAGACTCTCCAGCTACAGACCACCGCCATGCGTCTACATTGTTTCAGTGTTTACACAAACAATGGTATAACGACAGAATTACTCATTAAAAAGTATCGTTAACTGGCTTCTTATTTGAAGGAACATACAGTGACAGGATAGTGAATCTTAGCAAATGTAACTGGGAAACATTTTAAAAATCAGTTACGAACGTTATGTCTAATAGCTAAGAAGCGTAACAATTCACTGCGGTCAAAAGTACAATTTATCCGTTGTTGGGAAAGTGTCCATCATGTTACAGAACAACTAATCTGAAGTTGTGACCGTTTTATCATTCTCTACTGAGTATTTCTCACCTTTCCAGTTAAACCAATCTGCATAATTTTCATAACAATGAAAATCGTCCTAGAGATTTTCTTTCCAGCATACACGTAACCAACTTTTCTGTTAGTTAGTTACTGCTAACAAGTCTAATCTGTTGTGCTTTCCATTGTTTCCATAGACGTCCAACTACTGTGTGCAAATGCCATGTCTGACATGGTCGATCGAAGTCCAGGTTGTTTGTGCATTTCAGACCATTTGTTCAGTGTGTGGCGTTGACACTTATTTACTTCACTGTGCTCCCAGACAACACCATTAAAGCTTATTAATGAATAAAACAATAGAGAAATTTGCTCTTTAGCTTTCGTCTGTCACCAGCATATTGTATGTGTTACGTTGAATGAATGAAAATGACAGGCATTGTTAAATAGAACTTTGTCAGTATCCAGTGAACGCCAGTTAACTGTTGTAAAAATATGAACCGGTTTAGTCTTGTGCTGAGAAAACTTTGTTTGGAATATTCGTTAGATTGTCTCTTTGAGAAATATTTAAATCAGCGGGACAAAAACGACAGCTACTATAATTAGAAATCGGTGTTTTCTTACAATTGGTTTACTTACAGTTTTCTTATAGTTGTCTGAAAATATTTTTGTCGGAATTTCATATACAAGAGCGGGCTACCGAAGGTTTACATGACAAAGAGCAATTTTGTTTAGTATACTTATCAATTTGTTAGATTTACAGTTCGTATGCTGGAGGATAGGTCGGCGGTATAAACGTTTGGCAATGCTAACTGATCATTTGCGATCAACATTGGGAAACGAACAACAATGAAGCAAGAGGTAATTGTGGACAACCGAGTGAGAAAGTATAGTTTGTCATTTTGTTTGACTGATTCGGACAGGATTTCTCGTAAACTACTTACCTCTTGGGCACCATCAGGACTAAGTTCAACCTTAACCCAGTGTATGTTTTACCGGTTGTGCACTTCTGAACACAGCGGAAATCCGCCCAACATTGGTTAGAAATAAAAACTGTTATTCATCCTCTTACTGTATTGACAAATTTAAACGATGGCATGGGTTACTGTCAAAAACTGAATATTCTGTTCACATTACTATAAATTCCCTGTTTTAACGTTTGAGAAAAACGTGCAAGATTTACTTTTCGCCCTTGCCAGATTTCTTGCAAATTTCTTACGCACACGCAAACAACCACGACCTCTACTCAGTGTATGATTTAGTAGAATGCACTGACCCCTGAGTTATCCAACTCAATGTATCTTCCTGAATCAACAGGCATGAACAGTTAGCGCTGTTTTGTTACGAATGATGTTCAAGTGGTTTTGGTATAATAATATGAGATGCCAAAACCGTCCCACAGACAGGAAATTTGAATTGACACAAATAATGAGCAGGTGTTCGTTTTTCAGCCGAGAAAGAGTAAATTATTTGGCTTAGCTTCTACACAATATCAAAGAAGGTTAGCATTACTACATAAAAGGTTGTGAATAGCTCACTGGAGTCATAAACAAACTCCATAAACACAGGGCTAAAACCGCATGTGGAAGGCACTTAAATTACGTTCAGTAAGCATGATGGTATAATCCAGAATTATAATACTGTATGAAGATATGGCAAAGTAAATTATTCTTGGTAACTATTCATTCGCCTTTAAAATGGTAGTTGTCAAAGTCATGATGAAATCAACATGGTTTTCATCAGAGCAATTGCTTGGGTGTCGTCCGAAAACTCATACTACTATACAATTGACAACAAATATAACTTTGTCGGAGTAGGACAGAGTTTGATGAATTAAAGCGCAATTAGTCTGAAGTATTCACACCCATTAAGGTGGCAATTTATCACTGATGGAGATAGGGTTGAGCATGTTTCACATATCGTTCTTATATGGTTCGTAGTCTTTTACTACGACCCTCGGGCTTCAGCTTTACCATGCAAGTTGGCCGTTTACACTCTGATCGTCCGTCACACACGTGGACCAACTTTAGGGCAACGTGGAGACATTGGGGAGGGTGGCGTTCTTCTGAGACAGAGGTTCCAGCAGCATTCCTGTAGAAGGAAACAACACAAACAGAGCCTACTGAAACGAAAACTAGAGCTACGCTAATAATTCCTCTGTGCGCAATCCGATATATTAAATAACCGAAGCTCTATCAGAATACTTGAATCAATGTAAACGTTAGCCAGACACAATCCAGATTTATCACATTGTTCCAATATACTATGGCTAGATTATGCTCCATTAAGCTATACACAGATGTTACTGTCTGCATGAAGGTCACAACAGAACACAAACCCGCAGAATAGTCCACTAGTTTAACGAACCTGATATGGCATATTATTGATTTATGACAGAGATTGAACTTCATATATGCAGCTGGCAATAATTGCACCAGTCAAAAAAGCCTGGGTTATCATTAACGTTCCACACAGAGGCAGAATTTTTATAGAAATGGTGACTGACGAATTATTTGACTTGGCACAAGAAGTAAATTACTATAATTGTAACGTATAAGCCGGCCGTTTCTATTCTGATTGTCCGTTGCACCTGCGGACCAATTTTGGGGCAAAGCTGAGGCACTGAGGGACAGAGTTTTACCAAAGTAGAGGTTGCAGTCCCAGTCCTGTAAAAGAAGACAACACAAACAAGCATGGGTCAAAGGTCCAGGAAGCCATGTACACAACTTACACAAAAGGAAAATAAAACGGCCCCAACAACACAGCAGCGCGTTCCGTTACACAATTCAAATTCAGTCCGTGCGCGCTTGTTTTTTCGACCGCACGTTACATAACACGCGTAAAACACATTAACTATATTTAGCGTAACAACTGTTAGAAACAATGTCCGCAGTTCCAGATTTTTGGTGTTGACGTAATCCATTGAAACCCTTGTAGTAGTGAGGTTCAAAACGTGCTGTCACTAACATTGACAATCTCCTCTAATATCCCGGGCACTTCAGATTAACTTGATAGAAAAACTGTTTTAGTTATTGTTTTCAATGCTTATCATTTTCCAGCCAGTTTACAACTTTCCAAAAGAGTAAAACGTGAAACGTGATTTGAACCAACACACAACAATTTCTATTTACGATGTTAGCGACACGGTATTACATGTGTATTTATATAATGCAAACTGAACGTTCGTTTCTTCAGGTGGTGGTTGGTGAAGGTCCGACCTGTACGGTAATCAAAATTAGCAGGAAAGCATAGGCGTGGTATTAGCAATGGTAATTAGAGGCTGACCTTTCGGTAATAAAACTTTCCGAAGACCTTCAATAACAGATAACCTAACCGAGTTGGCCCAGTCACAGAATCTGAAAAACTGAGTGATGTGACTCCGCCAAATCATACACACTCATTTTGTTGAGAACAACCGGTCTTAAGTACTATTTCGCTCATCTCCCTTGACCGATCTCTGCCAGGGTATCAACCAGTACGTTTCTTTATGCACTGTTGTTTTGTTTTCTGATGATTCAGTTTTCACTCCCTGTTGCACGGTGTCAACGAAATGCGGTTATTTCGGATAACTATTTTAGGAGAAAAAAATGACGGAGGAGAAATATGCAATGATTCAACTTGGAAATACACACAAGAAATTGAGATCGAGTTATGTGTGAATATTATCCAGACGTCTTAAACTGGAAAAGGTGTTCTAAGACGTTCAATTTGAAAACCATATAATATCGATCAAACCGCAACTTTGGTACTCATACATAGGTGTTATTATGATGATGATACAAGGTATCATTGGCAGGCTATCTCCTCAAAACATACTTAGTGAGGTTACGGTATAATATTCTGAATAAAAGATATACGCCATCCTTCACACATGTAGGGACTGATTGAATGGAATAGATTAATTAGCCCCGTCGTCTGCTAGTTTGGTTAGGAAGTTTAAGGCTCCAATTAAATGACATGTCTGAGATGCAGCTAACAATGTAGGGTTTTGAGCATAATCTTCGGTTATTTCCACAGGCCAACAACAGTACAAATTTGTTAAACTGTTGATTCAGTGTTGTTTTTGGTTTGCCGAATGGATACAAGTAGCCTTTTTCAAAGTTCGTCTATAACATTTATTTCTCACAATTCCTTTACCTTGATACACCGTCCAACGCAACCGGTTGCATGCCACCGGTGGATTAAGAAAAGCATAATTAAAGATAGTTCCTAGTGTATCGCAAAATTCGTGATCAAAATAAAACTCACACGCAAGGGTATATGTAGTTGGCGCATTGATTATCCCAATATAATGTAACGAACATCAGTGGTACTCAACAGCGCACCATTTTTCATTGAAACGACACTGAACCCAGACATCAGTATTCCTCCGCTGAATCACCTGTTATACGGCATGGTATTCGATGTTTTTGCAAACCCTCAGAAATCTAACTGTTAATCTGATTGATGTACCTGCGCACATGGGTTGAAGTAACCATGTCGTGTGACGGGCTAGATGTTCATTCGTTTGGAGTGATTGATTTGCTGCATTCCATTTTTAAAATCACCAACATATACTTTGGAAACTTGCATCTTATGGCACATCTTCAATATAACCATCGTCAGTAGTTCTTTAAGTAGATCAAAGTTGCACCGTTGTTCATTACGACTTCAACTTACGAATGGTAGGTCAACAGGTGCGTTGTGCATCATCATGATAATGAACATCTAACACTCACTCATGATGCATGGATGCATAAGAAAAGAAGAGGGTGTAGTTTGACTGCATTTGTGTAGAGGCAGGTGTATGTCGTCAATAAAGGTCAAACAGATGTTACAATCAAAGTATAAATGAGTATACTGCCAGTGCAACAATGGTGTTTCACTTTCTGCAACTTAGCATTGAACGGAATGTCTTAACCAGTCGACTTTTTATTGCCTTTTTACAAACAGACTCAATCTATTTGGCATATATAACCAGTCAATAATCGGTTATAGTTAGTTCCATTAAGTGGGTGGTCGTAACAACTTGAACATAACTACGATGGAAGCGTTCAGATACCGGTTCTACATTCTGTACTAATTGACAACACCTATGTGGAGTATACCATACGCTTCAATGAGCGCCTGATGGACTGTCCAGACAGGTATAGTGTGAAGTTACCTTCTTCTGTCAACGTTTCTTTTGCGAAGGATCATCATACCTCAGCACACGGGTTAGAAAAAGAATACAAACGTTCGCAAGAAAGCTCGGCTCGCTCACATAAGAACAATTTAGCAAACAAGCAGCAAAAGAATGGTCTATTTTCAACAGTTCTCGTAACAATATTCGGACCTCAGCAAATTTCCCTTTTTTGAGCATGAAACAAGTTTATGAAGAAAATGGGGCTGTCTTGACTATCCGTTAACAAAAAGGGCAATGCATAACGGATCTAGCCACTGTACGTAAATCTGACTCAACAAACGTGATACGGCCCCTTGTATATTTTGGGGTGGGTGATTTTGTTTGAAAGCGTCACCTTCTTTGTTATCATATCCATTATTTACTTGCAGTGTTCACGGCCTCAAATGTCGTTTCGTCATCTACTTAACAGTGCAAACTAACATAAGGCAAATTCAACTAAACTGTTGTCAAAGCAGCAACACTTCTGTTTCATTTCAGCGCAGTCACACAGAACCACTACGGCACCTAAGTCAAAATTTGGACAGATTTTCACTCCGCACGTAATTCTTCCATACTTTTGACAATTTTTATTCAACACAATGATGCTGTTTAAATTCAGCTCAATAAGTTTTAATTGCTTTCCTGCCGTCTTGTTTTGTAAGTTTTTGTTACGCAAATTTTCACAGTAATGGTAGAAGCAAGGCATATGTCATGTTGCAGTTCACATTCATTTCCTTTTTGGTCCTGACCGTAAGGAGACAATAAACCACAAATGTTTATTATAAAAATGGCGATAGAGATAATTCGGCTAGTAGTTTGCAGTAAAATCTCACAACAGAGGAAACTTTGTTTCTTGTGTTATATTTGCTTGCCTATCAACCACTTCATCATAAAGTTACTGTTAGAATGGTTTTTCATCTTGTCCCACACTCCATCTGAAAGTTTGTCAATTTTTAATTAACACACACTGTTGGAGTTATATGTTCGTGAACGTTGTTGAGAAACAGAAGGTAAACTTCAACCGGTGATTTTCAAAAGGTTCACCAAACACTTCCTTTTTCGGTTTACTTTCCAGACTCCCATGTGACGTGCCGTAAGTCGATTATAGCTGGGAACGACGCAATAAGACAAACCATTCACGACCATCTGAGCAGAATTCAATCGACATTATGTATCACAGGGGGACAGCTAATCTAGACGCAAACATTATTAACTTCGTCTTACTGAGTGTATATTTTCGTAACATGTTTGCTGTAGCATAATTGTGTAAGTAGTGCCATATGGTATCAGCTTGTTTCTGTGACAGAGGTATTGGGGGAACCAAATGTACTTGTCGAGTATTTCTCTATAAGGGTATAAGAACTAGGCAATTCGTGTCACCGGAATGTATTTTACCACCAGTGTTACAGATGAATGTTTGGTGTCGCATGATTTAATGCAGTACCGAGAAGAGTTGCCTGAAATAACACAAGTCTACTAAGGACTCCCAATTTATTTAGCCATAGACAGCAGAATATGCCGGATTGTTCATAACAGAAGAATGACGGTTGCCGGAGCAAACTATAAGTTAATGGCTACGGACACTAGAGACGACCAATCATGCGGTGAGAAGAAACATCTGAGGGTGATTTTACGACATCACACTTACATTCTGCAAGGTAGTGTCAAAGGACTTTAGAGAAAAATTCACGCACACAACAGCTGATGGCGTATCTCTACGATGATTACAGTAAAATTGGCTCCCGAAAAGACGGAATGGCACACCCATAACAGCGAAGATGTACATATTCACTACCGTCATCAACATGCTGGTGAACTCGAAAAGTGTTCGCTTACAATGAACCTAGTCTCCTAAGTTATCCAATCCTTGCATTGTTGACATTCGGGTGTTACGAAGAACCTCACTGGGCACGATCCGGTAGGTGATGAAAACTGTATTATACTACTTTTAATCACATGCAAGCCTCCATCGTTCGAATGACCAAGCTTCGTCTCACAAGTGATTAAGATTTGGCCAGTCATTTGGTATGAGCTCCATCGTGGAAGTTTCAGCGATGCCAAGCCATGAAAGATAAAAGCAGACAGACAAATCTGATGAGGGAGTGGGAAACATAAATGAAGACGTTTAGATGCATGCTCGCTTTTTAACAGTTTTTGGTGATCATCGCTGTCAAACTCTTAATAGAAACTGAGGATTTTTGTTTCATATTGATTATTTTTGTTTTTAGTGTGTTTCATTTGAAGATTTTTTGAAGAAGAAAAGGCATGCAATTTGAACGAATCTAGGTGTACGTTTTTACATCAACAACCATTGAAAATCCATTAAAAGTGGGCTTATGTAGTGTACATCGCTTTCTCTCCTTTTTGCTTTTATTGTTTTCTGTTTACAGTCCAAATGATTAAACCTCTTTTATCAAAGCTCTCCGTTGCTCAATAGCCACAATATGTTAATGTTTTGCTTTACCCACTCTAGGAAAAAACATATCAACACGGCTCGAAATGACCTTTGCTAATTTTACAATCAGCCAAATAATTAGATGTTAATTTGGGTCGCAACCTGAAATAATCCGTAACTGTGCTGCTATTACACTGAAAAGACTCAGTTTTTCTGTCCTACTTCAAAAGCTCTCTTCCACTCCGTACAACATTAGTCCGCAATTTGTAAACAATCATTTCTCTAAGGTCCCCTAACCACAGATTTGAAAACGTTTTCTAAATTCATGAGACACTTGTCTAATGGTGACGGGATCCCTCGGTTTAATCTGACTGACTTCTTAGTGGTTCAACATTTCGAACCAGTAACGTCGATTGCCACTGAAATCCGGTGCGATTCCGTTCACGCCCCTCAATCTTATCTTTCAAAATATATATCCACATTCTGAAAACCTACCCGTTTCAAATACACATCCGCGTCTTTCTGGACATACCGTTCATCTGTTACACACTGTTCAGCGGGTTATCTTATTAATCCCGGCAGATATATAAAACAGTTGAGTGTGAAATTAAGTCATTAGTTTCACGAACTATTTCGTCTGTTGAGGCTGTCGTTGCACAGTTGCCTAAAACACTTATCTCTCGAAGCGCACAAAGAAATTTTTTGACTTGACTCCATATGTTTGGAATAAGCAACGGAATTTAAGGTACTAAAGTGAGGTACTCACCTATTTACTATACTTTCTTCACTGATGATCACTCATCGGTTCTTTGAAAATCCCTTCTAAATACTTCAAAAGTTAACGTTCTCTGAGTAAATTAGAGCAACTACAATAATTTCTTATCGATCAACTGTTAAGTTCTAATGAACTTTAAGATTAAACAGATTTACGTCAAGGTAAACTGTCATACATCTAATAAGACAATTTTGTTAGCCTCAGGAACATTGCTGACATGCTCTGTATGCACTAAATACGTTTTTAAATCTTCAACCGTTTTTCTTTTTATTTTCAATGTCTTAGCTGGATGGGAGGTTTACGGGTAATGCAAGTCGGTGGCCCGGCCTGAAAGCAGACGTGAAGCAAACTCAGCGGTTGGTAAACTTATCTTTTAGCGACCAAACTTCGTCATCCTCGAGTGATGAAACTGGTAGCGCTCAACGTCACGTGTACCGGACAAATAAGGGCTGAGACAGACGTACACTCACTCAGAGGTACATTTTCGGCAATTAACCAAGGAGGAAAAGCGGTCGACATGGTTACGAATGTACTTCTTGTGTTTTCTACGGAAAAAGCGTGATACTGAAGTGAGCCGTTTAATGCAGACGCAAAGGTCAAAGAAACCACTTCGCGTCTAGAGGCAGATTTACCTTGCAAACCGTCTGTACTTACTTTTGAACTATATGAAAAGACGGCGAATTGTTTTACAGATCTTGAAAATAAACTAGTGTTATAACAGTTCTGACTTGATCACATTGGCGATCCTACCAGTTTCCATCCTAACCTGATCCAGTATTAGTAATCTGACTTGTTATACGTTCGTGACTGAAGAGATTGTAGAAGCAGGCAGAGACATTCGGCAGTCTGCATCCTTCGACTCAATAAGGATTTCTGTTTCATATATATTCTTCTCTACAAAAATTCAGAGCAATTTTTGCAGTGGTTGCATTAAGCTTAACTTTCCAGCCAACTCACTTCGATAAATAGCACTAATCTGGAGTCCCCTTTTGCAAACAATAATCTACATGATAAACCTAGCTCTTGTCGAAAAGTGTATAGCATTTTTTTAAAAGTGCTAGTGTACACTATCATTTCGATAGACGTGACCAAACTATTACCTCCAAATTTGCACATGTAACAACACGCGATGAGTTCTCAACATGTGCGATCATCTGGACGAAAAATAAACCTCTTCCCTGTTTCCTCCAATCAATAAACTTGTGCTCATTCCAAACGAGACTTTTTCCCTCCATCAACATTATACTGTCCGCCATCTGTACTTTCAAGCACATCTCTTAAGTATTCGAAATTTTGTAGTTCACGAAAAAATACGACATTTTTTTAAAAAAAGGCGCTAGTTGAAAAAGTCCAGCTGGTTCTTATGATGAGAACGGTTAACCTATTTATGTATCACACCATTCTGTAACGACGTTCCTTCAGTCAAAAAATCAAATTTAGGCTTGTAGTCTTTTTCAACAGAATTCCTATTTTGTTTCTGCAAACCTCATTTGGAAAAGACTTGGCGCGGCCTCGTACAACTTACTCAACTTTTCAAGAAATAATTAATTTCGTTAAAGATAAATTATTTTGAGTTTTAGACAAATAACGTTTTGTATCTCGCTTTCAAAATCTAAGTCAAACAAATTTTGTAAATATGTTTAATTCTACAACTTACTTACGATCAGTTCGATCTAGTAAGCATATAAAGTTGTCTTATCAGCAACTCCCTGTGGTAGAAAGCTTGTGCCTGTCAATTTTTCTTAAACACCTAACGATCGAACCGCAATCAACTGTGATTAGGCATTATACAAGTTATTTAAGGTAATATTAATCATACCACAAAGTAGTTCTATACAGCTTAATGATATTTAATGCCTGCGTTCTAGCCATTAGCATTTCCATGTAGACCGAAACTATACGCGATTCTAACAATACCAAACTTTCCACGGTTGACGGAGATTATCGCAGTTCTCATGAATTAATTCTTAATTTCTCATAGTTTGCAGACTTGCCATTAATAACGAAGGCGAGATTAGCTCCGATCTTTGTTTCAATCGCTCTTGATCAAAAGTAGACTGGATCCCTGAGACTGACTTCAGACAAACATTGACAGTGAAATTGAACGTCATCATAAATAGACATCAGCTCACACAGCATTTAGGACAAATTCTCAGACCACCCTCAAGACAAAAATGTTGTTAATACGTTTCACTGGTGCATAGAATCATGATGTAGAGAAAAATGCAGATCAACTGGCGATTACAACAGCTACCGCCTAGTAAGTCTCAAATACTGAATCGTCCAATTAGAGAACTAATTTTACGGGGTTTGGTAAATACGTTAAGAAGATAATTAGCTAAGTCGAATAGAAAAACTGGTTCATTTTTCGCTGCTGAAGAATACAATGAGAAACTTTCTGCTTAAAACACTTGAGTAAAATATTCAGAAGTAAACCATATGATATTCTCCGAAGTGATATTAACAATTTACCTTTGAATAAACTTGTACACAACACCTATCGTTGAGGCTTACACGATTCACCACAACAGGATACAGTGTTTGTGCACACAAGATTCAATAATGTGATTCGTGTAATACCAGGTGCATATGTGCATTAGCATTTTGAAAGTAAATGCCGTTTAAAATTTTTGCAAACGTTCGTCTTATAATTACAGTAGATATCTCTCATATGAGAACCGTATATTTTGAGGAAGTCTTGAGTAGATGCTACACAAATGGTTTAGATGTCACATTTTGAGAAATCGGCTTTCTAAATAAATTCGCTTGAGGTCTCTGTTACTAATTGTAGTAGAAACTTATGGTATTTAAGAGAAAGGACGTTTCCAAAAACGGAGAAATTCAAGAGTGAATTTGATGAAATCTTCTTTTCTGTACTGGTGACGATTAACCACTTCGGTAACGAAGGTTGTACCGCCTGTTAATTTAAGGATATCTGGCTTAAGAAACGAGTTAGCCATGAAGCTATGGAGTAAAGTGATCTTCCAGAGTTTTTGTTATTCTTTTCATTCTACGGACTATCAGTTTAACTAAAATGTTGAGACATCCGCATCTGTCAAATGGGTACAGGAGTGTTACTGATGAATGTGTGACAGATTTTAATTGCTTGTATCTCATTGGCATTTTATATCCTCTGGTTATTGTGAACGGTTTCATGGGTGACGAAGTTTCGAAGGCAATAAATCAGCTCTGTTTTGCATGACTGTGGTGTATAAGCGAGGATTGATGTCGGCTGCGTTCATAAACCAGTTGTGTAACGTTGCCGTTTAATATAATCACACATTAGTCCCAGACTGAACTGTTCTGTTTTCCTTGGATGACGTTATTCTTCAACATTTCAGCAATTTGCGGTGACGATATTAGTGACTTTGAGCCAAGAGCCAAACCATGGGTCAACTAACAGTTTTTCATTCATTCCTATGCTTTAACATACCGCTAGGCGTTTTGTATGTTGAATCCGCGTATCCATGGAGACCAACATGTACTTCGATAGAAAATATCAGATTTCAATTATGACCCTTAAGCTGCTTGTGTGACAATTTAATGAAATGCTTCAAAGGTCTCTTCTGAAACTGTGTTGGTGACGGTCACAGTCTGCCTTCCATAATCGTGACCTGATTATTGATAATGTGTGTCATGAAGGCAAAAGTCGTTCGGCAACTTTATTTAAACAGTTCACTAAATATTAGAGTAGTCATACTTTGAGGCGAATACACTCCAAATTAGTCATATGCCCAGATCATTCAATGAACATAACCATAATCAGTACACTTGGTGATATCTCTACAGATCTTACGTATTTCAAACAAAAATATCACAGGGATTCCAAAATGAAGCTTGGATAGTAATTCACAATAATAGTAGTATTAGAGAGGCTTGTGATTGAAATATTCATCAAAAATACACTTGTCTGTGGATTCCTGAACGTTATCGTACTAAGTAACTTGTAAAACTTCAGCCTAACTTTGATATGAATGCTTAAAATTACAAGTTGCAAAGCTACACCGCTAGATGGGTACACACCGATGAATATTAAATTTGTGATACTTCTGCTATTTAATGACGTTCATTAGACTGTTAACCAGTGATCAAAGCAATGAATCCTTACCTGAAAGGTTTATACTGTCCCTGTGCAATAAATTCACTTCAGGACCAAACGGTGCAACACTGATAGTTGAGTAACTAAAAAGACAAATTTCAAACACTGTTTCGTAAGATTGCCAATGGCTATCAAGATAATTCGACTATTAAAAGATGAGTATGCAAAGATGCCTGCTCGTACATGCATATGTGTAGATGTATAACAATTATCGACTGAGGACAAGTGCACTTGAAGCGAACGGTGTCAGTGATTAGCTGCTTTACAAGTGGATCCAGATATTCTACTTTTCATCAACTTTTGCTTGTATACAATATGTGATTTTAATTACCCGATTTGTGAACAAAGTTGAAAATAATACAGTGTTTATATCGTTGGTCTTATAACGGAGCAGCTGACATTACTGTATTTTCAACCCATACCGTACGTGCATACATTAAACTATCAGATTCATGTTCCGTTGTAGTTCCATTTGTTCAAAAGTTTTGATTTAGTGGACAAGCAAAAGAAATATAATTTACATACGCCGGTATCGAACAAAAACGATGTTATGACTGATAAAATGGCACATGTAGGCAAATAAAACGGTTTACCTGGTTACAGACCATAATTTAGCTAGAATTATGTCGTATCTGGTTGTAGTACAGTAAATTAGGTCGTCAGAAACCGCATTCGAATAGACAATCTTGAAACTTTTACAGTTAACCAAAATGGACTGTTCCTTCAAAATAAAGTGCCGGTTACTTCCGTTCTTCTTTTGTGCATAAGTGTGGGTTTTTTTTCGAATACAAACCAATGCACATAACTTTTTCGAACTCTCTTCCGTGCATTCAAGCAAAGTTGCCAGGAATATGAAAAAATGATTAACGAAAATGATTCTCTATGATTCCGATTGAAGTGCAATAAATATCTGGGAACATACCAGTTTTTCTAATCCCAAAGGTTTTCAGACACATTAAAACTCTGTTAGCTTTCTCTAGTATAACTGATTATCCATTCTGTTAGAACCACGAAGTGGAATGGTAAGCAAACCGTGCTCCTAACTTCTAGTATTTTGTCTAGCTTCAATGATCGCAGGCTGGCGACTGAACAAATTACCCTCTTCCTAAATTAGCGCCATTGAGAGTTCGTCTGGAAAACTCGTTAAGCAACTTTTCAGACTGAGTGGATTAGAAGACACTTCAAAATCTGATCTAAAGTTTCCAGCAGAAAGAATTTGATACGGTAGTAAAAAGGTAAGTTTACTGGAGTATTCCACTGACATTAAATATTTTACATTTTATAAACTATGCGGAACAGAATAAAACCACTTTTATTAGGCTACCTCAATCGAAGGTCGGAGAAGCAATCTTTGGCGATAAATTCTGCCTTATGAATTCATTAGAAATTCCAATTTTTGAGTGTTCAACATTTTGTGACTCAACTAATGCAGCGGAAGTGGTTTGTAAAGTTAAACTTTGTATATTTCATCATATGTACTGGCAATAAGCATTCAAAATATCTCCGTGATCTGCACAGAATATACAACTGAAATCCTTTCAAGTATGGCTTACATTAAACAGAACAAAAACCGGTGAGGGCCGATGCTAATTCAATTTAAAATAAGGAGGTGAGCAAAGCATACATAACCCGAAAGTGTTGTGGAACATATTAGCCCTGCTCAATAAGTTTGCTGTTATTCAACCAAGTCGTGGTGTAATAGCATTTAGAAACCCTCAGGCACTTTACCATACGCTACTTCATTATGCTGAGTTACGTTTTGTTTAGCACTCGCTCAGCTAGCAAATTCACAAACTAACATAACCTAACTACTACCTAGTAGTTACAAAAAGTTGCTTTTCCGGGCTACAAATTGATTTTTCCTTTCCTGTGAAATTTGACATTTTAAAGATTAATGTTGTCACCTCCATGAACCAGTGTGTACACGGAAATGATTGAGTATGTACAGAAGTTTCTAAAGTGATAGTTTTTGACAGGGATTCGATCAATCACCTCAAAGGATTCTGATTTATTGATCAATTTTACGGGATAATTTTTTGTGTAGTTTACTCTACCACGATGTATAGAAATGAACACGACTTTGCCCTACCTCTTGCTGTGACTGGAAGAAATAAGACCACTTGTTTACCTAATATTTTATCATGTCTTCTGCTAGTTAAGAAGCAATATATATTTATTTAGGATAGCGTGTGGAAAAAATGGTTAGGCGAGATTGATCGTTTTTAAAAAACAATGAGATTGTATTGATGACATGACTTAATGCATCCTATAAACAGCACATCCACTGCTTTCGTTTGGATAACGGAACTTTGCCAATAATTGAGGCTTTGAAGTAAGTACAACACTGGGATATCAGTTTAGCCGATTTTGCGAACTAGTGACACAGTGTGTTTCATAATCGTCCCCACTTTCTTAATATTCCAAATGAAAAATCCGAAACATTAATGAGACCTTGGCGACGGAAACAAAAATGCGTGTTACATAATCCAATGGCAGCAACCGGTATTAGAAGTTTGCAACAGCTATGAACCTCTGAATTCCTTCACCTAAGTGATTTTATTAACGCGTTTTGTTTATTAGCCCACAGAAACCTCAGGGTTTTAATATCCATCAAGCTGTTCATATGTGACCCAAACTAAAATCATTGGCTTGGACAAACCGGATAGTGGTTATCACTTTTCTATTGTTCTCACCCTAAATAAAACTAAAGTAGCTTACCTAAGCCCAGAGGTAAGGTTGGTTGTGATTAGTGTTCACCTCTATAGGGGACGCAACAACGGTTACATCAACTTCAGTCATCATACCCACCAGTAAAATTTATCAGTGAAGTTGAACTTGCAAATTTGGTTAGTTTCGCAGAGTAAGATTTTAGTTTTGCTGATGCAACTCAATAAACTCTAATAATTCACACTAACTAGTTTAGTATGTGAACAGTTTTAACTGTCTGTGAACTGAGTTTAACTTCAAAGTTGTAGTCGCTGGTCACAGAGTAGGTTGAACGCCTCCTCTGGGAACGATCTGAGCCATCATTTATCACTCACAAGCTATTGCGGTTAGAGTGGCAAATGACAAAAAGGGACAAAAAGGAGAACTGCTGACCAAAACAAACAAGAAACGCATTCGATTTTCTGCTTTCTTCCAAAAGTACTTGGCGGAAAATATCCATACAGATTAAAAAGCCGGATAAAGCTTGGGCCGTGTTCAACTTAAATCAGTCAAATCGAAAACAACGCGGCGACATGCTTGTATAAAAAAAAAGTCGTTAAAGATCATTATAATTATATGGGGATATTCGTCTAGCATACCCGGCCTCGTCAGAAACAGCATTCCATCACTCTTCTTGCCACCCATCAGTGTGTTTGTAGTTCGTCAATGTGGCGTAGGATATAATGGGAAGAGAATGATAATGTCCAGTAAGATGTTTACCGAAGCAGGAGTATTGTTGCCCCATTAACATGCCGTTTTATGCCAGGGTGGCGAAGTCCTATAATTCCTCCTTCTGTCATCGCTATGGACTAAGCAGAATTGGACGATTTAAAAAGCATTATGCCTTTATAAAGGCGTTAGATGAAGTCTGGGTTCCGTGATAAAGGTGAGCACAGGTATCCATTATGAGATTGCACCGGATATGTCCACATCATCTGACCTTAAATTTGATGAAGTTTTGTGTTATTATGGGGTTTTTTGCTGAATGCTATTCGGCACTCAGTGCGTAAACATATAATCATTTGTGACATGGAAAGAAACCGTCGACTTGTTGCTGTCTGAGTTTCAGAGTAGAGTCCACAAAAGAACATAAATCCCAGGAAAATTCATGGGAACGACTGAAATGTTTGCTTCATTAGGACCTACATTTATACTTACAAGTATTGAATGCATGCATAATCAATTATGCACACTGAATTAAATGAGCGCTTGCACTCGGATCATTAACGCTGATTTATTTAAAGAGGTTGTTAACAGTGTCTATTCCCTAATGATATACAGTCTATTTTTCAGTGGTAATTTCGATATGCTTATTTCATTCGGAAAATCAGCATTTTCGTTTCTATCTAAGTTATCCCATTCAGGTAGAATCTTCGTTTTTCAGACAATACCAACCGCAAGACAAAACTTTATCTCTGTTATTTGACCAATGAGTTGTGAATACCCACAGACGAATGAATATAATGTGCACAATCAAACATGGCAACTGGCCATTGCGATCTTGCTATTGGTGGAACATATACCGAATGAATGACTTTCTCCAGACATACAACGTGTGGTCGATGCCGATTAAAATGTCGTTTATATATTCTGTGTCTGTGTTGCAATTCTTATGAAAGAAGAAACGGATTAATAATAATGTAGCATGGATAATTCAGAATACGATCCATCCTGGTTACCGTTGCGACAAACATGCGCACTCGGGCTTGCTCCTCTTTTAGCTGACAATAAAGCTCTGGAAAAGCTCACCAGGTGGCAATTCAAAATTTCATCGAAGCTTATTATCAACGTGAGCGGAGTACACTTTGAACTGAACACCACATCCCTAAGACAGTACCCAACTACACTTCTAGGTTCCAGCGAGAGAGACTATTTTTATGATGAAGAAAATCAAGAATACTTTTTTGATAGAGACCCGGAACTATTTAGATTTATTATGAATTATTATCAGACTGGAAAACTACATTTTCCAAAAAATATTTGTGCAACAGCTTTCGAGGAAGAGCTCCGATTTTTTGGAATTCTGCCAGACCACATGTATGATTGCTGTTATGAAGAATTTTTGGACCAGAGCCGGGAGGCCAAAGAACGTATGCAAGACCGAGTGATACCGGTGCGTATGCTAGAGAAAGCAAGAGTTCCGAAGGCTCGGGAAAAAATGCGTGTCATCTTCGATGACCCCGATTACAACGATGCCGCTCAAGTGGTTTACTATACTACAGGATTCTTTATCATAATTTCTGTGTTATCCAACATGATGGAGACTATTATATGCACATCGCCTCACGAGTTCGACCACCCGAAGACATATGGGGAACGATATCACAACATCTTTTTCTGTGTTGATACAGCTTGCGTGATCATTTTCACAATAGAATACATCGCCAGACTCTATGCCGCACAATCTCGATTGCAATATATGCGTTCAATCATGGCCCTTATCGATCTGGTTGCCATCGTGCCTTACTACATAGCTTTGTTTGCCAGTGCTGACAAGAATTTTTCCGGATCTCTAGTAACATTGCGCGTATTTCGTGTGTTTCGAATCTTCAAATTTTCGCGCCACAGTCAAGGTTTGCGAATCCTTGGTTGTACCCTCAAATCTTGTGCTAGAGAACTTGGATTTTTATTATTCAGTTTGACCCTAGTGGTGATAATTTTTGCCACTGTGATTTATTATATTGAAAAGTTTGACAGTGAATCCAGATTTTACAGCATTCCAGCCTCTTCCTGGTATACAATTGTTACGATGACTACACTTGGGTAAGTGGTATATTGGTACGGAATCGGCTTTGTAGTGTTTCACTTAGCAATCCTTGTTAAGCTTGGCCGTACACTAATTTAGCTAGTACGTTGAATTTGCATTGGGAATCGTGACCAGCGCGTGTGACCTGCTCTGTTCAAAGCAGGACCTTCTGCATCCTAACTAATGTTTGTCTTGTGCATACTTTGGATCAGATGTACAACTTAGAATTTCTCAGTTTGCTTAGAGTAAACCCAAACTGTTATACGCAGATCATACATTGCTAATGATCATATTTCATAATTCATTCCAATTAAGTTCATTGAATTAATTTGTGTGCCCATTTCCAGTTAAGTGTTTGGAAAGAAACCCCTCATTATTATGGTACAAAAAGTTATTTCTAACCCTAAGTGATCTTACTGCTGTTTGTTACATTGTTGCTGTAAAGATAAATAACAACACTTGTTTTCAAAATAAATTTTTTCGTGTTTCCGACATATCATAATTGTGAGAATGACATCACAGGCAAACTGAATGTGAGATAACAGCAGGTGAATTCGAGAGGAAATCCAGTATTGTGACCACATACTATCACGTTGTTATACATACTTGCATCCTCAGTAAGTGTTCACCTCGTACTTGACGTCACGCCTAACAGTCCGAGTGAGATTTACTTCATTCATCTAGAAGATGGTACGATAGTTCTCAAAAGACGTTCATTCAATGGAATGCTAAAGTTAGGTGTTAGATTCACCACCGTTCGATTTCCCCCAGATTAGAATCTGTTACCTATTGAACATCGGAAAAAAAATCGTTTGATCACCGCACGTGGTTACATTAAGTGGTTCAGGAACATATTGTACGGAGTTTAACACTCTACATTTGCGTAATCAAAGATAATCTTTAAGTAGTGGGACCGAAATGTATGGTAAAACACGGCTGTGCCATTGTTCGCAATGCTCAACCCAAGGTTTATGTAAGTCTAACAATGTCCGGGTATTTTTCTTGATAAAAAGCAACAGGCAGCAGCTAATTAAGTAAGTTAAAGACATTTAAATTGATTGAAACTTATACGTTCGTTTTCGGATTAAAATAGACCATACATGATTATGTGCAGAAGCCATATCTTCAAACAGGTGAACCAATTGTGCACAACATGCACGTGATTTAAAAGATTTATAAATTACCTTCTATCAGAAACGTCAGGAGTGCTCCAATCCGTTCTCAATGAATACAGTGCGTGAGAACAACAGTGACATGCAACTAAGAACAAAAGTAAAACAGAAAATATTACACACCTTAGAATTTCAAATTGTTTGTTGGATTTAGTTGAACATTAGTTCTTAATTTACCATAAAGTGAAATTGTATTGTTTTAAGTTTCAACTGGACTTACCTTGCAGACGCAATTGACCACTTCTATCTCGTCCACTGAAGAGAGACTCGGAGTTACAGATTATAAACCGATTAATCCAAATAAAGGTAAACATGAAATTTCAAATCAAAAGTCCAGCTTAAACTGGTTTGTGTATACTCAAAAAATCCGTCTTCCCGGAAAGACAGGTCAGTGAGAATAGTGTCTTTCCTTTTTACAAAACTACGGGCAAATATAGTTCATGGACGGTTTACATCATTGCATTCTTGTTGTATGTGCGTCACTCATTACGAATACCTCGATTTATTTCCGACTGATCAAAAATTTAAATTGAGTTTCCTACAGAGGAGGCAAACCAATTTCCATATATTTATAAGTTTTTCTGTAAAGTTCCTCATCATCACTGACGCATTCGTCAAACCACATGACTGAATAGTTGATAAAAATGGTTTGCTCCTTAAAATATGGGGCTAATATATGTAGTAGAGTTCGTGACTTTCAACGCAAACTACTTCTTAAACGCATCTACATCATTTCACTATTCACTAAAGTTCGCCATTAACGATATAAGACATACGTCGTGAGGTGTTAACATTTTGTTTACTCTCTTCAGTCACGAAAGTAAAACATTGGAACATATAGGGCATGCGGATACCAACAACAGTGGAAACAATCAACGATTGCGTTTACACAAAACAGGGATGTTATCAGTTCTGGAACAGACAAACTGCGTGAGTCAACAGTTTGTGCACACACAAGACAGGACGGCTAGTATTGATTAGCATAGCTTCGGAGAATGCAAGCAACTTCGGATTCCGATTACACAACAACACTTGAAACGAATTGGCGTGGTCGACAACGTGACCTGTTTTCATGATGTGCTTTGCAATGGATGAGGTCATATTTCATCTCGGTCGCTCTGTTGCCATTGTCTGTTGCGTCACGGCGCGTACCAACCACTTGGGCACACGCTCAGCCATTCTTTATCGTAGGCACCGATCTGTTCTGCCGATATAGACATCACCGCAAATGCAGTTGAACTGATAGATTAAATGTGAGACAGAACATTTCGGAAGGACAGGATTATGAATAAGCTGAATGACACTCCTAGTTGTGAGTAATAACCGTAATTCAGTCGCAGGTTATGCACGAGTTAGAGCAGACTGTAATTTTTGACGTACTTCAGTTGTGATATGATCATCTTTAAAAGAAAGATTCGAAAACACCTGCTTCTTAAGGAATGTACTCATGACAGTTTTGATCAGACTTTTCTGACTGCGATCAGCACCTTCTTTAGTCTGTCCTCCTCTTGCAAGCAGTCATCGGTGCAGATCTTCCAGGCTGTATGAAATAAGGTTCGCACCAGACCTCATTTATAAGTAACTGGTGAAATATAAAGGAAAACCGCAGATACTGACCGCTCTTAGGGATATGGTTGTAATGGTTCGTTGAATATGGACCTTACGAGGGCACAAGTTGGAAATGAATGTCATGCAGTATAATCTAACGAAGGACCGCCATGCTTATTTTCATTGAGTTGTGGGAAAACTGGGTTTCAGTCGAACATCTTGTGTTAACACCTCAAACTGAAGATGCGTACATGAGTAGACTTTTTATACAAGGAGTTGACTGTTTTGCATATACTTACTTTTCAACGCAAACCACCATAGTAATATGGTCTTTAGTTTAACTTGTACCATATTATATTAGTATTATATGCAATTTTTCTACTTATTCACCATCATCGTAAGCACCTAACGGGTTTCAGGTAATAATGTATTCAAAAATATAACGTCAGTTGAATTCATATTTTTCCACTTGTATTTTGTCTTACAAGCATATCTAAGAAGGTGAGCTCACACACGCCCCAATATACATTTCTTCAGCAAATGTAATACTCACTTCAACCACTCTTATGCGGACATTCTATTGTACAATCTTGCAACTGAATCAATAGGGATACACTAGTGAATTTATGTCGGTTATCTACTGAAAAATATCAGCTAACGGAGGCGTGAAGCATCCTAGTCTCACACAGTGTATGTCAACCGGAAGGAATCTGAAGTCTTCCTACACTCTTTGGAATCGAATTAATTACAACTGACTTAAATGCACACTTCCCCTTATACCTGTTGAGGGACGCGTACTAGAGATTTTTCTTTTAAGTTAAGCTGTTTGAATGTAACCGTTAGTTACAGCAAAATAAAGTAATTACAACAAATAACCACAATTTTCGGGTTTCCAAGTACGTTTAAATCATTGAGTATATTGTAGGTGCAGATATGACTAACGATCAATGATCAAGTTCACAACTTTTACAATAAATCGCGGCTTTTTCATTCTGGCAGGACTCTGACCCGCCCCTTTGAAAATAGTATATCTAAGTTGAGTTTATTGCTTGTTATGGAGCGTTCAAACAACTCACCAATAATACAAGCAATTTCCGTACACCCGCACGCTTTCTTCTGTCGAACATATTTGCACGGACTACCAGCTTCGCACACCCGTCCACGAAACGTAGATTTTAACTGCAGTTGTGCCAGAAAAATGCAACCATCTAAACACTGAAGTTCATTCTCATTAAGTTGAAACTACTTGTTCATGATATCGGTACGTAAAGAATGAATAACTTCTGAATAATTCAAATGGATTCATCTGCGGGCCGTCCCGAGATTCGTACTACTGGGTTCTTAATCCAAACATATCTACTAATTTGTATGTTGGATTGTTATATGTACTGCCCCAGACGATATTTCATGATTATGCATGAGAACTGTTTGACGTAGGCTAGAAGTTATCACCACATGTTATTTCTTATAAACACTTTTCAGTGGATTACTACAGGTTGTGCTTTTGTTTTGCTTTTTCTGACCATGTGGGACTGTTTCTGTAGGAAGGCTCTGGTTTTGGCTGCGTTTGATTACTGGTCTAACAATCAAACACCACAGATTTATCTGCTCCTATTTTCCCCCTTTTCTTCAAGAATATCAACGTCAAAACACTATGTATTCCAGTGTTTTGTAGTCGAAGTTAATTGTAGGTCACATGACAGAAGGAGACCGGGATAGTTTAATTCACGTCTTTGGTTTTCTCAATCACGCGATTAGCAGTATAAACTAAACACGGTGTATACTAGTATGTACTCAGTTTACTAACCGCATACGTGTGGAAAACTTATGTATAAACGAAGATACATTTTTTGTCATCTGTGCGAATGAAAATGATGAAGATATAATGTAAATGAAATAAGGATTAAGCAGCGTGAATCCCAAAATTAGCAAACTGTTAGCCGATTGTAGTTACATCATTACAGCATTTGTCTGATATTAGCATGATATATTCCTCTTATTCAAATGACAATGAAAGGAGAGGATAAGCTGGCCAGAAGTTTTGGTTTCTGAAACACACAAAACGATCTAGGGCTGGTTGTCTCAGAATGATATTTGCCTACTTCAGAACGCTATAACAGATCGCCAAGTAACTTCCCATAGCGTGCATGATTGATGGTTAGATTTAACAGTACTTAAGTAAAGTAAGACGAGAGTAATGAAATTATGCACGAAGTTGTCATTAGCATGAGTAAAACAGGAGATTTAATACGTTCCCTGAAAAGGCTGCGTTAACTCTACCACTGATTGCAGATGCATGCCATGATGAAAATGTATAATTCCTGCAATGGGTTCTTGAGGTATATTTTATTGATAGTTTGACGAAGTTAGCATTTTTCACCAAAAAAATGAGTTAATTTTTTAAATAGGCACTGAACAAGAGACAGTACCTCTCTGGAAATAATATCATCACGAGATTAATGAACAAACATTGCATTTTCTAGTGAAATTTTAGCTGAGGCCATCCCAGTTACTCAAGGGTCACAAAAAAGACACGATGTGATTATTGTTTGTTTCAGTGGATTAGACTGAAATAAGAATTTCATCGTTACGTATGAACTATAAATCCATCTAATCAGGGCAACAGTGTTTTCGGGGTACTGACTGGTAATAACTGGCTGCAACTCACATTTGGTCTGAAGATTTATCGGTTAAGTGGAATTTTATGCTAGTCATCTTCAGAATGAAAGACTGACGTTTTCCTAGGTAATATTCCTGCTTAAACCAGTGTTTCTTTATTCTAAGCAATATTAGTTTGTTAGCCGTGTTTTGCAGACCAACGTGCTGAACAATTTAATGGTTAGGTGAACTGGGTGAATAGAACTTCATTGACGAACTCTAAATAAGGCGTAACTGACTGAATCGAATAAACCTATTTCCGTGCATCCGTTCACTGCGATCAGACGGTTTGAACAGCATCCAGTATATGTAACGCTACAGGGTTCACAGCTGCTGATTAAGTTGTTTTCGCAGGAAAATCAATTGACCAACTGTGAACAATTTGCTGTCAAAAGCATGAAGGTCAGAGAACCACTGTCACGCCTTAGATAATACGGGTTTGTTCTTATGGCTGGTACGTTTGGACTTGTCATTAGGGCATGTTTTATATTCGATAACGTGTAAGGTACGTATTGGTCAGTAATATTTGGTATTAAAGAACTGAATCTGTTAATATTAACTACCTCCAAAATTCAAACATTCAGCTTCATCCTGGTTATCTTGGCTACGTAGAGCTGACGAGGTTGAGTCACGTTTAAAAATATATTAAAGAAGGTAATTGGTTACAACGAAAACAGTCTGTATGGACACATAGCTATCATATAACTGTGAGATACATCATTCTATTTTCTTAAATCAACGAATTTCGACCCTCCAAATAACGTGTAATTTCTAGCACGGGAAATTATAAATACTTCAGTGTGTTGTAGATCAGTGGTCATATGCGTCATCATAAATTGCAGAGTATTAATGCTTGCAATGTAGCGTACTTGGCGTTTTGCAATTGAGTTACTGTACCTCCAAAGCAGCTGTTTCATTTTCTGTTTGGCGAGCATACTGTTAGTAGAGTGACTGCTTCTCAGCTTCATTGAGATAAGAACGAGATGACCAATCGATAGCCCGTTGTTTTGAGTTTATAAATGGAAAACTATTACAATTCAGCTGCTGTCAAATTGTGGGTGATTTTCGGCAATAAAAACCGAACTCCACTCATTACCTCTCGCAGATTTCGCATTGAAACACCGGTCACATTTCAGTGAGGCAACCGTATTAATAACTTCATTATCCACCTCACATTAAGCGAGACTGAATTACCGTATGCAAACGCTCGCCCGGGCAGTGTTGTGGATATTTTTCAATGTGATACTTCGTCTCAAGAAGAAACCCTGTCTCGTCAGCTCTAGATTATGACTCACGACTAGGGATTCTGTACACAGTGAACTCATAGACACCGTCAATTTGTTCGGCGTGTCCAGTAGGAGGACAATGGCACAATGATTATCGTGGCTATTTTACAACAGTGTGACGGGAGTTCTAATTCAGGCAGCACCAAAGATAAGCACTACCGACGAGTTCTGACAGTGGCAAAACTAGAATCTAGTCCCTTTTTTGAAAGACGCTGTCTAGAATGTCTATGGAAACGCGATAGTCGCAACCAATTGTAAGTGATGTTCAATTTTTACTAGTATTTGCATGGTTTAAGCCCTCACTAGAATCCACGGGCATTTTGTCTTCACGGAGATATACTAGATTATGGTCTTACTTTCATTATTGAGGAGTTTGTGTATCGAAGTTTTGTCGAACCTAATATAAAGTCATTGGCGCCGAGACTAACAAATGTCATGACAAGCTCAGTTGTGTTGATGACACGTAATACAGCCATCTTCTGTAGTGGATATAAAGCCTCCTTCCGATCAATACTTCTCGGAAATAAAACAACTACCAACTGTATATAGTTTATAATTTTTATGAGTGCAGTAACTTGTGATATGACTCAGGATTCGAGCTGCAAACGCTTAAATACTTGACAGTTTTGAACAATTCCCTAACTATTGCCAAGCAATGGCAATTCCCGTCCTAATTTTATTGAAGTGTCCTGTAGCATTTTAAAAATGTATACATGTTTTCATCCAAAACTGGGTTCACCAGAAATAAACTTGAAAAGGCAAGCTACTAGAGACCATAGTGCACGATCTTTGTTCGAACAGATTTCGATCCGTCTTTGGAAGCGATCATCATGTGACTTTAAATGAGCAAGCTCACCTGTAACCGTCGATTACAAAAATTGCCCTTCTCACTTGCATGAGAACTCTAAGAGCATTACTAAATTTGTGCCTGGTCAGACACCAAAATATGATCTCGCATGTCTGGTGGAAATTACCTTAACGAGATGAAGTAAGCATTCATACCAATGTGCGCAGATTAAGATTCCCATCTGAGTGTCGGTGTCGTAATTTCACTCCAGCAAGTGATACATCATGGGTGAAACTGACGTCTTCTGACAATGACTTATGATCTAATGGGCGAACCGTCAGTTAGATGATTGAGGCACTGGCACAACCACTCAGTCAAATGGTTTGTCATCTTGTACTGAAAATACATTTCTATAACTCTAACCGAGATGAAACTGTGACTAAGCAATTTATGCTCACATAGTGAGGTTAATGTTTGAGAAGTAAGCGATTCTTTAGCAATGGGATTGACAGTCCAACGGCGCCAAAACGTATATCCTTTTGACAGCGCAAGATGTTTCGTTAACAACAAAACTAGCTGATACTAGTAGATTAGGCGAAGGTTTTGCTCTTTAAAGTGTAGCCAAATGACTGCCGTTTATGGTTCGGTCAAATAGACTCTTGGCTTATTATACGCCATTTTTTTAAATCATCTTCCAAACAACTATGGACACCGGTTTCATTCTGATGCGTTATTCAGGCTGTTGAATTCACACCTTTAGATAACGGAATTTGAATGCTCAAACAGTAATTGTATATCATAATCCACTGTTTAATGTAACAAGTAATCTGATGATTACCAATACTCTTCCTTGCTTTAACCTTGCTAAATTTTCAGAAGCTAGTCCATAGTTGTCCATTTTTAGTAAATACTTGAAATACGCGATGGTTTACTTACGTATTTCACCACAAATCTATAACTGTGCTGCTAACGTTGTCACCGTTTTCATGAAGAACCAAACCGCTGGTGTTCTTTCTTGACGAATCACTAGATGTGGTCTTTGTTTTAAGAAATTTTAAATTTTTTAATTACATCATTAATAGCGATGTTTTTTTTGGGAGTTGAAGGACCGGAATACTTTTCTGAGTGGCGCATGAAAATCATACCTATACATATTTGCGATTGTTGAACCAATTATGTTTGTTTAAAGTAATCTGCTAACCTAAACCTTAATCCGGTTTCCAACGTTTCCAGTGAATATGTTTGTTAGATTGTGTTACAGAATTTCTGCAGCTAAGACCTTGACACATTTTTACTCGAATGACTGATAATTATCAATTCTGACATGGGGTCAGTAGTAAGATGAGTGGACAGCAATCAGACTGATTCCCTGCCACTCTTGTTGTTAGGGCAACTGTTTATCCGATAACCGGGAAGAAACAAACCAACGTTACTGCCCCGTGAGGATGAACCAGGAATATGGCCAGAAGTGGAGTATGTGGAAGATTTTGAAATTATACTGCATGCCTTACACCGACATGATCAATGATTAATACGCAAACACTTTTGTTTAAAAACCTTACGGCGAGATCCTACACAGTCACTTTTAAGGAGAAAATCGATGACACTAAATTAACTGTCTACATCTAAACAATTAATTTGTATGAAATATTAGACAATAAACTAACTGCACAAATACGACAGAAACGTCTTTCTGGAATAAACTGTGCAAGTTACAACTCAGGGTTTCCGAATCGCTTTTTGACAAGTGTTCTCGGACACAAAAAGTGAGTCGATTACAACTAGACCGAAATTGCAAACAATCATCTATGCGCGGTAGTTCCCTGTTTTATGTTGGATTAAAGTAATCAGCCATGGAAGTACACGTTCGCTGGTAAATTTAGTGAACTAGATGAAGGGAACTTGAAACCTCTGAACACCTGATGAACCACAGTCAAGTTACACTACCGGTGAAAGGTTTAAATCTCTTATTGAAGGTTGCCACATAAATTACCTTATTATTATATTGCCTGTTTCAACCATTCAGGGTTTCAGTTAAAAATCATAAATGTCCGTCCTACATGCAATTACGGCAAATATAACTGTGCAAATTCCATTCAACTAGGCCAACTGTATGATTAACTAATAGAACGAAGCCTCTGTTTATTCTTTGTACAAAGATCAGGAGTGAGTTATTCTTCTTATGTTACAAATGGGCCCATAAATTGTGCACACAGACAATTCAACCAAAATGCATCACAAGCCTTCATTTCACCTGGAAGACTGTTAGGCTTAAAACACCTCAGGCTAGTTGTTCAGTAATTTATGGCAGGCACTGAGTCTAAATATTACGTTTATTTTATTAATAATCGTGGGTGGGCGAGGTGTAAGTATAACATTAAGTTGTTCACCTTTTCTAGTTGCAGCCACACAAATGACCTGAGCTACCACCTACTCGAAGGTAGTGTTAGTTGACTTAAATAGATTTTCGGTCACAGTTATTCCCACCATCAAGTCACTATTATTTTTTTACGTAACCCACGTGGTTAACAGCCACTGGAATCCAAAATCATTTTGTATCAGTGTAGCGTTTTAGAACGCAGTGAGGTAGATTACCTTTAATTTGCCGCAAAGGGTCATCGATTTCATACCACATCCTTCGCTCACGTTGTTTTAGCTATTTACAATTCGACTTTGTTCTATGTAGTGAACGTGTTGAACAATATTGAAACAGTACCCAATAAAGTTATTCGTCTTTACTTAAAAAGTTGCCTCGAAATCTCGGTTTAAACTTCCGAACGTATCGGAACCAACAACTGACAACTGCTGGTTGTTTCAACAACTAGCCGTCTAACAGATTTGAGTCAGAGAGAATGTCAGTATTTTGGACATTCAAGCCTAAAGGCCGTCTGAAACAAAACAGCTACATCAGGGTTTGCGGGTTCAGTTGTATGTAATCAGTGACTCTTTGTGAGTGTGCAGACACAAGTCCACCAACATACCTGTATTTATCTCACCATTTCCCCCGAACTGACAAAATTTTGCTGTTCAAAACATCAAATTTTGGGTTTGTCCATTGCGATCTGCGTTTAGATAAATCCATTAGGAATTTCAATGTCCCAATTATGCGCACTGCTAATTTACATCGGCTTTATGACATGCGGATATGCGCGCTGATTCTTAGACCCAGCAGGTGCCGTTTTGCGACAAGCATTATTCTAAGTCATTTTCATTGTTGATCGTAGTATAACATCTCATGGGCTACTTTCTGGTTCTCTTGCTTAGAGCGAGCCGGCTAAGATTTTGAATTTTGTTATGAATCACAAGAACACTCGCGATTGTTGCACTTCCAGTTGACTGTGTTCATTCTTCGTTCTTGTTATAGCCCAGTGGTCTGCATGGTTTCCTTACGGCAGAATGATCGGAATTCTAACTCCTAACTTGCGAAAGATAAACATTATTGACGCGTTTTCCTGGGAGTGAAACTTGAGTCTAGTGCTATTTTTCGAAAGAGACTATCTGGAATATCCAACGAAAGGCAATGACTGAGAACAATATTGAGTGGTATTTAACTTACTTCAAAAGAAACCTTCAAACTCATATTGGATTTTACTTTCCTGTTGGTTTTGTTCACACTATAAAATTGTGACTATGGTTGAGTTGATTAATTGATGTAGATCTCACATCTTCGGCTGCTCCCCGCTACTCATGTGACCATCTCCTTAGCTGGCACTCCACTATGCAACATTCACAAGTACATCGAGCTGTGCATCCAGTTTCGTTCATTTGAAAGTAGGTTAATTTCTCCATAGGTATTTTTAGTTATCCAACTGTTTACTTACCCATTTCTTGAACAATGTGGGAAAATTTAGTTGATCAATATAAATATGTCATAAGGAAATCAACAGCTGATCCTGTGCATTCGTTGTACATAATTATACTGTCTTCTCATTTTCACTATGTTTTTCTTTGCAATTGTCTGTTAATTGTCTGTTAATTCACTCGACAAATCGAGTTAGGAGAGTATAACAAATAATGTCAGAGTTGGATTTTATTCGACTTTGCAAGATGTATATTCATTTTATCCAGTTTTTTCATCAGGTATGTATTTCATAAGTTTCTAAACACCACGCACTAGAACCATGTACGGTCTAGCCCTTTTAAGTTGGTAATATTTAATATATGCATACCAAAATGAATACCTAAACTTGAGTAGTGAAGAAAGCTGAGCCCTCAACAGTGGCTCTCGTAGATTTCAGAAGTAACTGCTCAACCGCCCTACCGGAGAAGCTTTACAACTACTTTGTTTAATAGCTATCTCCTGAAGCACCGGATTGTATGCGTTGCCCAGACAATATAATGTGTGATGCACAGATCAATGAGGCTATTGTCAGTGATCTTGATCTAATAAGATCTACATTTTTTCTAAAATTAGCTCATCCAGAGAAGAAAGGAAGCGAGACATCCCATTACATTTAGTAGTGAAAGGCTGCAGTGTTGAGTAATTTTATATGGTGAGCAACCTTAAAAACATCTACTACAACTTGGTAGAACGAATAGTGTAATGCTTCTGTTCAGCTAATTTCGTAAAGTATGATTATACTAGGACAGGCCCTATATTTTTATACGGAAAATTTGCTTACGTGGTCACACTTTTTGTGCGCATAAGACAGTTGTATAGAACATCTCGTGCGAAAGCGTGCTGTGTGAAATCAAATGCATCACCGACAGACATTTCAGTCTAATAGCAGGAGAATTCAAATGTGTCTATTTCTTGCATATTCCGCCATATGATTTGAAGGTCGTCGTGGTCTACTATCAACTTTTAATATCATAGTGGTGTTTCGAACAGTCTCGTCGGGATGTGATGCATCCGTTCTGTGTTTATTCAATGCATCCTTCGTCCTCGACGTCTATTTTAATGTAAATAGTAACAAAATTCACTCATACTGATTGTTGAGGAATTAGATTGAGGATTAAACTTGGGTGAGTAGTTCAAACCACAGTCAGCCAGATTGAAATGTGGGTGCCTTTCGGTGGTATTATCATGACACACTGAATTAAATGGGCAAACTGAAATTGCGCTAGTCATTCAGCATTCGATCCCCGATCTCTGCTTAATTTTGTGAAGAAATGTAGTTGTTATTATTCAGAACGGTCATATCCCTTCAGTAATTTGAACAACAGAGTTATGAGACGAACACTGGTAGATGCTAGCATTTCGTATAGGCTCGTCAGTACCAAATAACCAATAACACGAGAAACTTAAAATTTGACATCTACAGTACTTGGGAGGCATGAACAAAAAACCGACAATAACAAAAGCGTCCAATCGTGTGATCTGAACGACACTCACTGCGACTTAGGACCGTGGCAACCTCAGATTCACAAATAATTGTATTTTGTACACACAACACAGGTTTGAACAGGTTCATCGCAACGGCTTCAACAAATTTTAGGAACCGTGACTTGTGGTGGCGTACTATGATGGTGAAAGCTCAGGTCAGATCCACGTTTTGGCCACTTGACAGGATGTGTCGTCCGATCGACGAAGCTGGGGTTCTGCCTATATAGTTTTCTCCGCAGTTACATAAGAATTGGTAAACACCGTGTGATTTGGCGCCAATAGGTTGATCTCGTTTGACTGTAGTCACAGGCAGCTTACGAGTCTGATTACGGACCCTCAGTTCGACTGCATTTTAAGTACGTTTCAACGAAGAGACAATGTGTTGGGTTGTTCGCATCCTCGCAATAACCCCTTTGAATGGTAGCTCATTATATTTTAATTTTTTCGGGACCTCATCATTTTTACTGCTTTTGGGCCTTCATTCGCTGCGACGCTAAATAAAGTTTCTGCGGTACCCATTACTCTCCAAAGTCGTTTTATGCATTTCTAGCTCTTGCTCAAAACAATCTGGTGTGCAAATGCGGCATGCTTTGATGAATATTGTTCTCAATACACCCCGCTTATAGTTCACCAGGTTAAAACAAGTAAAATGCATACACTGACTAGACCATGTTAGTTTCTTGTAAATGCCAAGCTTTGTTGATCCGTTAGACCTTCGTGAGTTGAGTATGTCTAAGTAAGGCAGACTGTCATCAGCCTACGGTTCACACGTAATCTTGAGGTTGAGATGAACGCCGTTAAGCCGCATGACTAATTGTTCCGATAGCTCTCGACTTTTGGCAATGACCAGGGTATCATCTACATGGCGTGTGTAGTATAATAGTTGTGAGATGATATCAATAAGTTGCCCTTCTATCATGATCATGAAAACGTTAGTGAGAAGGGGGCCTAATGGACTCCTCACAGCTACTGCGTCGAATTGTCTGTACGGTGTGTTTGGAAAATTAAAACTTACATTTCCCATACACCAATCGTCTAGCCAGATTGTGCTGAGTTGAATTAGACTTGGCTAATATACGTCAAAGTGGCACACCCTGCTTATATGTCTTGGGAAGACCGTACAGTTGAAGCAACCAGCAGCGGCCGGGTTTTAGTTACCTGTAGGTCGTTTTTATCTATCCAGCCATGTTTAAGAATTATTTCTAACTGGTACGGAGAAAGTTACATAGGCAGAACCGATAGATCATTGATCTCAAGAATGAAGGAACATGTACCTAAGTGGGTTCACAGACAGGTCCCAAAACCGGTCACTGTAGTCACAAAAGAATCTTAAGACCCCAGCTTCGTCGATCGGACGACACATCCTGTCAAGTGGCCAAAACGTGGATCTGACCTGAGCTTTCACCATCATAGTACGCCACCACAAGTCACGGTTCCTAAAATTTGTTGAAGCCGTTGCGATGAACCTGTTCAAACCTGTGTTGTGTGTACAAAATACAATTATTTGTGAATCTGAGGTTGCCACGGTCCTAAGTCGCAGTGTGTCGTTCAGATCACACGATTGGACGCTTTTGTTATTGTCGGTTTTTTGTTCATGCCTCCCAAGTACTGTAGATGTCAAATTTTAAGTTTCTCGTGTTATTGGTTATTTGGTACTGACGAGCCAATACGAAATGCCAGCATCTATCGGTGTTCATCTTATTATTCTCCTTATTACTTGACGGGAAAATATTCGAAATATTCATCGAAACGAACTCCAGCTTGATTACCTTATCCGAGCTCAGTGTCATACGGGCAACATCACCTCTACCAATGTGAGTCAGGTCGTAACTTATATGTGATTCCGACGTAGGTAAAACAACTATATCTCTAGAGATGGTTATATGAGTGTTCAAGGTTTCAGATAGTAACTAGGTCTTAGGACGATCACAGCTAAGTTTAGTCCGACTCACGAAGTGTTACAATACTGTTCTGGCACACGTATATTTTCAGCGTTGGAGTTAACAGAACGCCTTTGCGTCACTGAAATGTGAAGTTGATTCAGTTAAGTTGACAATGTAAATATTTCATGAGGTGTCTTGATGGAAGTCTTTCGTTATTAAGTTTCATAAAGTACTCTTCTGAAATGGCCACGAGGGTATTTTCAGGACTGTATACGTTGGTTACGCGAATCTGTCAGCATCAAATGTTACTTCATACAACTAATACATATAAATTTACACTACAAAAAATGCCGGTAAATATATGAGCTTGGAAGAAAAGCCGCATTGTGATATTTTGACCCTCCGTTCTAACGCATAAGCATGTACACAAAAATGTCAACCGAGAATTATTGTACACACAGCTTGTTTTTCGTAAGACCAGAAGTGGCTTTGTTCAGCCCGAAATTTCGTATGGTTCTCTAAAGCACGTACTGTAAACATTGTTTGAGCTTTCCGCTGGTTGTGAGATGATTGTTTTTACTAATTGTTTATTTGTGGTGTAAAACAAATAGTTGTGTATATTTTTTAATTGGATTGTGTTGTGCAATTATAATCTGCGGTAAATGCATTAAACATTATGGACTGTGAAGTTTCCTAACCTATGATGAGCGTTTTCATAAAATATTTAGCGCCTTGCTGCATCAAAACGTTCCGCTTACCTTAGGACATTGTTAATTTCGAAAATTTTGTACTAAGTTTGGATCACTTTCTTACCATTTACGATTAATTACTCAGAAAATCGTTTAATCGGTTTCTCCTCGCATTTAGTTATGGTGATATGGTGCCGTCTACCGTACTTGGCAAAATTGTCGGTAGCATCTGCTCACTTTGTGGTGTACTGGTAATTGCTCTTCCTGTACCAGTCATTGTATCAAATTTTTCCCGCATTTATCAACAAAACCAACGTGCAGATGGACGAGCATTGCGAAGGGTGAGTTATGAGTCTGTGGACCACGTTTTGAAAATGTCTTATAAAAGAAATATTTATTTCGAGAATATGTAGTTTTAAAGATGTCTTCAGTAAGGTATAATGAAAGTTGACCTGATGAAACAGTTTTGTTAATATGCATTCTAATAAGCACAAAACAGTTTGTTTGGGACATATATATTCTGGTTCAAATTATCAGACTGTTTTGCCTCTGACGACATTTAAGAGTTTATAAAATCTGTTTGTCTATTTCAACTGGGATGACAATAAATCCCGCGCTTTTTATATATTTACTAAATAATGGCCAAGGGTTTCATTAATGTCATTCTAAACAAGTCCCACTAAGTGAAGCACTGGAAGCCATAAAACACTACAGATTTTCTTTGTAGTTGGTATAAACTGCTTAAGATGGTGGTGATGTAAATGACTAACCATTAGAAAAACCAGCCAGGTAAGTGTTCAGAACACAAAACCCCAGTTTTTTAAAGCTGATGGATTTTAGATAATCTGAACGGTTGAACATAATAAACAACTTAATGTTTCGAAGGGTTTTCAAAAAAATACAACAAGGTATATTCCACATCCACATTAATTCACACCCTTTACTTTAATTCTGACAGTAAGTATATGGTTCTGGGATCGCTAATAGATTTCGTCTCAAGTACAAACTAATCTCGACACAAATTCGAAAACTACAAGTGAACTCAAAATACTTCGATAACTTTATCCGGTTAAGAATAGAATCAGCTAACTAAACCCACCATAAAACGTCGCAAATATCTGAAATAATGTTTGTACTAAAAGCAATAAAACAGATTTCTCACCCAATTACATAGACAGAAGATCTCAAAAATCAGGAAAGATCAAAGCATGCCATCAGAAAGTTGGCACCTTATTTAAATTAAAAGACAGTCGGTACTTTATAGCTGATAAACAAATTCAAACTTTTAATCCGATTGTTGTGATGGAAGCATGTGTAACATTCTTAGAAAGTACTGTTATAACGAACGAAAAAGCTGGGATTTCTGCCAAAAGTCACTCTGTTAATCTGTTGAAGCGAAGTGAGCTTACTAATCCATATGGTAAATTAACGCAACTCAAAATATTTACAAATAAAATGTAAGTTTATTTGACTGGATCGTTGCCGGAGTAATGTCAACCATTAGCGACAAAAATAATCCATTGCTGATTGAAAAGCATAAACCGTTGAGAGGTGAAATGAGCTTCCATAACTTACTTATAAAATTAACAACAAGAAGTTGCACAATTTTATAGGAGGTTATCAGTCGGACAATTCAATATAAACTGCGACAAGAGATTTCTATCCCGGGATATTAGTGAGTACTATTCGAACTTTAATACTGCTCAAAAAACTTATCAGATTGACGTCAGTATTGCGCCAAGATGTATACGAATCAACCCTCGTTAATAGGAATAAACATCTATCACAACGAATGAAGCTTATTGAGATATTTAGCAGCCTACACCTCCGAGAGTATGTGAACTTCAGCCTTTCTACAGAAATAAAATCTGGTTGGCTATTTCTTGAAAAAATCCATTCGTCTTTTGTCCAAGTTGGAATCACGAAAATCTAACTTAGTCAGCAGTATTTTGACTGCTGGTGAGTATTGGGGGATTTTCGTTTTCAAATCAATCGAGTCCAGTGGTTCTTTTCAAATAGGCCGACTGGAGCTTTCATGGAAATGCAACAGCTGCAGTCAGTTGTCCGTTGTGTTCAGTCTGTATGAAAACCATACTCCAAACTGTTCACCAGTAATCGAACGGTTGTTGACTCGGCCGACCAAATCGTTGTGCAGGTCAACAGACTACGTATTCAGATTGCCTCCGTTTACACTGATCAAGTTAGATAGCAAAAACGTTTATAGCCAGCAAAATTGAAAACACTCTTTTATGACTTTTTATTAAAATTATTTGAATGAAGTTGTTATCATGCGAGGGTACTGCTAAACACAAACCATTCAGTAATATTAAACCAGTAGAGTCAGCACTCGTGTTCTGTCGCTTGAAATTTGTTCATTACGGACCGAACATCATTCAGTATGGATGAAAATGTTGACGTTCGAATGTAGTTTTCTGTCAACCTGGTTTACACACATGACTTTACTTTAAAAGAGAATACTATAAAAGTAATTGTTTTCATTGGCCTAATACCATTGTAATATAGCCGAGAAACAGTCAGAACAATGATATTTGCAACAAATTGTTGGCCACGGTAGATGTAAACTGCTTGTTGCTGCACAGATTGATAATTATGGAAAGAACAGACTAGACTGAAAACGTCTTGGTCAGCCTCAAACTCTCCCGGAGGAATTTGAATAAAGATTACTAGAGTGATTTCATGAGGCACAATTCTTCAGAAATGTACACAATGGGCCACCTTTGTAGTAAAATCGATAAGCCAATTGAAATCCCAACATATCACGACACAACCGATGCAAATTCCATGATAGTGACAAGACAAAGAAAAGTTAGTTTCTGAGTGCATAACATGTTTCAACCCTCTGAGTTCTGCGGTTCAGGCAAAACCTAATGACAATGGGGTTTTCCTGAATGTCAGTTCCACCGATTTAGAAATATGTTTCGGATAAATGTTTACGAGACAATACCTGTAAATTACACACAGAGTGTGTTGCAGAGGCTGTTTTTTTTCATTGACTTTCAAGAAATAATGTGTAACCTTCAGCTATTTATTATTTTCGCTGTCAGGCAGTCTGTAATAGACGCATTAACTGCACTATTACTGGTGTGCCAGTAAACTGTCTGCAAACTTTAGTTCTATTCAGTATGCTTCATTTGACTGCATAGCTCTGTCACTAGGTCATATTGGGAAATATATTCTTCTCAGTAACTGTCCAATAATATTAACGTATCAACCATAATATAGTTAGCACAACTTCTCAGGTATTGTCCAACAGCACCAGGGTGTTTATTCGTTTGGTAAAAACATCAAACATAAGTATCACGTTTGATTTATCAAGAAATTGTCGAAACCATTTCTGAGTTTAGGGAACTGTTGTATGTAGTTTCCTACATGTAACCATATTTTGTGTTCACTCAAAAATGTAAATCTGCAATCAAGTGTTTCTCTTTATTTTGGTTGAAGTGCGCTAAACTTTTCTTAGTGAGAATATGAAGTGAAAACCTCATAGTAATAGCCATTATAAACACAATCCACACGGATCTCCGCTGCGGTAACAGCTCTCGTATAAAAAGACGTATCTATCTACGTGCGACCATTGGTTTGCTGTCAAAGTTAACTAAAACACAGCAAGTGTCTTTCTATAACCCAGCGATTAGCAACTACCGATTGTTGTGAGACTGTTATCAACTGAACTGACAGAGACGCCAAGTATTACTCAACGATGCGCTTAAACGGATTTTTTGACGTATGTCCGAAATGTATGGTAGTACTCAAACCGGCCATTTGAAATACTCATTTTACGCGACTTTCCGAACACTGCAGCAGTAGTAAATTATATTTGTTAGGTTAAGGAGTTTTTCTGTAGTCGTGATAGCCACATTTGATTTCATTCCCTAGTATGTTGGATACTAATTTTGTAGTGTCACGTTTATTTATTAGAACCAACCACTTTTGTGTCCAAACGTTACGTATTTGTTGCAATTCCACAAATATTTGCATATCACACTTGTTGTGCAGTTAACAGTGTCAGCTTTACAGAAAAACTGGAAAAGCCGCACTTTGATTAATCATGGTAACCTTTTTTTATCCGGTATTGCTATATAGCGTGCTCAGCTGACCAATCTACTGCGAGAACACAACGAACGGATACGCCGACTGACTATGCGGAATAGCACGATATCTAATCCATCAGCAGCTGAAGACAATTCCCCAAAGGTTGGTCAGATGCACCCTGAATCGGATGTCTCTTGATCAATGCCGATACTTCGTACTGTGTGGAAAAAACCTCGTGCAGGTTGTGGTAAAAACATTTTCAAGCACTTCGAATAAACCCTGTTTCACGTGTACATATTGTGAATTGTGGTAATACCTCCTATCTCTTTCCTGTTTACCGGTGTATCAAACTTTGAAAGTCAATTCTTCCAATCTTGTGTTGCATAATTTTATTTACCAGGTAATTTCTGTGATGTCTCATGCGACAGATAGATTGACTTAGAATGAGGATAATCAGTAGAAATCACCTTCGTCTATGTTACTTATTTTCCTACGGAAGTCTCGGGTAAACATAACATCAAAACACTGTACACTTCTTCTTAATCATCTTATACAACTAGGAAGCTTGAAAGTCTGGATTTTGATTACAATAAACTTGAAGCGAGTCAACAATAATGCATGAGACATCCCCGCAACAGAGTTTTGATCGTATCCCCTCGGTTGACTTTGAAAATCATCATATACACGAATAAATGTAGGAGTAAGCCTCAATGTAAATTCAGCGGTCATAAATAGGACAGTTAACTAGAGGACAAACGAGGAATCATCACACTGTAACTGAAGCAGTCAGCGATAGGAACCATGGAAAGGTGCTGCAAAATCAAACTTCTGCACCTCAAAGAAAGACAGTAAATGTGACTGAGGAATTGGGGTAAAAGCATTTCACATACAGCGATTAATTTCCATTGGAGGAGCTTTAAACGATGAAACCGGAAAAAAATGTGAAATTTTTTTAATTATTTGAGGGAACTCTGTATGCAAGCAAATAGATATGTCGTAGCTGCCAGCCACACATTCAGAAAACTGCAGATTGAACTGTATATCTCATAAAAATGTTCACAACAATGAGGTGAATTATCTACTTACATTTCTAAGCTGAAAAACAACTGTTCAGGATCAGATAATTTTTTCTGGTGTGCAATCAAAGTTTTACTTGTCTGTGTAATTAGAGGCTAATTTGTCCGTTGCACATCGGATGTCGGTTTAGATGAATGATTTCCGGACTAATGTGGCAATATTGATTTCTTCTCTCGACTCTAAACTCACCGATCGCTGACTCCAGTGATGCATCAGTGTGGGGCTCAAAAGACAGAGACATGTTTGCATCACTGCATCTAGTCTGATCAACTAAAAACAAGTGTGTTTTAAAGTGAATTTTTTTATGATCAAAGTTTTTTTTAATTTCAATATCGTTGTTTTAACCGATATCTGAGATGATTAGCAGGTGTAGTATGCGTTACTATCGTTGACGTAACCAAAAGTATATCAGAAAGTTAAAACCAACATTCGTGCATAAATTCAACCGTTTCATCGTTGGCCATATTCATGTGTTTGCTTATCTGCCAAACAACTTCCATGGGCGTTTAAACACACTATAATCAGGAGATATGACATTTGTTGGAATGTATTGATTTAATTGTAACAGTCGTAACCGTGAGGTAGTGCGCAATTAAGCTGAAAAATGCGCCGACATGTTACGTTTCGACAGAATGGGATCACGCCTGCCAACTAGTGATTTATTGGAATATCGCTTGTATTTTGTTGAATGACGCTCAGTACAGTTAATTTAACCTCACTGCTGCAAGATAAATTCTCGCAGTGAAAATAGTTAGGAGCTTTTTCCCACACACTGATAATCTACTGGTAACTGGTTACTAAATAGTATCCGGGTTGTAAGCTTAGATATAAGTGTGGTGCAAACTAAGCCTCTTAAAATGAATAAACCTGTTTAATACTTATTCTGTTCATATCCACTAACATCGTCTGCAAATTCTGTTTTTAAGTATTTGACACGGGGCTAGCTGCTTCTAACTAACAAACAAATCACTGAGTTGTATCCGCTCGATTCTTCTGAAACAACGCATTTCTTTTGAAAACTGGAACGTTTGTAAAGTACTGGAACGTGTAATCGTTCCCCATTATTTTTATGTTGAGTGGGTAACTTTTACTTTAAGAATTATTTTCAGAGTAAATCGAGCAAAACTAGCAATGAGCAGTTGTGGTCAGCCGCCTAATAAGTACGAGTGGAAACTGTTACTTCACAAACAAGGCGTAGCCAGAACTGTGAAAGTTTGACAGTTCTCAGTAATTATGCTGGGCTCTGGGTACCATAAGAAGTTTTCGTTTGTTCACGGGCACACATTTGTGGATTCTGGTCGTCTAAGCCTATGCCCAAATTTGGTATCTCACACTTTTCCATTGACTGCTGTGGACAATCTGAATTAAACTGATGGAAGCAGCTGACATTCAGACCATAGTTTCACATACTAGTAATAATGGATACCGATCACAATTAATCACAGCGAACATTTATATAAAAAATGTGTAGGTTTTGGGTGAAAGGAGTTCATGGGCAGTGATCAGTTTGGCAGCGAAGAAAAACATAACAGTTACAAACGGTGGGATGGATTTAACAAATTTTTGTAACCACTGCAACAACAGTAGTTCAAAGGGCCACGATATGTGTAATATGCTAAACAACTCGGTATACCTGGACGAGATTGGTTTGCTCAACACGGTAGCGTGCTTATCACGAGAACTTTGATGGTCATAATAGTGGTCTAATTTACACACCTCAGTGTATCTGACTCCGTGAATTAAGTGAATCGATAATACAGTATGATTTAAATCAGCGAAACACGCAATTGCTCCACACCTCGCTACAGTCGACTGTCTCGCCACTCCCAAATTGCTCTGGTGAACGTACCAAGTGGTAATCAACCGAAGGATGACAGGTGTCCAAATCTGAATATGTCAGTTGTAGAATCCACTATTTTTGTACACACCTATCCCCTCAGTCCTTAAAATTACGCTTACCCATCAACCACTTGATAATCAATCATTTTTCAGCTTTCCGGTTGTTGCACTGTTCCGTCGTAATTGTATCGAGCCGTTATTATAGTTTATGGCTATACCGTATTTGTTTTCTCAACTGACGTCGCCACTTGTTTTTGGTTGACTCATCCTAGAAACTTTGTTTCCTACAAATGTTATAAATCTGGTATGTAGGCGTAACCCGACGAACTTTATTTTGAAAAAATTTTCTATTTAAAACAAAATCGAATTAGCCCGTATCTGTTCGAATTTGCGCGCCTTGTCTCGCACAGACAACTTCCATCCTGATGGTACAACTGCGTTCTAAACAATGGGAGTGCAATTTACCGTGAAGTGATTGCAGCCTAAGCTAAATTGTTTCTTCCAGTTGCAAGCTGTGATGGATAACCCAACGGCATACTACTTATCAAACACTCAGCTTAACAGCTTCAGTCGTTCAGAGTTCGATGAAAGGAAAAACGGTATAGGAAGACAACAAGTGGAAAGACCCATACCACAAATCGATATATTAATGATTGATAGAGACAAGAAACCCTTTTGAATACAGCACATTTTGCTTCTGGGTCATGCTGAACTGCGATATTAACGACGAAGGGCCAAAGAGTGCAGCATTTCCGTTTGAAGAGACAATAGGAAACGTCGTTCCGTTTCTGTTGTATGCTGGTTTTGTGTAACATCTTAATTCTAAAACTGATCCCCTTTTCCGGAGAGTGAAATATATATCTTGAGGAAGGCTCACCTTACTAACGATGTAGAATCTGCTATCTACAGAAGTAACAGTTGATGAACCGGTCACTTCTACATTCATTAGTTTTTATTATCACTCGGCAAGATTTCAGTCTACTATTTTAACCAGAACGTTCTACCTTGTTTCCTTCGTGAGGCGCACTATTATTATGACGGCTAGCACTATAGAACATCAACGAACAATGCGAGTAATACACTGTAAACACCCTTTCACACACCGCTTTTATTCACTACACTTCAAGTTGCAAAAGTTTGGAGCACTTAGGTTTCGGTTGACCTAAACTGCGCTGTGGTTTTCAGATGCAAAATTAGATCTCAACTTTAGTGGGTCATAATCCCAATGCAGGTTTAAAACCAGTTCAACAGTACTTTGAAAAAGGGCACAGTTACCGAGCATGAATCTCGGTCAAACAAGTTGGCAAGAGATAAGAACCTAGGATAACGCTTTGTATCTCATAGATGAAAAGGTGAATCTTGAGATTCTTTATCATTACGTTAAACTTCATGAAAGAATAATTCTTCTGTGAGGCCAGTCAAATTTGTTCACACATTTTGGTTCGGATATTAAATTTTCAGTTCCGTTGAACTGTATATAGACCTAATACTTTTTACTCCTCAACTATTCTGATTCATTTCTCATTTGGCTTCATAGCGCCAAGCCTGGATCGAACATAGCAACAATTTTTTTTGAAAGTTGAACGCTGTTCTGCTGGACTCCCATTTTTATACATTCTGATTACAGGAGTAATATGTCTGTTGTGCGAAGCATGTAAGCAAATTTACGTTAACCTGCACAGCATGAAAGTTCACCATACCTTACCACGTCCACAGTAAAATGGTACACAATAAATAAAACAGACTACACGGTAGCCACAGATGGTAGATATTGCATATATCAGTCGGAACTGACCCCCAACACGTAGTTCAACGTGCCAAATTGTATATCATTGGAAAAGGATAGAATAACGGAAGTGTTTCTGTAAACTCAAGATTGAGCACGATTCGTTGGTTGGTTTCACTATGGCAATCTGAACTTATTCACCAATGTTCCTTAAATAACTCGCTGCAACCTGATAGACCAAACTTGCTTTGGTAAAAGCAGATTGGCACGTGATAGTACTGAGTGTTTGCAATCTGTTGATAAATTCACATTTAGTTTCGTCATTTTTTCATATCCCATACTTTTATTCAGACCTGTATGACGTAATTGCCATTGTGTTCTACTAATGTTATTCTTCAGACCCCAAGAAGTGTAGTTGTAAACTTAATCGTGTTTAGCCTGCAAAGAGGTCATTGTTCTAGCGGTTGGAATCGAAGTACGACTGGCACAGAAAGTGTTTAGTTTATGATGCTGGCTTTTTACGTGCATTAAGTCGCTAACATAGTATGCTTTTATATTAAACTAGTGCAAACCTTCCCATCTGACAGAATTTGAAAGCTTTAAAATTAGTTCCCATTTCTCATATGTCTTGTTTCTTTGTGTTAGCCTCCAACTTAAGAAAGCTTTAATTAAATTAGAACAGAAAGAATGTAGTTTGTAATATGTTGGCATTTAGTTCAATGTCATCAGACGCAAATGTTACACAGAACCAGACGGCGAATGAGAATACAGTCACACCGCAATGCGCAGTCAACATCACGATAACTCACTGGCTTGTTTTGGCCGTTTTGGGGGAACAACACCCACACGGCCTTTATTACTAGATATCTGGTTTTATAACACATTTTAAATCATCTGTGCTTGTGCTTATTTGCTGCATCTAATCCGTCGTTTTTACAGATGCAACTGATAGGGACAGGCAAGCCATAAGGATATCGCAACATATCGTTTTTTAAATTTGCTGTCAACTCATCAACACTGCTTGCCAGGACATTCATCAAAGGAACATTTAAACCCTAGCCACCAAAAAAGGACGAACATGCACCTGTCCGCGATTCCGGCAACAGTACAAACTCACTTCCGTATGGCAGATGGTGTAGTTATTGAGTAGGGTTTTTCACGACACTTGTTTGGGTATTATTTTCCCAGTGCCGAGCAAAAAATTGTCATCTACCTGAACAGTCAGTAGAATGGACGATCGATAACTAACAACTACATTTCTGTTGAATTCATCTCACCTATGATCTTTGCTCGATACGACAAGGTGATAACACAACGTTAAGGCCTATGATGGAGGTTGTCAGCACTTCTGTTTATTTTTTTGACAACAAAATAAAACCAATTCAAGCGTGTAACAAAGGCAGGATTTCCGCACCAAATTTGGTACGAATGAAGTCAAACAATTTGGGCGTTGCGTTTAACATGTTATTGATAAATAGATTGGGAATATCACAACGTTACGAGGGAGTTGTAATACTCTACGTTTCAACCACCTCGGGTGGCCTTCCTCAGGACTGTTGTAGTCGAAATCACATTAACAAAGGAACAGAGGTCACGTGGGATTCGCCTTGGTTAGGTCATTCTGCGGTGTATCTGAAATGGTTGGCCTAATCCTTTGTCTGTTAAGTGGGGGTGAGACAGATGTAGATAAGACGCGTCTGTGTCTGATGTTGTTTATCCATCCACGCCACAGTGCAGACAGGGGTTTGCTATCATTGCGATTAATGCAGGCCTGTTGTGTGTAAATCGTGAGGGCTTCAGTACAGCATCGCATGGGAAGGCAGACCCTTGTGAATCACTCGGGCTTGATCAAAACATACGTTGAGGTTCTCTGACAATGCATAAAGTGCGATGGCCGAATCGTTCTCTGGTTTGCGAAGTTGAAGTGCATCTTTAGGAGGATACCTCGTGTGCCTTTTGTGTTCGGCAACACGTACTTTTAATTGTCTGCTTGTCTCCCCAATGTAACTGATATTGCAATCACCGCATTTGATTTCGTAGACACAGTCTGTCTGATCACCTATAGAAACTGGATCCTTCGGATGCATCACCAGTCGTTCTAAAATATTATCTAACCTGAATACGGTCCTTATAGCGTGCTCAGAAAGTATGGAGCAACTTTTTTCAGACGTTTGTCCACGATACGGTATTTGCACGGTAGACTTAAAAGTTCTGTTCGTTATTATCCCCTCCTTAGTTGACATGCGTTTAATTGTATTCTCAATAAACGCGTTTGGATATTGATTAGCAGTAAGCATTTCTTTGATGTGGGTAATTTCTGCTGTTCTTGAGAATTCTGTGGTGTAGATCTTATTAGCTCCATTAACTTGCTCGTAACGTTGTGTTATTCTCAATCCATATATCTATAACAAAGGCACTTATTGGCAACAGCTGAACGGAATATATGTTAGTTGCATGCATCAACAGAGTATAAGCATACACCAGTGGTTGTCTTCTTTCGACCAATATGGCTCCGTTTACTTCCAGGTTGCTAATATCCGAGTTCCTTGTGGAAATGACACCACACTATGTGAATCTACACTTTGACTTGTTTTCAGTACAACTGCAGCTGATGGGAAAACCTTGAGATAGAATGATTTGACGTGCCACGTTTAGCGTTTCTATAACTAACCCCTTAATACTTCTGAAAAGAAGCATGTTTTGGAGAGAAGATATGTGGGTTTCACTGCAGACTGAATGGCCATATACATTGTAGCTGATAAATGGCTCTCGCTGTATTGTGGTTCGATGAGGATGCCTTTTATCATAACCGTTCGACCTAGAACTTTTGAGGGTTCACAACATGAGCGGATACAAACGTTCTAGATATTTGTCAGTATTTGTCAATTGGGCCATGATCATTTACTTAACTCCGTCGGGTTCTGTTAATCAGTTTTATAACTACGTACTGCCTGTAAAAGATGAACACACAGGTGAATTTGGTAGCCACTGCAATAAACCCAACGCTATGGTGTGTTGTTTTGAGACACCTTATGTAAAACCAACGGAAATACAGGGATGACTTTCGACTCCATCAGATAATTGACATAAATATGAATATATTCAGGTGATAAGATAACCTTGAGGAGAAACGATCACATAGTATAACTTCTGTGTAACATTCTCAGGAAACAGTGGTTGTCGAAATATTAAACAAAATTTGTCTTTGAATCACTCAGTATAAGACATTTGCAAGTGTTAAGCTTGCATTATAGCTAACTGGAGCAATATCAAGTTCTTACAAAGCAGCTTAAACTGCGGTCAAGTGACATTATGACTTAATAGCGAATTATTTACAACACTACTTTATAAAGCAAATTACAATCAGTAAAACTCCGCACTGTCATACCTAACAGTAAGCAATATTGTGTCTGAAACCCAAAGGTACATTGTCCGCGAAACTCAGTATCTTGACTGAGTATTTAACAAAGTGTGTTGTACAATATATTTCCAAAATGAGCTGAGCCTGTCAGTATGCTCTCCAGCACGCTCACAGTAGAGGGAGTTTTGTCCATGTGATAAAACATAATGACACATTTTTGTGAATTTTAGGATAACAATTAATCCGTGGTCAAAGCTTCACTTGGTTCTAATCATTCCGACTGAATGTCGTTAATGCTTTTACTTATTGGAATCATTTGCAGTCATTTCGTATTTTTTGCTTAACAATCCATTATCACTTGGTAGGAAATCGTTCTTAAATTTGTCCTCAGAATCCAAAATCAGGTTCTGCTTATGCTAACAAAGCCCTTGTTTACCGACACACTTTTGGCATCAGTAATTTCCTTCAAAGGCTTGATATATTCGGAATTCTCTGATTTCAGGCACAACTGTGAGCATATTACAGCTACAGAAAACCCACGTGAGGTGCTTACCGAATTGGCTTTGCCAGTAGTAACTGGCACCAAAATCCCCACGCTATCACGCAAGTTCTCAACTATAACTTGGTCCCTGCATGTTTTTCATCCGTCTTGAGAACAATTTTTCAGCCGAAATGTAAGACAAAACGTCCACCTGCGAGTTACTGAAGATAAAAATTTTTACGTTTTGAAATTACTCTGAGGTATGCGTTGGAAAAATGACACCACAGACTTAGGAAATAAAAAACAGTAAAAGCGGTGAATTGGTGCAACTTTGACTTCCAGAGTGAATTTTAGACAGATATCTCGGGGGTTTTCAACACATCTGGACCATTTTCCACAAAAGTTTTCAGTATTTTGCTGATTTGAGATAGGTTGATATAGCTGATCAACCTTGGTTTAATTTATGGTGTAGACAACTCAAGAAAAACGCTACTAAGCATCTCAGTAAACTGCGCTTGAAAGCAACTGCATTAAATGTCGTTAGTCACGAGACCGTTTAACCGCAGTCATCTACAAAAGAGACGGCTAGAGATTTGGATTCATTGTGACCATGATTTGATGTTTCTTTGAACCAAACATTTGAAACGGCAAGAAGTCAAACGTTTCGAAAAGTTTACCCCAATTTACTAAGGCGTGTTACCAGCGTCAAACGTTTTGTTTTGTGTTGTCCATTTCCTTTCTAAATGAATGACCGATGCCACATTGTTTAGTATACTTATTCGTCGTATATTTTGACTGTATTTCGAATGCCACTGTTTGATTAATTAAAAAGCTTACATGATGGAACGTTTGTTTTCATTTGCTGTTAATCATTTGAAGCAACGTATCACGGTACTTAAACATTGCTTTCCCAGCACCTTCACCTTCAGGAATCTTGCTTCGTCAGTTTATCAGCGACCAAAAAGAATAAAGCCTTTTTAAATTTGATGTGAGTTAAGAATATCGAAATAACGGCAAATTCCATGGCCTTTAATGTTTCTCTGTTCAAATTTGCAATCACTGCCGGCCCTAGTTAATTGATAATATACACATATTTTTGTAATACCAATAAAATTGAGTCACACTAACACCATCACTGTTCACAACTATCCGAAAAGTGTATGAACCGCAAGGTTAAAGATCACTGCAAACCATTAAGCAAAGCCTAGATGATACAGCTATCTGTTCGATAGCTCTGTTTGTCTAATATCAACGATGTCATGGCGTGAACTCTATGAAAACTCTGCAAACCAGTTGTCCCAATGGAGTTTTCGAGTTTCCCTTGGACGTGTCCTTCGCTGTTGACTGTTCGTAGCTTGACGTGCATATCCATCAGCTGTGTAAGTTTGCAGATTACGATCTACTAGAGTGACATCGGTTAGATTTTTTTTTTGACATACTTACTGACTGTGTAGGGACGCTAACTCAAGCCCAGTCACTTATCTAGAACAGGATGGTCACTTAATTACCAAGGTTTGCGTGTATACTCAAGATTGATAGAGCGATTGTTAGATGACAGTTGCATGGCAGTGGTTGGCGTGGTTCATATGTAATACCACTAACATTTCAGAATGATCTGGCCATAACATAAAATGAAATATCTATGCTTTCAAACAAATGATTAGAAACACAACAAACACGTTCGTTGTGGTCATCTTCTTAATAAAACCCGCAAAGAATAAAGGGGAATAGGACAACTCAGGAATAGGGAAATTGTATATTAGACCAAACAAAGCTACCAAACTAGACGCCATAAAGCAAACTTGTGATCGTGTAATTTTACCCTTGGTCTATGTTGTTCACTGAATTTATCACTTTAGACTGCATCCTTAGTAGTTGATAATAAGCAGTATCATTGACCAGCACCAACAATGGCATAGTTCAAACTGTAGTTGTCAGTTCAGAAGAATGGGTGTGCGATTCGTATGCAGATCGTCCCGCTATTGGAGACCCGGAAATGAAATACAGCAGTGTAAACCATTTCACAATTAAAGGTTTCTTCAGACAGACATAGAGGTGGTTCTTTTAGCCGAATCAACTTAACGAACGGCTCCAACATAACACTGTAGTTGCAATTGTACGCATTCTAGGTCAGCTTGCTCGGCTCTATCTTCCCAGTGCTCTAACCACCACAGCGCCAAAGCGATAGTACCGTGACGTTGAAAAACTTGTTAACGTATGAATCTTAGTCCGGTGATAAGAACAGACATGCATCAACTGGTCTAAAGAAAGAAAGTGGAATGTCCACTGCAGACTAACGATTCCCCTTTAGAAACTGATGAGCGCCATGCTGTGGCGCTGACTTTACCGCATCGTAAAGATGTGATGTGAACTTAGGCAGCCATAGTGCGAAAATGTGAAATGGCCTGTAATATTTATAGGTTTCTGAACCTCACTGGTCAGGCAGTTATGTCTCATTTCAGTGTGCTTCTTCCAAAACATTAACTCAGAAGTATTGTCATAATAAAGGACGTCACTTAAAACGTGCTACTTTGCTCTTCATAGATGTGCTGTGTTTTAATAAACGACGCATCCAGGAAACGGAAGCCATTTATGTTTTGGCCGACATAAAACACTCGCGCCACATGTATGTTTGTCTATCTCTGATTATGTTGAGTTATTTTGAATCACAAATTGGTCAATTCATCTTGCCGGGAGTTAGCCTTTCGCAATCTGGCATGAGGGAGCTATCATGTCAGAAAAAGATGCTGGGTCATCAACAATAACAACAACAACTTTTTCGACAATCTGGGATGCGAAAGCGTACCAGACTGTTTTTTCTGTTAGATCTGTAGCAAAAGCCTGTGGGAGATCGTTCGGTAGTTTACAGGCAATATCCCTATTGAGGTAATCATTCGCCACCTAGAGTACTTTCATATAGAACTGCTACTGTCGAACGTTGTAACACTGATGTTGGGAGTAATTAAAAGTTTGGTTTCTACAGGTTTGATCAGCTTCGTATTATCTGCGCTTTGTACAAGAAGGTCGGGATTAAACGTCAGTGCTAAGATGGATCAGTCGTTGTGAACTAAGGTAGCTAGACATAATCTCATTGGATTTCTTCCTTTGGAACTAGCCGAAACAAAGAACATTCATAACCCCTAGGAGAACTCAAGAACCTGATAATTTTGAAGTGCGACACAATCGGTTATACCATCATGCCTAGGGAGGATGCTACTACGAAGGCAAACCCCGGGGCAGCAATTCTAACACCCCTCACAAACATTTGATTCATACACTCATGTCTTCGTCCAGTTACTCTATCCGTAAAACTGTGCTGACCTTCCGATACAATAATATATGGATTGAACATCACCCACACTTGATCGCAGCTATCTAGTCGGCCCGACTGAGAAGTCTGTGGGAATGCGACAGTTGCGATCAATTGTGGGTGATGTTCAGTCAATATGAAAGTTAAAAGCCTCTACTACTCTTCAGTAGACAACAATATATCTGGAGTAGTAACTGGCAAATCCATATTGGTAGTAAATTCAAACAGCTGAGGCTGGAGTATGAATATGATCCATTATACTGCCGAGTATTGTGTCAACAAGGTAACGTATTAATCAGTGCTTTGAGATATTGGTGAAGCATTTCGACAGTCTAATCGTACGACGTACGGTACAGAAAACAATGATACGGTGTGCTAACTCCGTGTATCATCACTGACCCTAAGAAATGGGGTTTACATTGAAGAGGTCAAGTTAACAGGGCATGCAGCAAATTATATGTTAGTTCCGGAAAGGAATTACCCATTAACAAATTGACTGAAACAAAGGTAGATGAAAAAGCAAATTGTATTTAAAATGTGCGTTGAAGTTCGACTATCAACAGTATCAATTATTAAAGCTGTCACATACCTTTGCGCTGTTTACTTTGAATTTATTCTGTTTAGGTAAAGAGAGTAGTATTTTTTCTCGACATTACAGTTAGACATGTCCAAAGAAGGTGTAATTATTTTCAACAGTCACATCGAATAATTTACGCCCGTCGCTTATATTTTGCCTGTAGAGTAGAAACAGGTTTAAATATCATCGGCTGCTTCTTCTTGAACACAATGTGCTATGGTCCATCCCGCTATGCACAGCTCACGGGACTATCTGGCACTTGAGCGAAATCATGTTGACACTTGACAATAGAATAAAATAGACACGGCTCAATAACATGACCTTCAGACGGCGAAGTAGCATTTTGGCAACACTACTCTGCCAAGCGAAACCACGGTACACGAATGATACGATAATACTGCACTATTTATAGATAGATTGATGTCATTTTCAACAGTCTAACGCCAAATTAGAAAATTTCGGAGTGACTCCACTGAGTTTCATGGGCGAACGAGGTCATATGCCGTATGTGCACAGACGAGGATTCGTTGCCTCTTACAGAGCGATAAGACGTGGATCCGCCGGCCTGCCTGAACCCAGTTTTCAGGCTAACGGGAACATGAATTGACTCGTTTGCAGTGAGCACTGGGCGTGTAAATGTGTCCTACTTCTCTGGGTATTTCAACAAGTCACGTACATAAAGGTAAGTTTAGGTTTTCGTCATCCTAAAACCGAATAAATGGATAAGCCACTTTTAGTACGCATGGACAGCAGCCATCAAAGTGACAGTCTGAATGCTGTCCTAACAACTGAAGGTTAGGCTAAAAATCCTTAGGAAACGCACCGATCGCGGTTTTCAAATTTAAACGGACAGTTTCCTGGGTAGGTGGTAAAATATTGCACGTCTACTATTACCTTAGACGACCTACATTGGATTCAGTTAAGGCAAACCACCTGCTATAATTTGCGTGGGAAGCTGCTGGCCGTTGTAATAAAGTGAAGTTTATCATTGACAATGGACTAGTAACTGTCATTCGCATTCCATCGCAAAGATCAAAGCGATAGTGGATACTGAATATGGTCGATTAAGCATCAAACTCTGGCAACGGGTAACGTGTAATAGAGCAAACTAAAAACCAAGACTAGAGGACAACTATTTGAAACACATGATCTATTCATTCGCTCACTAATAACTCCTTTGTGGTATCCCTTGATTGGTCAGATTAATCAACGGTTGTATTTAGTTTCCACCGTGCCCTGAAAGCAGGAGTTGCAAATCGCATTGCACCAGTCAAAAATGTATTATAATACACGAATAAATTTAGAAACGGCAGTCAGTCCGTACGTGGGAGACGGCTGGGAACACATGATAGAACTTTCAATCGTTCTTGAAGATGTAGATTAACACCAGACAAAACCGGAATTGTCTTAATGGATTTGTTTGAGAGATTACTTGCTGTCCACACGAAAAGATTACTGAAACCGCGAGTGGGGTTTGAAGATTGTAGCAACTAATCGACTGCACACCACAGCTAAATTACCAAAGTGCGTTTCGTAAGATAACGACAAATTCATCCGAATGGATTCGACTTTTAATAGAAGAAACAGTGAAAAAACTCGCTGTAAACTGAGTTTTTTTGCAGAATCGTACATTTTATTATCGAACAATAAGAATGGTCGGTATATAGCCCACACGAATTTGTCATGCATTCAACTTGACATTACCTTCTTGCTTACAAACTAGAAAAACTCAAATGAAAATTGCGTTCCTTTGTTCACATTCTTGAGAAAAACTCTGTCCCACAAAGACTCGACCTTTCTATGCTTATAACCCAATTTTAAACGCTAATATACTCGTTTTTGCGCATATTTCACCCTAATGTTCACATCAACCTAGGGTAAATAGTCTAAGCCGGTGGCTTTATAACCATACGGAGATCGGAAGTCTCATACAATTGAAGAAAGACACTCCATTTCCCATTCCTCAGGTCAGTAGCACTTAAAAAAGATTTGTATCAGATGTATAAAAGAATAGGAAACGTAAACCATACTGGGATGTGGCCACATTAGGGTTATTCGAAATGTACCAGCTGCAATTAGTTGTGAATGATGTCCAGCTTCCGTCAACCGATTAAACAGTAGCTGTTTAACCATTACAGATATTTGCAGAGACTGTTATACGAATGTTAGAAGATTGCACAGTATCACACCATGTCATGAAGTAACAGATTGTGACCAAGTTTTTCACAGGCTACAGTAAATTATATTCTCAACGGAAACAGGACAGCAGCTGTTGACATCTTATCAGAATTATTTCAATGGTATCCTGAAACAAAATTGAACTGACTCATACGTAGCTAATTACAGAGATATCGGTGCCCCTGTTTTACTCAATTTTACAATCAGATTTTAAGGAGATCTGCCAATATGTAATGAAAACCAATCGACATTTAATTACAGTGCATTAGCTCCCTGAATTCTGTTTGATGCATTAAGTAACTGGTAGCATTTCAATAGACTGGTTATTGAAGCTTGTTTCAACGCTTTGAAAATCGCTTTGGAAACACTCTTCCTTTTCTAAGGTGGACTTTATTAAGGCGTATCAAGTATCCCAAACAGTTCTACGACAACCGTAGGCAACCATTCACCTAAACCAAATAACGATAAAGACAGATTAAGTTGACACCCTTTTGGTGAGTTCCCAGTCGAGTCAATAAATTCTGCGTTGCTAGGATGGTTACCAAATAATATTTGAAATTAATCACGGTCAACCGGTCACTATAAAGGTAATCAGTTCGAAGTTGTCCACCACTACATTGCGGTTCGGACAAGCTCTCGATTGGACTTCCATATGGAAGGACAAAAAGCCTGAAAATATACTTAGTAGAAACACTCGCTTATAAAAAGAGATCACCATACTTTGGCAATCCATTCGAATCGACTGAACTGTCACGGATTTTTGCGTTCAACTTACATAGGGTACTTGAGATGTCAGTCGGCGACCAGAAACAGCCGTCATTTGCGTTATGACCCAAACCTGCCACACATTCTGGCAAGACTCTACGTGTTTATCGCTTGATCACATTGTTTACGATTTTATTGGAATTTCCTCGATTTATCTCATTTTAAATGTTGATTTTGTACAACCTATGCCTTTCATTCCCGGCAGTATGTACAACCATCACAGTGGTTGTCTGCTTCTTCATTCGATATATATGTACATATTTCTTATTGAAAAGTAAGCAACGGATTCATTCTTGGTTTTGGCTGACAAAATACAAATAATTGGATTTGACATTAGACCAGCAAACACTGGCTGTTGTTAGAGATGGAATGTCTAATTCCATCTTTGTGACTTGTTGACACCGCACCGATAGTGTCTACTCACTCTGTCTCGTGATTAGTTTGCACAACTTACTTCTGGTTCAGATAATGGAATCGTCTACACCTACCAGTAAGTTTGTTTGCTGACGTAGATTTTTGGTTAGCCCTGAAAGATGCTACACAAAAATGATATCATGGTGCCATAGTTTTTGTCAGAAGGTATTCAACAAAATGCACTGTATTTGCTATCCGATCAAATAAATAGCTAAAACAGGCACCTCGTTTTACATAGCTGATGCATTAGACGCAAAAGTGTGAATGTTTATCGGAGTACTTTGCTGTAGAGGGAATTGTAAACACATGGGGAAGTTTGTTGTAAGGACTCTGTATAGTTATATGACATTTATATGATGGCTGAACCAAGTGGTTTTCTGCTAAAACAACGTTTTAAGTGTATCAAAAGTTACTGATAATCCATCTGTATCAAAACGAGAGCAACCTACGAAAACCTCCGAACCATATCCTGTATCAATTACATTTCCGTCACTGTTAGCATGAAAAAGCGGGTAGGATATCCCGAACATAAAAACATCAGAAATAGTTTATTGTTCTTTTTAGGTTAGCTTCCTGTAAGGCGTCTAATAACTACTGAATCATCCGTGAACTGGAACGATATTTCCGCCTCCATTTTGAGCACGGATTGTGGGAAATACTGGTCTCCAAGAATAATTGCAACGAAATGCCAAATTAGCAACTTATCAGTATTATCGAAAAATCTGGATTAAAAAACTGGGCTAAAAATGTTGAATTTTATTAAACAGTTCACCTTCTTGTACCAGTCTAGAGTATGCAAAGCTTTGATAAATATTCCTTTCATTTGCCCACAACCTGAGCGAGAAATAAATCTATTTTCGAACTAGCCTGAATAATCAAACTTATCGGAAGGCAAAGGACTATCTTCAGCCATGTGATCGCAGTCCATTGATATTTTATTGCGTATGCCAAAGACACGTTTTCCAATAAATATATATATACCGTTGACGACTTTTAAGAGAAAAACAAATTAGGATTTGTTGGAAAGACCGTACTAGTATGCCTGAAGCAATTTTTCTTGTCGAACAGTCGCCTCAACCATTAATTTAATCACAGAGCTATCGCGAACCCATCATAGTTGCACCACGCAGTTTTCCGCAAGTCCTTTCGAATTGTTCGCTATCTGTTCATCAACACAGTATAACCAAGTCTGTTATATCATGTTGTTCAATCCCACTCAGTACAAAAGACTGCAGACGTTTTAGCAAGACAATCTTTTGTAGTCAGCACATTTATTCCTGACTAAAATCTGACAAAATGCTAGAAGCATGCAAGCCCATCCGGAGTATCTTTAAAACGTTCGAGTTTCGATAGATAAATCAAAATTGGTCATAATTTGCAATCTCATTAATTGTGCAGATTTTGAAAGTTCTAAATCAGTATTAGTCAATGGAGAGAACTGATTCATTTTTGTCCGCTCAGCCTTAAACAATCAATCAGTTTACTTCTCGTAATCTTTTCGAAGTGTACAAAAATTCTGAATACTCAGGTTAACATTTAGGGTAAAGCTAAGTGAATATGTTCTGATGGGTTTGCGACATTGATTTTGTTGTTATGTAGCTGATACGTCGTGTTTAATGTAATTGTCTCCAGCTGTAAACAAATTATAAGCGGCGAACTCTAAGTGGATGATCTTGTAACGGGAGCGTAAGGAGAATCTGAGTGTTTGTCAGGATAGCAGTATGGTGTGTAAAGAACAGTGTTGTACTTGTGCACTAGAATACTACTGGAAATGACACCTGGCTTAGTTTTTACTCGTGAGTTGGTGTGACCGTTCTGAACAGAAAACACAATACAGAATGGAATGTGTTTTGGTATAGTAACAGTAACAAAAACTAGATATTCTTTTGAAATTTGACTGGTATTATTGTTACCTGTAATTATTCTATGAAGTGACTTCACAAAGTTTCTTCTTGATTTTGAGAGAACCTTGTTACACCCAACAACTCGTAGCTCATCCACCGTTTGAAAGGCGTGACAAATATTGGCCATTTGTAAACATTGACTGTGTAAGATAAATTCCTCAAAAGTTCTGGTTTAGTGACGAATATAGTGCACTGGCAAAAAATTACACAAAAAACCTGGAAAACACAAATTTGTCAGTGTCTTGTTAATTTTGATGATGAACCAGCAGTTTTTCTCAAAGATTTAACCATAAATTTTAGCTGTAATCAGTGAATGGCAATGACGGTTACAAACACTAAAGTGGAACTTTCAGCTTGTTCAGCTTGGTGTATAACCAATGAGGTGTAAAATTTGTTGATCATGTTACAACAGTTCAATACTCATGGAAACGTCTGACTGAATTTGTCTCATACGAAATACATTTCCAGACCAGAAAAGTAGTAAGAGGTGGCACTGAATTGTTTTTTTTAGACGGGACATGTCGTTTGTTTGAAGGGCGGCTGATGACTGGTTAAAACCAGGCAGATTTGTAAAGCGTACATAAAACTTAGTTTGCACTCAAATGGACAACCACAGATATTGCATCTCGAGTGGGTCGTTTCACATCCCATCATAATTCCTTTCAACAATGACGTCAGATAACGAATTACCCAGATATTTTTATACCACTCAATGGCCTACGGAGCTCTAAACGTGGCGAATTTCAAAAAGGTCGGAATAGTCAGCTATGGCTAGTAAAATGGCAACGTATCATGTCGTATATCCGTAGTAGTAAGGAAGCGATTAATACTGTGAGTGGATGAATTAACGGGGTAGTTAAATTGCTGGAAGTCAATTTCGTTAAACAGAACGGGAGGGTGGACCGTTTTCATTTCGAAAGTCGTATACTCTGGTAGGGGTTGTGCATTATGTCAATGCTACTAACACGCATTTTCACGGTGTTAGGTGCATTCTATTCATATCTGACATAAACCGTACACCTGTACGTTATTGTTTGTGTTTGTGACCAAATTCCTACAGAAGGATACTATTAATTTTGAACGCCTTAAGAAAAGCCTTGTTGCGGAAGTCGCATAGTGATTACTGATACTGTCGTCTATTGAGCTAACATACATACACATGTATGTACAAAACATCTTCATATCACAAACTGCTTCCTTATGGTTTCATAGTAAATACCATTTTAGGAGAAGAAACCTAAAAGATCAAAGGTGAAGCAATAGTTTCGTGTCACTGATGATTAGTGTGGTAGTCAAGATAATATAGAAGAGACCCAATTACGTTGGTGGGTTCGAACCGACACAAAATTCCTTATTTTGGTTGGCGAGCCAAATAATTCCACGGGAATGGTGATGTTGAATTACTTCCGCTAATTAGTTCAAAATTGGAAAACAGGTGAGCAGGTTTTCCTGTGAAATCACGATATCTCGTTTGCCAAGAGTTTCCGCTGTTTGGATAGCATACCTGTCATCTGATATGAACAAATGTAGAGTTTGCAACAACTTAAGTGCAGCTTACGTTCTATCTCATAGGTTGCGGTGAATCATCTTCATACAGTCAGGGGTGTTCTACGTTCTACGTCGACAAAGTATGTTTGTCACACGTTCTGACGAATAAACAAAGTAACAATTTTTCATCTTGGTATGCGCTAAACAATTAAACGAGCTATTGCTATATACGTTCAAGATTCACTAAGCTTTGATGTGTTTCAAAAGCCACTGGAAAGCTTAGTACTGAGATCAATTAGCTTAAGTTCGTCCATTCGCCATAGTTACAAACAGTTCAGCACAATGTTCTCCGATAAAAACAGAGAGGAACGCTCAAGAGAGAAGTTTTCTTCGTCCTTTATCCACCTATAAGCATAATGCGTTGTCCTGTTGTTGGATTAAATACACAATAGGACATGTATTGCAATGAAAAATGACTATCATTCTTAAGGATATTATCAGAAAACAGCCTCAGTATTCCCAAACTGGATGGGACAAAAACGCTGTCAAAACAGTCATGTGCTGCAGTTGGATCGATAGGAAAGTTCAATTTATCTGGTCGAAACCTGGGAGTCTGTCTTTAACGGTCTGTTAAAAATTAGTCGAGAATAGCAAAATCAACGGGCGAACACTTGAGACATCCATCTTGGAATATATCGACTACTTCGCACACAAACACAATGTTTATCGGATTGTGAGCAGCACGTCATGTACAGAAGCTGTTTAGAACACAACTAATCCGAACAGTTAATATAGTGGACCAAATTAAAACCGCGCAAACAGTGAAATGTACCGTGATATGCTACATATTTAGACTGAAGTTTGGCGGCCTACTACATAGATAATTTATAATTTTTCCAGGTTACCAGATGGATGACCAGCATATCATTTATGCATTCATTCCGCTGTCTGTGTTTCAAACTTTCCGTTACAAAAATAAATTAAAATCGTTATTATCACCTGACATCCGCAGACTGGCACTTTTTCTGGTAACGTGTTTGACAACGTAAACTTGATTGGAAAAGCAAAAGGCAAATAAAATGCAAAACATGGAAATAATGTGAAAAAGAATAAACATTCAGACATTTCTTTATTAAACAGCAGAGTTGCATTTCAACCAGTATTAATTTCTAGGAATCTGTGAAAATTAATTTGAAAAATGACTGTACTGATTGTCTGTGGTGTGCATGATTCCAACACCAGCTCAAACGCATGCCAGAATAATTAACTGTATAGTTTACTTTGAAAAGTACTTCACGGCCATCTTTCAAGATTAATTGACTTTTGCAGAAGATTACACTTCTAAATGAAACACGAAACCTCAGATTATTTCGACATTGGAACCACAAAGTAATAAGTAAAACGATAGTTTTGACGTACTCTTTTGACGCATACAGGTAGATAGCGTAAACAATGCTCAAACTAAAACACAATAAATCATTACCAGATTGCTCGGTTGCAGTGAATTACATTTGTTTCTATATACATCTGTGTTTTATTATTTACACTGAACAGTGTTCAATACTGTTATGTTCGGAATCACTCACGTTGTTACTTATTCACAGTGAACGAGAACAGTTTGATTTTTGCAATCACCGTACAAATATTCACTTGTAACTTACTCGTTAAATTGTTCAAGTTCGTTTTTTGAAAATATTCGAGGTTTGTTTTTGCAACAAAATTTCAAACGTCCATCAACACTTCATTAAACATTAGGTAATTGCATGCAGACAAGTTGAGAGAAATATAAGTTGCCTAATCAACAAGCAGTTGCTCAATGAAGCCCACACAGAAGACTAGGTGCCAAGATATTTTGATCACTAAAAAATGTACCATTCCGTCTGCACAAAATGTACCAATCAGGAAAAGTATCTACCGCAACGCTCAATTCGAAAATGCGTGACAACTCGTTTTTATTCCTGCTTGAAATAGGTTTGTTACCATTCCGATAAGATTGTTTTGTGAGGTATGTAATAGCTACAGGTACGGCACCCACAAAGCGCTTACCATAGTTGTGGGACAAATGTCTTCATTTTCAATGTTTGGAGTACTTTGTAAGTAAATTACCCACTAAACCGTTAACGAGGAGTGCGTCCGATCAATCAGCAGAAATATGTGAATATTTTTAATACATTTCTGCTAATTGTTATTTAGAGTTGCGCATACATAAAACCAGTTGTACAATTTCAAATCGAAAAACAAATCAGCGTTTGTTTATTCCGGTTTGTTGTCCTCATGCTAGCGTTCTTATCAGGACTCCTTAACGGGGTTGATGCAACGATGTTTAGTCTTCTTCTTCTGAGATGTCTATAAACTACCATGTAAAAGAAGTAGCCTCGAGATTATTTGCGCGTTTCCCAATCAAGTTGTGCTGTCCATAATGACGTCCTTTGATTACAGACAGTTCACTTCTGAAGTTAAACACAGTATTCCTCATTTTATTCCAAAGACTTACTCGTATTCAGGTTTAACTTTTTTCAAGGTCTCCCAGAATATAGCTCTGTGCGTTTGGATTCTCATAGAATAGTACTCATCGGCAATCAGTATTTTTGTCCTAACCGGATGATAACTACTGACAAGATTGCTGATCACTGCTCGACTGCTTTTACCACATGAATGGCTCGGTTTTTCACTCAAAATGCTTGTTGACAGTACACAAGAAACGTCGTTCAATTTTGGGGACGGATCAACTGAATCAAAGCGGTTTTGTTCCATTTGCTGAGTACTTTTTCCAGCCATTTATATGTAGAGGTATGCCAGCAGTGGCTAACCGGGAAATCTTACTACTCCAGCTATCAACTTCATTCAGAATATCTAAACCTGCAGTAAACCCACTAATTTCTGCACGCAATTCACCACGCCTAGGAGAATCCAATTGGTCAAAACATCCACTAAGTGTTCGCAGATGTAGAATTTCAGTTCACTTGTTACACTGTTGCATTATTTTGTCACCAAATCTTAATAATTGTTGGTCTGAATTCTGCTTCCCGAGGATGAACCGTCCGATGTAGTCCCACATACTGGTTCACAGAAAACTCAGTAAGTGTTTACAAAAATCTCAGGAATGTTGGTCAATAGGATTCAGAATAACTCTTGTCAAATGCTTTACTTCTCATTAAACAACATCCAGAAAACGTTTGAGGCCGCAAAACTGATAATATGCAAAACTGATACTAAGCAAAACTCGCAAAACAAACTTGGTTGTTGGCTCAGTTATGAAATCAGTGTAAAGTAAACTTCAAACCTTCCATATTTTTCCCTGAATCAAGCTTTCTGACATGCATGGCGTCTACAACTTTCAAGAGGTGGTTCACCATCTTGATGCAAGAGAACATGTACACTATATTAATCCTGATTCGTCACAAAGTCACAGTCAAGCAGTGTATTTCCTTCAGATACAAGGAGGTTTCCGATGTGGCTGGAAACGTGAATCGAGGAGCTGCAGTATCGACTTTCATATGACGAGGTGTCAAGACGGTTTGAAGCAGTTCAGTGAATATGACCTATTGCATTTTTGGGGCACATGACCACTGATTTCATAAAATTGTTACTTTGTGTTGGAGCTATGGCATATCACATCATTTCAGCAATCATCGTTTAAGAAACATGATCACAGTGATAGCTGTGATTTGGACAGTGACAGTAGGTGTTGCCTTTAATCTGAAATATATTGTACTCCGTTCAACGACAGCTATTAGTTGTCAAACCGAAACAAAAAGCCGCAATGATGAGCAGCCAATTCGGGGTCGATTATCCTAGAACACTTAGCACACGTGAAGCAGTTCTTTAAGGATATCCAAGTAACACAATAGAGTGGTATGGCTTCTAATATCCTGATCATCTTTGAGCGCATTTCGGGAGTGTCTGGTTCTCTTCTATTAGTTGAACACATCGTCTAGAAATCACCATATATATATAGAACTTTTTCAGTTTGTCAATGAATCGCAGTTTAAGAGTATCTTTTATCATACGCGTTGTTCAGAATAGTCCTTAAATGTCTGTAGTTTACTAGATGGACGGATGTACTTATTAAAGCCATGGCGAGTGCTGCTCATATATATCTTTAAAATTCCTTGTTTGTCAAGCACCCTTTAGCGAACATGCCTGTGCATTTCACTGACGTGGTTGGAAGATGTTTACTTCATAATCATCTCCGTATTTCAGTATGTGTTGAATTATGCCCAGAATTAAATTAGTCCATGTTTTATTCCAGACGGTAAGCTGTGTCTTGCACCCGATCAACACCTACGACGTACTATCACACCAACAGTAGAGTGGGTTAGACAATTAGCAACAACGCAGCAAGGCTATATTCGAGTTTCGCTTTCGTTAGAATTCATCAGCATTGCATATTATCGCCAATGCCGGGACTTGAACCACGGACACGCTTTTCATGTGCAGGCAACCGTGTTTACCACTGCGCCATTGACCTCACATTAGCCACGACCGAATTATCGTATGTGAACACTGAACCACTTTCGCTTGTGAGTAGTGATCAGGTTGACCGATCGTCTGGAAATGGTGACTCATTTACTGTCTGTTGATTCGAATCGATAACCCCGTGGTTAGGACTTCCCCGACTACTCATTAGTAATTTAAAATATCGCCTAGCAGGTTTAGTGAGATT
>LUCH01000203.1:0-114023 GCA_013368495.1 Paragonimus heterotremus | reverse complement strand
TTTTGGTGTCACCGTTTGTTCTTCTCTTGAACGAAGCCGGGTATATTGCTCTTCAAAATAAACGATATAGTAGTAGTAAACAGGTTATTTCCTGGAAAAGGTGTCGATTTTGTTATGGCCAAAGCTGACAACATGAGAAATCCTAACTACCGGAAGCCTACGGTTTAACCTGTCATGAATGCTGTGTTTCGGTTCGCCAGAAACTAATGTTAATCAGCCTGGTTATGTGATAAATCCATCAAGAAATATTGGTAAGGCAGTTACTTATATAAAAGATTTTGATTGACATGTAATTATACACTTTTAGTAACTACCAGCTGTCGGAAGCAATGACCAAAAAAATTTTCAGCTACATGAATAACTCAACACGTTGTTCCTCCTACAACCGTGTGTGTGACACTAATTCAACTACCTGTTCAAAACATGACCAGTCTCAAACAACCGTGTATCGAAGATCCAATCATAAATTGATATCACTCTCTCCATTAGTTGAGCGAATAAATGTAAACCAGTCCAAAATCGAATGCGCATTGAAAAATTGTTTTTAACGTAATCACGAATTTCAGGCGGTCATAATGAGCAGACTGTTTTAAACCATCTATTAACAGCAAGCACACTCGTTGTAATCTCCCAAAAACCTACGTCACGCACGTAATGTTAAACATACTTTCACACAATAGGTTCTTTCTGACCCAACTATTTCGTTGCAAGATGTCTAATGTTTTGTTGGCTTTGTTTGTTAAAGTGCGTCGGATTATGTGAATGAATTATTACATCACTTCGGGTAATCCATATTAACCTGGCGGTAGTTTTCTTACACTTGGTGTGTATCATTAAATGCTCGTGCTCTGAAGACGCAAATTGTGCACTAATTCTCCCTTCAGGTGTAACACCAGGAATGTAAATAAAGGTAGCTCACGAATCACAGCCTCTTTATTAGCGCTTACAACTCAATATAATTTTGTAAACATAAAATTGTGTTTAATGGTCTGTAGTAAGGGATGTTTGTTTTTCAAACAAACTGAACATCACGCATAGTTGATCGCAGCTGTCGCGAGCACATGCACTAATGACGAGCTCCAACAGGAACTAAACTCAAGTTTAATGCTTCTTTCTCAAAGAGGCCGAATTAAAATTTTGTGGGGATGCGACAGTCGTGGTCATTTGTTCATGATATTCAATCTATATGAAAATCAAAATCCCCCATTACGCAGCAATAGTCAAAGTACCACTAATCAAATTGATGATTTCTGTGATTTCAATTTGGAACCAAGTCCTAACCGAGGGGTTATCGACTGAAGTTAACAGAACAGTTACCACGCATTTTTTCGAGATGGTCAGACAACCTGATCATTACTCACAAGCGAAAGTGGCTGAACTTTTCACATCTGATAACTTGGTCGCGTCTGATATGAGGTCGTGAGCACAGTGGCCGGAGTTATAGTCCCGGCTGGGGAAAGGAAGTGCACTACTGACGAGTGAAACTGGAGTCTAGTGCTTCTTTTCGAAAGAAGCTGACTGGAAAGTCTATGGGGATGTAACAGCTGCGATCATTTGAGGGTGATGTTCAATTTGTATAACTACGTGCTTTTAGGATGGTCTGTCATTATCATGGCTTACGTAACGTAAAACTGGAGGGTATTTCTAACTTTGTAGGCGTATGATTTTCGCGTGTATGAGGAATCAGAGGCAGTGATTTATACCTGTTTAGTATTTGCACTAAAATTAGAAACGTTGAGGTGTATTTTCGAAAACCTGTTACTTACACTACATTGGTTGCGAAATTTATCCTAAACACACGTGAGTCACATTATTAACAAGACTGATTTCGAAATACCTCAGTGAGGGACAAGTGAACAACTAATGTAACCTAAGAAACCTGTCACCTATGGGATAGAGGGAGGACATTAATAGATACATTACGACAAAAAAAACACGGTTTCGATGAAAAAATGATTAGAGGAAGATTGTGTGCAATATATTCAGATAAACGAACTCAGAGTTGTGTTGATAAATAGCAAAATGTCTCCTTTCGACGTTTTAAAGTCAACTGATTAAAAAACCGTATTACTATCGTTTGGATGTACAATTAAATAAGTCGTCTTAAAATCCTACTCGCCGATGGGAAAATCACGGTGCAACTGTGACAAAAAGTGTTTCTGCCTCACGCAAACTGCAGTCGGTTCTCAAACTCATGCAGAGGTGAATTGCACCAAATCCATTCACGGCGTTAACTTCTAAAATGTGTTCAGGCTTGTAGGAAAGTCAACTAATTCATGAATCCCCTGAGGTTTTCTTTTGAACATAGAGCATTGGGGTGAAGTTGGGGAGAAATGTTTCTAATTTTGCATGATTCCATTTGTGATACGTGAAGTTTTATACAAAATCATAATACACCACTTTCTAAGAAACCTTGAAATAAAAGGCATCAGAGTTTTCTGAACTGTTCTAACCATAATCGGCAATATACCTGCTTAAATTCTGTCATATATTCTATAGATATTCATTATCAACATAGACAGCAATACGTCAGTGATTCACCCTAATGCTTAACTCCCATATCACCACGCAGAGGAGAAACGAAAACCCTACATAAAAAGAGCGAAGAAAAAAAGAAAGGGAAAGTTGCCTAACTACCAAAAATAGCTTCGTCTATATTCAAACATTTAGCATCAAGTTGTCTACATCTTGAGAGCAAACACCCGAGCTGTAGGTGAAAGTAAGACGTCATCATCAAGACAGCTTCCTTAAGGCTGTCACTCCACAGCGTCTATGAGTTGTAAATTTTATTTTGTATTTTTAAGTATATGCCAGTCAGATATATGTTTTTTATATAATTTCGTTGTAACCAATAAATTCAGAATGACTAATGAATGATTTAGAAACCTAGACCGCTAATGCTTCTATGAGTAAAGTTTTCGGCATTAACAAACGAAGTTGAACTAACTTCGTTCAACTTTCAGATGTGGACAAAACTCTGAATTAGGTTTTGAGTAGATCCGTTGCTTGGATGAGTAACCTAGCATTACCAGTCAGATAAAGATTGTTTTAACAAAGACATCATCCATGAAGGTGAACGAATTCATATCTGGCCTCCAGAAACACTTTCTTCCGGCCTTTTACAGGCCTCTGACAACCACACACACCGGATTTGGTCAACCTCATTCAGTTTGTGTCTCAATGTAACTGTTCCCGTTAAAGCTCTGATCTCATCTGCCAATTTGTCACTCCAACTTTGTATAGCTGAACTTAGGCTTACTTATCACTCAGATTTTGATGATTCTTTTGTTTGATAGATGAAAAAATCGCCGAAACGTCGTGCTGTAGTATCATACTAGCAAGCGTCTATAAAAAATTACCACATGAACTTCACGTTCAGATGCATTACATGCGAGGAACATTACTGGCAACTCACAAACCATCTGAACCACCAACCAAAAATATATGATGGATCTAAAGGAATGTAATTTATTTTGTCAACTCGTGCCTTGATGCAGAACGTATTACAATAGCTTGGTAACTCGAAAACCCCTTCAGGTGGTTTGTTTTGAAGTAAGGCTTATCTGGATTCGAGGGTTACGATCAGATGTGTGTATCGTTTAGATTGAAACAATTTATTTCAATTTACTAACCTACTGAAATAATCCCACACATGATTGTGCAGCTGGAAAAGGTGAACAACCGACTTATACTGTTTTGTGTTTTTTCGATTTCTGCTACCTTCACTGCTAATCAATTGTACTAGTGACTCAGTTTTCCCAGTGGATTTGGAATACACTCCGTAATTGTTGATATAAAAAAGAATTACTACATGAGGTGTACGTCAGTTTGCATCACACTCGTCTCTGACTTTCTATCTTACAACGAGGTGTTGCATCCTTTACAAGTATTCCCTAAAATAAATTGAACATCATTACCTGTGAAGTCGACTGCAGCCAAGTGATTCATTGAAGCACGTATGTTTCGACCTTAAAACTTTTGGCGTTGAGCAGCAACTAACTACAGAAACTCACACAATCAGGATTAAGGAGGTGACCGTCTATTTCGGACGTGATTAAGCTGATCACTTCCATCGGGTAGTTCTACATTGTTGGCTTGCGATCAGAAGGGATACTGGCGATTAAATTATCTATCTTGTTCAGATACTCCATGTGAAAGTCACCAATACTACATCTAGCAAACAGAATATCGTGTCCATTATCAGCCGACTCAGATTGGGCTGTATAGTAGAAGTAGGGAAGGAACGAGTCTGTGCGTGTAAAAAATAGTACGAGGTATTTTTTTCACAGTGCGAGCTGAGTACCACTGGTCTTTGTTCACCAAAATTTGAGCCAATGAAAGTGATGTTCGACAATCTCTCTCTCAACAACAATGTGTAAGTTACCGCGGATTCTGTTAACTTCTGAATAAAAGAGGTTTTAAACCGTCCGGTTTTACTTGCTGGATAAGGAACCACACAAAATGTTTCTCAAAATCTGTTGGGTAGCCATTTCATCCTATTCAGTGTGTGTTGCATGACTACAGTAAATGACGGGATCTCTCAAAGGAAGTGTAAAAACAGTTTTTTTGCAGCATCAAACTTTGTTGTTGGTCAGTGGATGGCAAACTCATTCTTACTGCCAACCAGTTTTCCTACAGTCACTTGTCCTACGTTATATGGATATTATTTTATGCGATAATTTACCCAAAGTATTGTCCACCTATTCTTGCTCAGCCTGGACAATGAAAAACATTTGAATAGCATTCATAATGCTTTGAATTTCTTGTGCATTTTGTGGAGATAACTTCAAAAACTCATTCGTAAAATTGTTAGGTAAGGTGTTAGTTCAACTGAAGGCTTCTTTCCTGTTTACCTCACTCATGTTCATAATCAAACAGTATCATTCGACAGGCCGAAATAAGAAGAGGCTGATTACTAGGAGTATCTGACTTGCAAAGTAACTCACGTTGTTGGTTGTGACAAATGCCCTGACCCAAGAAATTCTATGGTTAACAACATTTCCCCTTTAGATGACAGAACCACATGACTTTTGCGTGAATGCCAAGGTGGATTCATTCCTGTGTTAAATTAGATAAATTATTTGGATAGATCAAATATATATTTCAATAAGTATCTCTGTTTTGTTGTTTACTGCTTACATTCTTTTACTCATTATATTTTATCAAACAGAACTTCGGTCTGACTGCTCATGAACAACATTTCGTTAACTGTTCAAGTTCAGCACATTATTACCCAGATTACCCACTAACAACCTTTGATACCATGGCTTCTTTTGGATAATTACTGAGACATGATTTAAAACATGACATTAAATCGTGAGATTTATTCTGTGTCACAGGTGCGAAACTCAACTTAACATATCAACCATTAAGTATGTCACTCATTAAGATGTGCAAAAAATAAGCCAACTCTGAACATATTCCAAGGAAAGCGTCATTTTGGATCAATGCAGCGTGTGTTGAAAGTAACAGGTTGCTATCTGATTTGTGTACGCCCAAAAGTTATTAGGCATTGACAGAGTTATACGCAATGAAATTTAGGCGTTATATCCAAAGGTGGGTCTGCTTATACTTATCAACACATTCTTTGATAACAAAGGGACACTTCCGTAAAACTCATGAGAAATTTACATTGGGTGTCTGCAATTGCATTTTTACTGTGATCCGATCATCCAGACTTGATTACATGAACCGATGTTTGCGTTTGTTCGCTAGTATCCGGAGAGACATACGGATAGCCCGAACAGGCATTCGAATGTGGGCTTGGGAATCACATGTTCAGTGATGTGGGCCAAGCCAAATCGCTTAGTTACACTAGTAGAATATAAGTATATAAATATGAACGTGTTTGGGTTATGTGTTCATGATGTAGGGTACTTACCACCCACACTTAGCACAGTACATTGAGGTGGTATTTGCTTTGGTAAAGTTGGATTTAAATTCCCGGTCGTCTGACAGAGAGAGGAAGTTATCGTATAGTGGACTAAGCACTTTCCGTTAGTAAGCAGTCCACACTATTGTGGTAGACTATCAGTCAGGAAGTGCGAGCATTTCAACTCTCTGTGCGTTCGGAAACCCACAGCGAGCGGATGGAAGACGGCGTGAGCGACCGGATGAGTGATCGCTCGACCGGATCGGACCAATGGGCGAGACGTGGCAGCCAAAATAGGATGGATCACCAAATTGAAGACGCGATAATTCACCACTCGCGGGAATATCTTGACACGGCTGTGGAGTGCGGTCAAGGCCCACAGTGCCAGTCATCCACGTGGATCTTTCGCTGTCCTCAGCCAGATCAGATGTTTGTGGTCGGTCTCAACATGAAAAGTGGTCACTATCAGATAGATCCTCCGCTTCTTCAGCGCCCAGACAATAGCTAGGCACTCGTTCTCCGTGGTAGAATACTTTCTTTCTACTGCCGTCAATATTTGGTTGGCATACTCAATTGTCCCCAAAGGTTATGACAGAACTGCCCCGATTCCGATATCATTTGCGCCAAGTGACACTGCAAATAAATCACTCGGTTTTAGAATTGTCAAGCACCGTCGAATGCTGGCAGTTTACTGTTTGAGTTCGTTGAACGCACCTTCCCTATGTTGAGGTATTCCGCCGGGAGTTGGAATGCTCGCACTTCCTGCCTGACAGTCCACCACACTATGGCCTTCGTTCACTGCATTGTCTGTGGACGGAAATAATGAGAAACATGACAGTTACTTGGAGTCGACAGGAAGAATGTTGCGCTTTTTTGGCTGGGTTGTCCGCAAGGTGAATATAACTGTTTAATTGAAGGGTGAATGTTATAGTTTAGCCGCATTGTAGATGCTACCTCACTCCCATTCTTAACTTGGCTGTCTTTTTTCAGTGTGGATACCTTGACGTCAAATAATCCTAAACATTGGTTACACCTGGTCTCTATTTTGACTGAGACCAATCAGTCTACTGCGATTATCTATATAAGTCAGCTAGTATTCCTTCATTTCCTGGAATCTTTCAGATACACTTCATCTAGCGAGTTGACTTGCTGATCATCAGCGATGTGATGGACAACAGCCTTGGTTCAGTTGGCTTCCAGTTTAATCCATCAGTGGCATGCAAGTCACATATTGAGTATCCTTTTATGTTCACTACTCACGAGGTCCAACTAGGTTTAGGGAGCTAACCACTATTTTTCTAGCAGTCAACTGTACCGACTACTTATCAACAATTTGCTATGCAATTTTAAAGGCTTCTGGTAACCGTAGGTAATGAGACAAGAAATCTCACCATCGCTAAATCAACTGTTATTTGGCAATGAAATCCAGGTCGCTTTGTTAATCTAAGTTCGTACACATCTGCCTGTTTGAATGCAACGAGCATCACACTTTCCAACCGCAATGTATCCTAAATTCGAATTCAACCGTGTAAAATTATTGCTTTCAGAGCTCCAAACGACACACTGTCAATGTTTTTTTCACCTATGATTTGCGTGGGCAGAACAACTTTAGTTTACATCTTTGAGTGCTCGTGACCGCTTCAATTAATTGAGGATATCGATCTATTGCGCGGTTAACAGAGGTATTTGGCTGACGATGTTCGTTTTGTGATAGTTTTCATCAAATTACTATGAACTGATTAGCCTATGCGTCTTACTAAACTATTGAGGTAATTCACTCACACGTTATAACAGAAATACGTATACTGCAAGGGTTTCCGAGTGTTACACAATAATTTAAACTAGACAACCCTGAGAGGCTTGAAGACAACACCTAGTTTGCCTTCAAAGCGTCGATGTTACCCTCTTCACATCATTACAACGAGCTAATTCATCCTCCACTTATCGCACAATAATTCACCACGAAGTGTAAGGCAGAAATGGCATACTGAGTTCTCTTTTACTGATTAAATAATCACTGGGTCGATTACCAAATGCGATTCAGCATAATAGGTTCAAAGATGGAAGAGTAAAATTTGGTTCCACGAAAAGCTTATTATCAGTTAATCATCATCGGACCAGCCATATACCAGCTGATATTAACAGGTTTACTGATTTATACGGATGGGTGAAAAATAAGGGTCATGACAGTTTGAATGTTTGTGCTGATAGCAGAACAAACTACGCTTGCCGGTTCTGAATTTTAAACAAGAGAAATACAACTTACTTAGAAATAAACTTGTTATCGATGCGCAGTCATATCAGTCTAACTGACTGAGACACACTAAAGCACTCTATAGAGAGATGCCTACTGGTTTTGATTTTTAGAAGTGTGTCATGAAAGTGATCAATATACTAGTGATACAAATTGTTTCGCAGAAGTTCTGGTTCGTTAAGATACTTAAAGTAGAACTTATTTGGTAAAACCCGTGGAGTTGATGAGTGTCTTCTGATGTTAGCAGATCCCAACCCCAAAAAATCCAACATATGAATTCCTCACTTTGCTGTAGGGAAATACTACACATGACAGAGTTTGCCTTAATGTTTATCATATTTGATTATTATCTGTATTCCGAAACACAACCTAGTAATTTTGAAGTTTCCAAAACTTAAGAGATGTTTTACAGCTGTGCTTGCAGCATGTGCAACAACTTCTTGTGATTTCCGTCTATTTGAGGTGACTGACTGAGTTTCTTATAGTAGTATAAAGGAGAGATGGCTTAATTGGTGCCACACATCTTGAAATAACTGAAATAATGCTTTCGAGTTTAAAACGAATGCGAGTATTTAGATTTTGCCGAAACCCGTTAGAATCGGTATGAACCCACTGAACCCCGTGTATGTCACAGGTGTTTAGGAGCAAAATATACCAATATATGCAGAAGATATTAAACCGAGGGGTAGCAAGTTTACAGAACTTATCGGCAACTTTTGTCATTTTCTGTGAAGGCACTCAAAAGTGACATCTAATCAGCAGATCATAGTTACAAATTTCTTCCTTAATAAAACCAGTCCATTTAGCTCGTTGTGTATAGTTCAACTGAGCACATAATGTCCAGTCAATAAAACCACCAATTCTGTCAATGTGTCAATATTGATCAAGTGGTGTGCATCAACTCCCTTTCACTATTCGAATGTTGATGTCGCAAACGAAGTGGAGATTGAAAAAACAACAGTTGTATCACTGTCTCATTGGAAATTTAGATCTAACAAAGCAATTACCGTTGAGGCCCATATAAATTAACCTCTACCTTATTGGATATTGGCAAAAGTGTTGCTTTATTTGCATACAAACGTGATTCACATAGTTTATCTGGTGTGGTTACAAGCACGCTACATTAAACCTACATCAGTTCTAGTAAGTAAACGGATACCAAATCTTTTAGTGTTCCTCGCAGGTTTCTAAAGACGGGGGTTTAAATTTAATAGACACAAGTGAAATTGCGCACAGCTTGAAATTTGCTAACTCACCAACACTGAAAAAAACGATACTTTACTTAGTCAACTAAAGAGTTCCTGTACCATAATTATACGGACAAATCAGCTCACGGTAATCTTTTGAGCTATAAATTGGAATGTGGCCGTCACTATCACCGTGTTAACATTTAGTCATTTTACTCATTTGAACTATCACATAATCACTGGCCGAATGTCGTCTGAGCCCGGTCACAGTCATTATAAATGACTTTACCTTGCAGAATACTCGTTTTTGCTTCTCTCCTATAAGCAATTAGCCAGAGTTTAATTTGTCTTTTGAGACAGGTGTTCGCACTGTGGAAACGAAAATATCAGACTAGTAGCATGACCATCTTATCTTACAGCTCATCACAGCTTTGTAAAAATGATTTATGTGATACAAAAAAATAATGTCAGATAAAGAAACCGTTTCGTTAATTTTAGTTTTGAGAAAGGTAGAGACACAAGTGAACGGTATCAGAATACTTCTGGACCTCATTGTTTTGGAATCCTCCTCTGAAGTAGCCCTCACTAACACAGTTCATACAAGCATGGCTATGAGTAAGTTGTAAATATAGATAAGGGGAGACAAGATTTAGTCTTACACGGCTCGGTTTAAACTAACCTAATGAGTGAATAAATGAATGTACCAGTGACAAGGTTTACAGAAAAAACCCAATACACCACAGTTCACACTTATTTGGGGAACATGCCTAGGTGATCCAACGTTCTGTCAGTTTCAGCACCAAGTACCATTTGCATTTTCGGGTGCAATAGCCGAAGGCGGGACAGATTACATGCTTACATTTTCACATCAGTCCTTCATATAGTGGTTAATTGGTACATTTCAGCACATATATTTTGCACAGAACTTCGGAGTGGTGTTACAATGCATGAAAGAGGAGTCGATGATTTTTATTTAAACCAGCATTTTCTTATAGATGTCTCTGAAGAAGATGAGGACCGTGTTACTTTAGAGAGAGCTATATTTTAAATTAAACCGGAATATAGAAGAAAAGCAGTTGTAATGTGTAATACCAAAATTGTTCACAGTTAACAGCTTGGAAACCACATGCTGTGTATTTTTATCTATCCATGTATTCCAAAGCCTAAAAGTATATGTGTAAAATAAGTGTAAGATATGTGTGAGATAAGGAGAAACTTTTATATTGTCGTATGGCTCCGACTTTCAATAACTAAAACCACACCAGGTCTAGGTACTGTAAATAATGTTTTCCCCACTGTACTTTCTAGTATATGGGTATTTCCAGTAAACCTCTGACTAATGTTAGAATGCTGCGTCTGAAGTAATGCATCTTTCAACACTGACCACAGACGGAGCACGGTAAAGTTGCAAATATGGAAATGACTAAGGTGTACTCGCTGACTCGAGCTTAACAAACTATGCACTGAGTCAAACTTACCGCTGTTTGTCTAACTTCTTCAGTTGGTACATGTGATATGACTTCACTTAAAGCATTCAGAACCACAATCAATTAACCTCATCATTTGACTAGCAAATCAAGGTGACTGGGAAATTCAAAATCTCCAGTACTATGTTTTGATTGCATATGTTTAGGTAATTACGCCTTTCATGTACAGGGAAGTCATAATCATTCACTTGAATGAAGTCGCACCAAATGAGCACTCATAAAAAGCGGCAGTTCGGTTGTTTTCGTCGTGGTTCGTAAGCCCCAGTTCACTAATTATTCTTCGAAAATGAAATAAATCATCCGCATATTTTTTGTTGGGAAAAGGATAACCAGTAATGTTTCCATTCTGTACTGCTCAAGGCATCGGAAATTTCAAACTGCTCAGCATTACATGATTGTCATTCATTGATCTGTTTTGGGAACGCAAAACAGCTATGCAATATTTTGTTTCCTTTGTGTTCGGCGACAGGCAGCCTGTTGCCAAAATCATATAAAATAACAGGCCGAGCTGGCGGCGATTGTGTTCCTGCTGGAAGCGTGCATTTCCGCATATTTACACATACCTAATTCACTGGGTTCATGGTTGTCACTTGCATTCTAATTTTAACACAAGTCCGGAAGTTTAATTAGCATACAATGACACTAATATCACGTGAGTTCGTAGAGATGATCATGTCTAAGTATTCGAGTGTTTTCATGTAAATGCTGTTTATTGCTTGTTTACAAACTCAGGTATCGTTTGTTTAATAGGCGAAACAATGTACTAAATGAGATCGCTGGTTTGTGTATCAAAATCTGGAAATTCGGTTATTTTCGCTTCGTTTACTTTTGGACTCATCTGGTCTGGTTGATAGCAATGTGATCACCAATGGCGGCATCCTTGAAAATGTCACATCCATTCAGACTGTGCATCTGTAATCGCCTACATAGACTAGTTGACAAATTTTGGAATATTCAGCTCACCTTAACATTCATCCAAAAAACTGACAGGCAGTAACATGAACTTATTTACCGATTATAGTCAACAAATAGAAGGCATCACATGTTTCACGTTTGTCTATAAGTGAGTTAACAAGCGCGGACTGTGCGGAAACTGACCGATCAGCAAGCATCGAGGCGATGGGTGATTATCGATAATCAAATTGTGCCCTGTTGCCGTGTGGAATGTGGCGTGTCAGAGAATTTCTGTCGCTGGTTCGAATCCTCCCGAAGTCCAAATTTTTCGCAAGAGGATCTTTTCTAAAATTAAAAATTCCCAATTGAAATCCGTACTTCTTCGAGTCACGCGCAAACAAATATCGGCCGTGAGTGAAAATATTCCAGTGAAATAAAATTCAAGAATGGACTGCGGAAAAATATGCAAATAGTAGTGGAGAAATTTAACTGCAATGCTAAAAATATACTCAGTCTAAGAAAAACTTAGAAGCCCACTTCTCGGGTGAAAATAAACAGTCTAATCTTGTTGTTGGTAGATTGTCAGGTGGATGTGTATACCGAATTATTGACGTATTCGGTAGGCTATGCATGATTTGGCTGTAGTGAAAACCAATGTGTCATTGTCAACGACATCTCTGCGAGGTTGTTAGTGTGTACAGTCAACTGGTTGTATCAACTGTATTGCTAAGGAAAACGCTAACTAATCCACTCTTACGTCGCCCACTTTCGTAGCTTGTAAAACATAAACCCCCTGTGGGTATAAGCAACATTGAAGTACGCATAATAGAATAAGGGCAAACGCGTACTTTTAAGCTGATGGCAGTGGTTATATGAGTACTAAAAACAGTTTCGTATAGATGCATTACATATATAATTAGATGCTTGTTAATGAATTGGCACATACTCACAAATGTAGATTAGACAGATACACACGTTAAGTGCATTTTGTCGGATTGTTGCTGAACGGTGAAGATCCAATAAATTACCCTCAACGAGAAAAGCTTGTTAGGCTTAAAGATGTATCGCCCTGGATGTTATGGTAATCAGATTACCGTAAAGTTTAACATTGTTTCATCTGCAACACGTAAACGGTACGCAGAAAAATGAATGTTTAAGCCTATCTCATTAAGGTGAACGGGAGTTTGATATGAACCATTTTTTTTAATTTTTACTTTGGCTTTCAGATTATTGCTACTATCATCAAGTAGCAGTCGGTTCATTAGTTCAGAAGATTTTGTTGTCGTCCACTGAGTACAACCGTTTGTTCCTCTGTTCACAAAACCGTTAGTGAAAATGTCGTTGAAGAATATTGGTAATAAGTAATGTTTACTTGATTTCTTTAGTCAAAACTCTATAATTTTGATTACAATTGTCAGCGGGATGGAACGAAAATGAGTTTACACCAAATAGTTGTTTGCTGATAATTTTGCACCTGCATCTCTTTTGGCAAGGTACACGTAGCCAAGATCAATTTTAATACTTGGCACAACCGGTTCACTGATTGATGACAGATGAAAAATGAACACTTGGTAATTTTTGACACTAATCCATCGTGACGCGAGTTTTTGCAATTAAGTCAAGTTATACAGTGTTCCACTTTGAAAGAACTAACGAATGTCGAATTATATTCATGTCGAAGCCTGTTAGTTAAGCGGATTCCAGACAAAAGCTGATTTTGAATTCCGTGCATAATGTGCTTCAAACCATCTTTTACTGATCCGTTTATCCATTTAATCCTGTAAAACCGAAGAGATTAGATGTTTAGTTCACTCCATTCCAAAGAAAACAAAACTCTCCTAACAGCTGTATTCCAATTTACTGTTCTGTGATTTCACGGACTGTTCTGTTTGTCTGGTACTGCTTATTTTGCCCGGATATTGGCGCAGAATTTATGTTAAGAACCGAGGGAATCAGTATAAAATTATGTACATTGCTTACTTACAAACCAAACGAGTTTACAGATGTGCGCTCAGTATTCAATTCATTCCAATCCGCTGTATGTTCCCTTTTGGGGTTATTCTACTTCCATCGAAACGTTATAGATTTTGTTCTCTGATTTCGCCTAACAGTAACACATTATATCAAGAAATTAGATTCATTAAGCACAGTTTTTGTAATACATCAACCATTGCAACCTTTGAAAAAAATCGTATTATTTCTCATTAGTTTGGCAGAAAACGGTAGTGTTCAGATATTGTAGACTACTGGACTGGTTAAATAGTGCGGATAATGAAGATTCAAAACACACAAACATGCCAAGGAAACGTTTTATCGATTATGAACCATTGTTCAGTATATGACCAGAACAGCACAAAAGACTTGTGATACTCGTTGTTTTGGGAGTCAGTAAGTCCAGGCTAACTGTGGTATGTATTAACTTCTGTCATCAGTTTCCGCGTCGGCAATAGCGATAACGTTGAGTGTTCCACTAAACGATCGTATGTGCTTGTCGAAAGCCCTCAGTTCCACTAACTAAAATAGAGAACAAACAAACGACAGTTGACCACCTGTATTACACACATACATTGCTAACAAAGTTCCCAAAAATGTGACGCATCGTAACAGGTGTATATGTTTGATCATTCAGCGACAATGGATAAATTATCCATAAACTGGCTATAAACGACGAACATCTTACCAGCCAAAGAAACATACCTCATCAATGGGGTTTTGGAAAACAACTTTTCTTCGGCAGAACTTATTCGAACCACTGATATTTCATAGTTAGATTCATTCTAATCTACTATGCACGCTGTAACACATGGTACTATTTGTGAAAATGCAAGCCCAAGAACGCATCTTCCATACAACTTATCTACTACATTTTAGAACAAAGCTGTTAGCACACTATCGATTTTATGCTCAATCACTTTGGTTTAACCCAAAGATCAACGTAAGCAAGTGTAAACAGAACAACTTGTGAGATATAAAGTTTACCTACACAATTTATTTGGGATACAGTAAGATTTCGGTCAATGAATTCAAAGTCCGCGCGATAGAGGAAGCTAAAACATACATTTGTTATGATGCTGATTACAAACTTTCTTATGGTTAAAAATTTAGCATTTTTTGACAGCAAGACTATGAAACATTATAGCACCACCTTCTCTGTCTTAATGGGTTAAACCCAAAGGTAAGTATTGCACATAATTAAACGTTTCCGGTTGCCTCGATGCGAACATTTCGATTACTTCTTATGTGAGGTTAAAGGTATAATGGTAAACACCAGAGACCCTTAAACATTTTGGTTGAAATACAAATGCCGATCTTCATATATGTGTACACTCACAATGATTTAGGAGGAGAGAAGAGGTTCAGTCTACTGCTTTCTTGCAAAGCTCAACAGATATCATGTGTACGTGTACGGTAAATACTCAACAAAGTGTTGCAGGCGTTCACTCCATGTCAAAGATAGCTCTGACAGACACAAATGTCTGTTATCTTAGCCTGTGAGGAAAGTGTTATCAATGCAAAGATGATTTTGATGGCTGATCTAAAATCGGTACTGTGTGACCAGTCGTGTTCTCTTCCTAGCCTTTGTGCAAAAAAAACAGTTGGACAGAGGGTGACATCGAGGACCGCTGTGTTAAGTGTGCACGTGAGTAGCCAGTTAATCACATCTTAATTTTATTTCAAAAACTGAAAGTTTTCACACAAAAATGTCAATTAATTCCGATTTTCATTCTAGTGCCTTGGGTTACGCTCCTCAAACTAACCCCATATCTTGTTGTCCCGCTGGTCAGACTGATGAAACAGAGGCTCCGTGCGTGATTTATAGTCCAATTAAGACGTGCCCATGAACGCAAGACGTTGCGTGCTCAAACACTGAAAGTACCACTGAACGACCGTAATGTTAGGATGCGCTGACTACAACAGAACTGAGTATATACACTATTCGTTATACTACCCTGAAGTTGACGGGCTTACGAATCAAGACAGACTCAAGAACTAAGTGGTTATTCAAAGAATATTGTATTCTGGATCTTAGTGCCTATTGGGTTGCTGAACTTATCAATTCGTCGACGATAATTATAGCGCGTGCTTCAGCTGTTGAGTGGTTTATAGGAACCTTCGACTCAGTTGAGACAGTTCTGTCAATTCCCTCAGTGTTTGTGCTCCGGTTCGCAAAAGTTTCACAAAAAGTCACTTATATAATCAATCTACCATAATTCGTAAGACACTGCTAAATGACATGCTTTTCACGTGAACGACTTCATGGCATGGGTTTTGCACGAATCAACCTTCTGGCCAGATGTCCTTGAGAATAACGAAGTCAGCACAGTCAATCAGAAAGTTAACTTTCTGTTCCATATGTAGCACCCACAAGCCGGTCATTATAAAACACTGATTCATGCTGACTGCATGTGAGTTCATGGCATGGATTCATACAAAATGCGGTTGTCACTGTCTGATTAATTACCCGCTGGTATCGTAGCGCGGCATTTATAAGTTTCCTATCATGCGGGTAATACGCGGGGTTGAATTTAGCATGGATCATAGACCGGCCTGGAAACTCTCTTATTGTAAATCAGCGTGTAAATGAAGGGGGCTGGAGGCTAGACAACCTGAGTTATATTATAAAATACACTCGCTCCTTGGCTTGAACTCCTTCTCAAACTCACTACCACTGACAGTCTGTGGAAAGGTTTCGAGGGACATTTTGTTGCAGCAGCCTTTGAAAAAGCGGTTTCCGATTTCAGACACCGCCGGACTGGTTGTAAGAAAAACGGTGAAGTTATAACAAATCCAAACAGAGATTATTGAAGTTTCACTAATGCTAACTGCTGAGATCATGACATGGAACCACAAAGGTTTGAGTCCGTAGAACACACTGTAACCTACTGAAAAAGTTTGTGGAAGTAGAGGTGCTTTTTCGGAAAATCAAAATGGTTCGATTCAAGTTTATGTTAGCTGTTGGTAACACAGTAAGTTTTGTGGAATGTCCAATGCAGTATGTCGTCCTGCCTTCACATCGTCCAACCTGGTGTTGACAAGGACTTCGCAGTCTTTTTCACAGAACTGGAAATTGTCATGTAGATCTGACGCAAGCCAAATGAAACCTTTGGGAATTGGTCTGTCACGATTGACTGGATGACATAATAATTTGTCAAAAATGATAAACGTCTTCTGCTCTCATCTCAGACCTGGCGTATGTTGAAATCCATCAAACGAATCCTAGTCAAAAATAGCTGAAAAGGAAAATGGGTTTTCAAAACAACGTATAACACGCGGCTAGCATGCTTTAGAGGGCGCTCGGCCGCAGTCGATCCACTTCGTCTGGAGGCAGGAAACAGTTCAGCAGGAGTTTTAATACCCCATTTCACATTTGTATGAGATGAGAAAAACAAGCGGAGCATAGTGATCTGTCAAGATATCAGTCTGTTTAGGTGTTCTTGAAAGTTCCTTGCTAGAATTCTTCTCGACTGACCCAACGGTGAAATCTTGAAGACGAATGTTCAAAATACCAATGTGAAATCCTGACCAGCTACAGTAAACTTGGCATGCTGTTCGATGATTACCAGCTTCAAGAACTCAGTGAGCCTTTGTGCACCTTATTTGTGAAGTTTACCAAAGTGTTTGATGTCTTCAACCCTGAAATGCTCAGAAGAGTGCTGGGAACGATTTTTCAGTATATTAAAGTTGTACTGACGAACAAGGGAATGAAAGTACTGACGTATAGATCGAACTTCCTTGTTTTTGAAATTTTAAACTTTTGAAGTTGAGTTGTGTCTCGTCTCCAGCCCTGTTTAGCCAGTGTTACATTGCAGCTGCAGTAGCCGTTTGTCAGTACACAAACGCTGGCAGGCAAAATGATCGCATGTTAAACAGCAGAGAACTCAGTACTCAAAATCTACCAAATAATCCAACCCCTCGGACTCTAGTGACGGCAGATCACAGCACTTCAGTTGCGTAGAATGATGGAAAACTGCAACAAGTTGTAGTGTCTTTTGAGAACGCTCTGCCAGTAAATCATTCCATTTCTTTTAATTTCCTTCTGGCATAGGTCGTACCTTTATACATGGAATGCTTATCACTAGAGGCACTGGTGAGAGTTCCTTGGAATTCAGTCTCTTTGGTAGCAGGCCGACCAACGGAAGCGAGATATGAGTTCATGTGGCCAAGATTATGGCTTTCTTTTGACGTCGTCAAAGACATGTAAGGATGAACAGCTGCTTGGAGATGGAGACGAAACTATGTGTGTGCCGCGAGATGATCTTGTCCACGATGATATAGGAAGGTGATAATAATCCACTCTGTCAGAGGGATGTGCAATATCTGGATCATATTTGCCTGCTGTGTCTACAAAGCATCTTGAGCACTTGCTGATCAGACATGGTTCCTGACGCTGAGATATTTCGTCAAGCGGACTCGGAAAGAATCAAACCATCCATCCTTTTCAAAAACGCGGCTCATGAGGACCTGCTATCTTTACTCTCCGCCAGCATTGCCAATAAACACTTTCCTGGACACTTTTGTTATACAAGTCCATATTTGTGTTTTTCTATTCCCATTGTGAGTGCATTGACATGTACATATATATATTCTTTTCACCGAGATTTTGTTTGCCCTACATTTTATTGGTTTCTATTTTGAACGGTTAGTCTTGATTGAAATATCTTAGGATTCCTCTTTTCTGAGAGGTGAATGAATCATCTCCACCGTGACTTTTCATCCAAATGACCATCACTGTTCGTCCAGGCAACTAAAGTTTCTACTCATACATCCCTCAATCTTACTCATCTCTGGTTCGCGCTGAATACCGGGTGTGAACAGAATTTCAGGTAGTGTGACGAAAGCTACTTGTAATGGCATTTGTGCACAAGCATTCTTTCATTTTAGCTGCAGTAAGCAAATGCCCTTAACCGTGAACTATTTCTCCCTGACGTGTATTACCACGTAAGTTGTGACCCAGACTGACTGAAATAGGATGCTCTGGAATGGCCATGCAACTTCGTTTTTGGCGCAGATGTAATAAACGTTGTTTTTTTATAAACTTACAGCTGAAAAAGTGTGAGGATCAGTTCAGTTATTTATAGTTCTTTGAGATACGTCATGAGCAGTATCCACTCCACACCTACAGAACATTCTCCCATCTTAGACACACACAAAAACTGTGTGCGTGTACTTGTTAAACAGGAACACAAAATTAGATTCAGAATAATGTGACGCACGTTTTTGGCTCAAACAATTTTATTCTACGAAGTGGAATGTTCCGGCTATCCTAACTTAGAATAGCAGTCTCAGAATTACAGACCCTAAATACAGCTGAAAGAAAAACACTCCGAACATCTTGATGACAAAAGTGTATCAATCAGTTTCAACAGCACATTGCCCGATAGACTCCATAGCCGCAGGCTGAGAAGCGGTTGGGATAAGCCGAGTTATCCAGGAATAACCAGTTAGCAGACAATTGAGTTATGCTTGGCAATATTCTCACCTAGTCATTCAATCACCACAGCCTACCAATTTAGCTATAGCCGGCAGAATATGCGAAAACATAATGGTTTCAAAAGGTTCAACACCATACACGTTTGACTGTTTCTTTAATGATGGCTCATTTTATGATTAGCATGATCATACCATAGAATATTGTTACTTCTTTGTAATTTCGCCTACCTTCGGCAAGCAATTTTTGGAAGATCATTGGACGAAACTTTTAACATTATCCGTTCAAAGCGAACAACTGGAGTATATTAGGTAATTATTTCAAAGAAGTGGTACGGTTAGTGTAGGACAGCAATCAGATAGCTTACTTCTAGTTAGCTACAAGCATACGAATTATCAAGCATGCGATGTCTTCTTATCGCTCTCAAATAAAAATTACTTGTGCTTTTTGATATGCCAGTATAGATTTTCAAAACACTACGTGCCCAAACTTTGGACAACTGATATTACGATTTCTACCTTTGTTGGTTCGAATATCGCTGTTTTATTAATCATATGTTTGAAACCTCTACATAGCAGTATAGTTGGAAATAATTGTTTTGTATAATATAAATTGCTACTCTGCAGCTTAGTATTCAAGAAAGTCAGTTGATTACACCTATCTTGGAAGCAAAGTAGACGATTTATTGTACACATTCGAAATCGCCGTACAGTCAAAGATTGGCCTTTCGAAAGTAGATGACCTGCTTAACATGTTCTGTGTTTTTTTCAAAAGAAATACTTTACTTACTTGTTTCAGAATCAATTTTAGCAAACATGTAATAGCATTTAAAATGTACTTTTAAAACAAAACCTCGCCTACCGAATTCTCTTGTTAATCTAAAAGTAAACACGTTAAATAGTTTAAAACGTAGCACACTAGATCGTGTTTTCTGCCGGCTTCCCTTCACGAAGAGGATCTTGGATACACAGTAACAGGAAGCCGAAAACTGAACATGAGACTGTGAAATTTGTGCCAAGAGGCGCCTCATGACGCGAAGCACTTTGACAAAAACATCACTTAAGTTGTTGGTTTACTTCTCCCTAGCCATTTACTTCATTGCCACTGTTCAAGATGGTAACTGTTCAGTGCGTGCCACAATACATTAAATGACAACTCGGTGTTGTTAACTACAATAGGTTAACATGAAATTATAAAAAGCCGCATGTGCAACACAGTTCTTTAAGTTCCGTTACGCGCAGCCTCATCTGTAATGTTTCACTTGGCAGATGAGTTGTAATTAGCTATCACACAGTTTTCTTCTGCTTCGACCAGTGTTTTTCAATTAAAATGATGATGTTTGCAATTAGGTCTTGGAATCGGACGTACCGTTGCAAAGTTTAATGCAGTTGACATACTCATAACAATACCGGTTGAACTTAGCCGTTCCACCTATGTCAAGAGTCGTCGAACGATCACAAATAAATGGATCGTAGGCCCATCTCAAACGACATAGGATTTGGTGAATTTTGAGCTGCAGCTGGTAGCGTGGACCCGAAGTTACATCATTCTTGTAAACCAGTTATATGGTCAGGACCTTAGCAAAAGTCAGCATACTTCAATGGTAAGTACCCCGAAAGAAGAACTGGTCTCCCTTCTTAAGCTGCACAGGAATGCGCCCGCACACAAACGATCCTTCCGCCATCAGACCGTGCTACTTAACACTCCCCTCAGTAGCCACTGGGCGTTGCTTCTAACTGAATACAAGCAGTAAGTTACGTCATGTTACCCAGCAAGAACGGTACCGAATCTGATTAACCAAAACGAGCTTTAAAAATGACAGGTGGCACATCAACCAGCGAACACGTTGTCTTCAATGGTCATACAATCGGTGATCACTGTCTATGACGATACTTACTAGGTAGCACGCTAAAACTGAAAATGCAGTCCATTTTATAGCATTCCATATGTTATCACTGCCAGCAATTATGTTGATGGAATTTATCAGTCACAGTATAGTTATTACCAGTTTCTAATGGAACACTTCATTCTTATCTCTTTTTTGATCACTACTTTCGGGAATTGCCGTAGATCCCTGGAACAGACGGCCATCATGTACGTGATTACACCGGGTCTAGTTGAGCACTCGATATACTTGAGATCTGTGACAAAACTTGGTGACCTTTCTACACACATGTAGTACAACGAGTGATCACGTTTTTATGACTCAAAGCATGCTAGTAAAATTTGGTTAGTTATCCTCCACATTTTGAAGTGCAAAAATCGTTTTGTTCGGAAACTTTTACCTATTTAAAGCTTGTGTGATCGTGCCACTGATTAGGATAATAAAATGTCACATTTTTGTTTCTTCTTCACAGCTTCGTGTTTCATGTTTCACCACCACCTGACAACCCTAATTGCTGATGTGTTGCATTTGTCTACTTATCTTTATCATTGCGCTCATCGATTTCAACAGTCTATTTCAGTGTGTTCATCACATGAACGGTTCCTTATTATCGACCGTGAAGATTTTCAGTTTCTTAACAGTACACGGACAGTCGTGCCCATCTTTATATTCCTTTCCCTTCTCTCATGCAGCAGGATCTTGCAGTCATCTAATGGGAAACCTATTCTTAGTTGAATTCATCACTACTTTGTTCGTTTTTATTGAGAAAACAAGATGGACATTAAACCTCAATTTCTCTCTTATACTGACCATGTTTCTCTCCTCTATTTTCAGTCCTACTGAATGTGTTAGTTGAACTCTTCTGAATTTCTTTTACATTACAAATATTATCATGGATGCTAGTTTTGTATTGTTATGTTTCTCATGGTGAATTACAGTTAGGATTTAGTGTCTCTCCTTGTATACCGTTATTATAACTAACACCTTACTGTACCAATGTTTATACTGCGATCTTCAAATTTTGATGCTCGAACAAGTGGAGTTTTGTTACTTGTCATTCATTCCATCAACATTAATTCCTCAAGCGTACTAGGGATCGGGACGGGGTTGATCGACTGTGTGTAACTAATCGAGTATCGTATCAAAGCGACCGATATTTATTTGGATATTCATTCGGCTTCGTCCGGAGTTCAAAATCAGATTGCAATTTAGGCATTTCGCTCTGACTTACTGAAGTTAACTTGTATCTGAACCGCATCAAACACATGGCGCAAACTAGGTTATAAAGCATTTCAGCTCTGTGATAAATAAGAAAACCTTGGAAAAGAAAATTTTGGACAGGAACATGTAAAATGTTTACGGATGTGAGATCTATTATCTATTTAAACTATGGAAAATTAAACAACAACATGCATCCTCGCGATAGTGAAAATTAGTAACAATAAAACCTCAGGATGGCCTCGAAAATCAGGATCTGAAAATTTTTACACATCAATTAGTTGTATCCATGGAATAATTTTATCAGAAGTCTTATTTTAACCTGCGCGACAAGAGAAAGAACCAGTACAGTTACGTCACAAAAGCGTCAGAAGCAATTAGAATTGAAATAAGAACTAAGCGAGAACATAAGAATAGTGTGTAAAATTTTACATCAAATCTACTTTCTTCATTGATTTACTGGATTCGTTAGCACCGTGTGTACCATCTATGTTCAGAAATGAATAGGATCATGGAACGCATGGTTTTCATAAGTTTTCGACTGATAAACTGATGGTCAAACGTTGTATTCAAATCAGAGAATACGGAATAAGCGTGACGCGTTTGAGTGTGGTACACCCGTTCCCGGTACAAACGGTAAAAATAGAGAAGTTTTGAAATTACTAATTGTTGTTCATTCAGTTTAGTGTCCTCAATTAAATTTATTGAGTTTTACAATTACTGCCATTGGAGCTAATTGTTAACGACCTCTGTCTACAGATGTCGATTACAAGAGCTGACTTTTAATAAAGTGCGGAGCTTTCCTGTGGAGCGCTCACAAACCAGTATACACCACAATGGTCAACAAAACTAACAAATATCAACCAGCTTTGAGAAATTCAAACAAACAAAACGTGTACGTTTTTAACACTTATAACACACAACTTTTTAACCGATTATCATTCTTACTTGGATATTTCCAGTGGTTGAATGTGTTCTGGATGAAACCCTCTCATGTACAGACGCTTTGCTTCTATCACATATATCATATTTTTACCTTGAGACGGATCTTGGAACATCGGCACTGTTACAGACAGCAGACAGTCGTGATCTTTTTGGATGTAAAGGCTGCTTTCGATTCGGTTGCTTGTAACGTTCTCTGGAGCTGTCTCCTTCGCAAGGGAGTACCAGAGAAATACGTGAATCTTTTGAGGTCACTGTATGCCCACTCTGTAAGCAGGGTGAGAATTTATGGACAACTGTCTCGGGCGTTCATCACTTCTGGTGGTGTTTGTCAGGGGTTTCCGATTCCCCCTTAATGTTCAATGTTGTCATGGACGACATTCTAGAGGGTGCCCTTCGCGAATTCAGTGGGCTTGGAGTTGAGCTTCTTCCTGGCGCTCGGTTGACCGATCTGGAGTATGCGGACGACATTGTTTTACTCAGCCCATATGCTGAAAACATGCAGACCATTCTGGACAGGTTATGCGACCGAGCTGATTTGTATGGAATGCGCTTTGTACCTTCAAAGTGCAAAGTGCTGCTTCAAAACTGGGACACTTCAACTCCTACTTTCTTCATTGCAGGTAATTCGCTTGAGACTGTGGTCAGTTTCACCTATTTGGGTAGCACTATCTCGTCAGCCTGTAATATTGCTGATGGGATATCAGCGATGATAGCAAAGGCATGCGTTGTCTTTGCCAGACTGCATCATCTGTGGCGTCGAAAAGACGTCCGGTTGTCGCTGAAAGGAAGGGTATATAATGCTTGTGTGCGTTCCATTTTGCTTTATGGTTTGGAAACGTGGCCTGTTCACAAAGAAGATATCAACAGGCTTGCTGTGTTTGACCATCGCTGCCTCCGCCAATTGGCCCATATTAAGTGGACTGATTGCGTGAGCAATGTGGCGGTTCGCGGACGCGTATTCCGGAATGCTCGGGATGCGCGATCTATTGGTCAACTAATCACGGTACACAGCTTGCGTTGGCTGGGTCACGTACTCCGTATGTCATCTGATCGTTTACCGTACCGGGCATTATATGCTGAGACCACCAACAGGTGGGTAAAACCGCGCGGTGGTTAACCAACAACGTGTTCACCAAATATGAAGACCTTGACTGCTCCATTGAGCAAAGTGGGTAGGTGTCGCCTGCCTGGATGGGGTCCTCGTGATCACCCAAACCACTGGTTAGAGACACTATCGGAGATGGCGATGTGTCGCAGTCAATGGCTTACCTGTATCCATACCATTTCTAGTTCTATTGCTTAGACTTCTTTTATTAATATTCAAACTTCTTAGTAACGTTTTCTTCGAGGATATTCCCCGTCACTATTGAGGTGAGCGTCGGCCCGAGCCACAGTACCTTTTGGTCAGGCTCATGGCTCTTATGATAATGATGATGATGATGAGCATGATACTTCTCACTGAAAGACGATGTTCAGTTGGCTGTTCTTTTGACTACAACAGAAGAAACGCATAGGTTGCTACATGTTAATATTTCGTATCACTCTCAGTAGCCACGCAAATTGCACTTAACAACATCGAGTGAACGAATTACCCAAAAAAAAAATCGACCCTTCATAAAAAATGAACAGTTGTTTCCGCAGCGAGGAGATTTATCACATCAGCCCTTTCCATACACACAAAACTGGCCAAAGAAAAAAATCAAAATGTATATATATCCTGAAACAGTTTTGCTCTGTTTTGTTTACGTGAACAAAGGGGACTCAATGTTTTCAATTCATCAAACGAAAGTTTTCTACATGATGGCCTTTTAAGCAAGAAAGCAATCCGATTGCTCCAACATGCTTACTGGTTTAGGGAAAATTTCATTGGTGAGTCGTGGAGGATGTTGATGTGAGTAGATTGCACATCACTGACAATTGGTCTCAGCTGTCGTGCTCCCATAGACTTTTCAGGAAGATTTGCAATGTGCTGAGGTTTTTCAACATTTATTTGAGATTATGTTACGAGTTTGTTGTTGTCTTTTCGAGCCATAACTTGCTAAAACTTAGTTTTGACGTGTGTATCTTTATTACATCTTGATTAGACGATTCTACTTTAATGCGCCAAGTGAGGTGGAATTCACTATGATTATTCAGAATCAGTATATACGCGCTCCTTGGTTTCCAACACTGTACTGATTTTGAGAGTACTTACGTAACCGATGAAACATCGAGGTAGTTCATGTTCTTCCAAAGTTTTAGACTTTCCCGCGTCTTATATCGTGTTCTCGCCTGCTTGCACCAATGCATAATTTTGGTAGCCCGCATTACTGGATCAGCAACACTTTCTTAGCAAATTGAAATGTTTGGACTGCATATTTTTGACGAACCTCTGGGAAAGCGACTCATAAGCATGATAAAATCTTCGCCCGGAAACAACTTCTAATGAATAGATGAAGTTCATTTTCACTCGCCAAAGTTGCCCTGTGTATATAACTTATAAGCTCTCCGGGGTTGAGTCAATTTATGTTGAATAACAACAAATGGTATGAATGTGGGGGATGTAGTCAAATGTGAGCGGTGTTCAACTTGAAATTTTGTAAGTTCCAGTCAGTTGCTACCGATACAGTGGTATCGCCAACTACGTAAAACGACCCTGTTCACTAGCATATTGTTGCGCGACATCTGCATTCTACAGCTTGAAACACCACGTACTAACTCCCGCCCTGTTATCTTGACGCATACCTTGGGTTTGTTTGCACGAGCCGATCACGATGGAAGATGGGAGACATAGCAGAAGTTGCTCCGAAAATCACTTAAAAATATGCCGTTTAGCCAACAGGCAGTTAAACTTTCTAGAAGATTCCCAGAGAGATGGAAGACAAAACGTATTTGTTTATTTATTTATTTTGTTTTAAGCCGCAACTGACCTTTTAGTGGAATGCAGTGCAGTTTGTTTTAAAATATACTGCTGAATATCAAAAACTTATTTACGTTTATATGCTTACAATAGATTTCTGCAATTAAACGAAGGTAAATCTGGTAGCATGCTCACCTACATATGTCCTGTCATGAATTTTGCCCATATTTCTCAGATAATGTGAAGTTCTATGCAGTGAATATACAGTCAGCTGTACAGAGTTGTTAAACCGTTCATAAACCTACAAACTGTGGTAGATTTTAAAATGTTCTGCATGGCATGACATTCCTAGTATCGGGCACATTGTACGATTTTCCAGGAGGACGTTGAGCTGCGTGCAACGATGAACCAAAGGTCTCAAATAATAAAAACTAGATTGAATCACAATGCCAGGGTACTATCAAACAACTTGTCGAAGTGAATATGCGAATAACCTCGTCAGTTTCGATCGAAAGATCGTTTCCAGGAAATGGAATACAATTTGTGCCGAACGTGCTAAAGATGAAATATAATCACACAATATGACACTCAGTCCCAACAGATTACTGTCCAGCAGTCAAGAGAGTCAAACGAAACAGGAACGAGCTGATCTGCAAGAGATGATGCACGCATCATCCGAGCGAAGTGCGATAATGGACAACTGGATATTTGCATAACTGTCAGATTGACGCCATAAAACAAAAACATCTGGGTCAGGTTTTGGGTAACGATCGGGGTGAACACTTGGAAGTAATAGATTTGGGATGGATTATTACATGAATGAACTTGAAACGTTTTAACATTCAAAACTGTAAATAATATGTTGTGGTGAGTACAACGATTTTTTACTTGCATCCCAAGGTTTAGTTTAAGTTTGCATCACGTTAATCGGTATATTGCATCCTCAGTGCCACAGGTGACAATATATTTCGAAAGGCATATAATGTTACTGAGCATTTGGTGACCAATATTCAAACAGTGAACTACACAGACAACTTTTTATCCTGAGCTTCGGCCCGACTTTACAGATAAGTTGTAATAAAATGCTTTTTTCATTTGGGTATCCCTTTTCTGCCGCTGGTTCAAATTCAGCCGAGGCGCGGACTTTTCAACATCGCGTCCCATCAAAATTCATATATTCCTCACAGCGTCTGACTGATCCCTGTTTTATCTGCTCAGAAGATTTTCTGTTTCAAGTTTTCTTTCACACATTACCGATCCTGTCACCAAATCAGACTTCTATTAACTAATATCCGCAAAGAATTGGTAACAAATTAAGATAGCTACCTTGAAATTTGTCCACTGTTAAAGGGGCAAAACAAATGGACCTAAAAATGACTGAAAATGTCACGTTTTTAAACGTGACCCGTTTTTGAGAAACGTTCGACTACTTAACCAGCGGAATATGACCTGCCCGCTTTCATTTACGGTGTGCTTTTCTATCATTCCAGACCTCTGACACTTCAGTATATCACTTACAGTTTCACGCCCCTATACCAATCATGACAGATTGGTGTCATTTGCTTCAAACGTTGTATAATCCTCATCTAGAAACCCAAAACTGATCTTGTCCGAATGAGAAGATTGGGAAAATGATTCCGTGGGATATATTAACATGTATTATATAAATTTCGGTGAAGCTATTCAATTCTCAAACTTTCTTGAATTGTCCAACGTTCTGTCCTATTCATTTGCATAACTGCAATTAAGTACTTCAAAAGATGACGTAATTGTTGACTGAAAGACAAGTTTGTATGCAGCATCTCTAAATTAACAGATTATTTACACTCATTTTTAAATTAGCTTGTACTGTCTAAGGTTAGAGCTAAAAGTTGTAACCTAATGTAACATACAGATCTTGAACATTAATCTACAAACATCGATCTATCACACTCCGTTTTTGTTTGTGTATCTTTTCTATAAGGCTTAAACTTGATGGGGATATTTAGTGTCATACCAAAGTCACTTAAGTGCGGATATACATTTGAGACCACCATTATGGAAGAGTAATTAATTTTCATTCGATTGCCAACAATTTAGTTTGGGAAGTGAATGGAAATCACAGCAGAAACAAAAGGATTTCTTTCTCCGAAACACTCAGGCAATAGGCAAAAACACATTTTTGGAACGATCCACTGTTTTAAGGCAGTTAAACTACCAACACAATTGAAAGGTCAAAGGAAAATCGATCATAAAGCAAAAGTTTGTGGAAACTTAACCCTTTCACATAGAGTAAAGCATTCACAAACGATGCAAATCACTGATATTTTTCTTATCCTGAAATATTGATGTAATAATTTCTTGAATAGCAGTTTAGATATTGTAAACGCATGTTTATGCTACCGTCCTTTTTAATGTCATTTATCGGATGATCGCGGACGATCTGTGACACTTCTGCACAATTTCAGAACACATTATGAATCTACGTGCGTTGCGTTTGCTGCATGACTTTAGTTGACATTCACATCAAAACTGGGCTTCCTACCGTTCCATCTGTACCACATGTATCAGAACACCTAATGAAGCGCATCAGCAGATCGAAAGAATGTGATAATTCACCCCCAAATCAATGCTATGCATTAACTGAGAGAATCGATAAAGCAGCTGATTGTATCATACAAGTTAGCAGATGAAAGGTAATATTGAAAGGTGTGTTCAAAATAATTTATTGATTTATAACTCACTTCAGTGAGGAAGACTGTCGCAAGTAATAATGTACAATTGAAACTACCCTCCAGATGCTACACTAACTAACACTGGCGTTGCTCCACATGTCATATTGGAGGCGTGAAAACTTTGCAATTATTGGTTGGTGCACTGATTGCCTTATGACTTCACAAACATTTATCGGAGTAAGTAAACTTCAGTCATTGATTAGTGAGTCAAAACAGTCTCTGGGACCTCGATCTCAGCCTTTGGTAACGCATTTTAATACCACCAATACGTGTGAAGTGGTTTGGCTGACTGTGCAATGGTTTACACTATGACAAACATCCATGAAAGGTAAAACACAACACACTGAATTATTACAACTGCATACGTTGCTTAAGCAAATACTTGTTGAATAGGCTGTTTAAAGCAGCTATCGTGCTTTCAATTTTCGGGACTAACTAGTACTTGTGACTACGGACACGATACGGAGACACTTCCAACGATTAGACGGCACCCTTAGGTCTACGTAATAGGAAAAGCAATAGCTTGTGACTAATGGAATATCATTTCAACGATTACTGAGGCATTTTTTGCTCCATTCCATGTGCGTCAATCACAATTGCGTATGTCATTAAAGTAAGTGTAACAACGGTGTAGCATAGTGTTACGGGTCAGTAAAAAATCGGTCGGACAACAAACACTGCCCGATTAAACGGGTTTCATCGGAACACTATTTTGGCAGCAGGATGGATGGACGTTTATTTAGTATAAGAGAGAACCCAAGCTGACTACAAACTACTGCATGCTAGTGTTAAACTTTTGAGTTCATACAACATTCGCGTTACGTTAAATGGCGCAACATGTGTGAGCGGATTCAGACGATTCACTGTATTGCATGTAGACACATTGCATTTTAGACATAACCCTCACGAATGGGGTAAACCCATTCCATCTTTTGTTCTAACTAAGACGTTGTACTGAAGGAATAAATAAGGATTCATAGCGGTCAGTCTTATTACCAACACTCTAGTGTTTCACAATGGCCTTTATCTACGACTCGAATTCACCCCAAGGTCACTTTGGCAGCCTGGACACAAGGACGCCAAACGACCAGCTACAAAGCAACACTTTACATTCACTTCGAGTAGGATACACAGTGTGATATTATTTGGTGTGATCGCCATTTCTGTAGAGTGAGAAACTGTAGACAAACAATTTTAGTTATGCCTGGACCAGCCAAATTTAGAGAAAAACGCCGGTTGCAGATTCAAGATTTTCAATGTTTTGAAAGATTTCGTCCAGCATAACAGACCTAAAGAGTATCACCGACAGCCTGAAATAATTGGAGCGGTGAGGCAACGTGGTTAACTCACACCACCTATGTTAGTTATCAACATTGGTGAACTTCGAGCGATCTAAAAGCTGAACTGATCTAACTTACTATTACTCACTTCAAGCAGTTCAAAGGAATGCATATTAAACCTGGAAATGTTTCCAATCCTACGGGTTAAAGTACCCATTCAGGTATTTATGTGACTTTACTTAGAGGCTGAAATGTGGATGAAAATAATAACATGGGCTCCGGAAAGATTTCTCACCTTCTACCGTATCAGTGAAAACTGTGCTTTATCCTTTCTTGCTCAAATTCAACAACTGATGTCAAGAAAATTTGACTAGAGTCATTTGCTACCGTTGAGCTCAGTCCTTTCTGTACGTTGCCTCACTTGTGACAAAAAACTACATTTAGTTTAAGAATTCCTTCTACTGTTTACCTGCTCCGCGTTTAGCGTTCAAACTATGAGAAATATTTAATATCAATCACTACTGCTAATCATATTATATATTACTAACTGATGTCTCTTTTCAAGATGATAGAGATTCACTGAAAAAAGGGAGATCTGAACCGCTTACTTTGAATTGTAGAAGTTTAAGCTTTTTGTAGTTTCCTCGTTTTGTTTAATTCTTACATCAGTGATAAATGTAACTATGGGATTTAAGAAACGGAATAAAATTAGTTTCGTAGGTTGATACTGGATAGTTGAACATTCTCTTACCTTGCGATTTTGTGTAAAAAAATGAGCCTCATTGAGGCTACTGGCATGCAATCCTAGCAACAACACACACTAGAACAACACTGCATCAGATACGCACATTTAACTCCAAGTAGGTCAAGTGGGTCGTTTATAAACTTCGGCATATATTAGCAAGCCATATACCAAAGCTTGATCGTTGGCTTTTGTTTTTGTTGCGGTTTTACTTCTTTGTTCCTTAGGATAGCCAAGAGGTAATCTCTTTGATAGGGTCCGTCAATCACATACTCGACAAACAACGTTTATTTTCACAACTTCAGTAAAAACTTTACTATGACTTTCAATCTCTATGGTTTTTACTCATACTGAGTTTCTCTGCGTTCTTGTTCTACTCGGACATCACAGTGCTATCCGGCACATTTCTGCAGGTAATAATTGTGCTTCAAATCGTTCTTAAAAACTTCAATCTAAGCATTACTAATCGATTTAAAACTAACAAGGCAGCTAGAATCATCTAACCGATTAATGACGTGCTAGTGGAAATCTCTTCTAAATTACAAAGAATTGCAACCTATCAAATCACATATTTTTCATTCTAACAAGGAAATCTTGTCGCGATCAATTAAGATAACAAACCACAGAGTGAGCCTAAGAAACTAACCAAGAACCGCCAGCTCAACTCATTAAATTGGGAAACATTTCAGATAGAGTGAACGTTAACCGCTGTGTTTGAAACAAGAACAGTCAACAAATGGTGCGAATTGCTAACCTACTTTATACTCAAATGGCTCAATATAGTCTGAGGTTCACGCATCAAAATATATTTATTTTAGGTTTCCATTTATATAACCGTATTATGAATGGTGTCCTACTCCAGTTGCTTAATAAGGCCACACAATTATGAGTTTACTTAGACTTTGACCAAAAGTATTCACGGATCTTCCTCCACGAATAGAACAAGAGTAAGCAAACGTCGCTTCTGACTATTTTTAGCACAAGTTTTATCTTGAGTATCACATAATTTGTCGACTTTTATTGTCAAGACGACCGGCTACTATTTCATGTTAAATATTTGGAACTAGCTGATAAAAACAGTCTATAAACAGAATGAATTGTGCAGTTCTGAATTTATGTAGGCGTTATGATCAGAGGATTTATGACCTCAAATTAATTTGTCCGTGAAACTGACCTAGACAGCACAGAATTACACCACAAAGAACAACAACAAGATTGCATTCGTTAGTTTTTTTGTTTTTCATCAACCTGGTCAAAAACGATGGATAGGAGGCGTTTATGTCATGTAATTTCCAAGAAAGTAGAAATATTGCGAAGTTATACATTCTCCTCCTAAAAGCCTGTTATCACTGCTGAAAACCTAGCAAATCGTCATTCAGTTTCTTGAATTTCGAGCAGAAGGTTACCTAGGATATGTTAACACGCCTTACGAAAATGAGTCTGTAATTTGGCTGCTAACTCCGTTCATGATATATGCCACGAGCCGTATAATCTAACACAGTATCCCCATAAATGAAACTTACTTGAGCGAAGCTACCGGGTTATGGTACCTTAAGATATCTTCATGCAGATTTCAAGGTGTGTCATTGTGAATTATTCCGTACAGCTCAGACGTCCGTTAATTAAATCGCGAATGCTGTGCTGTTGTTGATTGTCCTTGATTGTGAAGATACGTCAGTTTGACGGCGATGTAACGAATTGGAGAACTATGGCTGTCGACTCATTAAACTCGGTCAATTCAAACCACAGAGAGACTTTCCTCTCATAATTAACAGTTGCACATGTTTTGTAACTGTAGAACAAACGTCGCACTGTAATGTAGTTAGAGTCACGGTAAACGGACGGCGCGGATGACCATCAGAAATCTGGCCACTCTTCCAATGAATTCATCAAGTACCACCGACATGTAGACAACCACTAAGCCAACAGAAAGATACTTAGCAAATATATTTTCAGTATGGCATGTCGCGTGTCTTGATTTAATGTTGCTTTATACCAACATGCCAGCTCTACTAAAAACAACACTATTCAATCCATCTTACTTCGATGATCTTGAGCAAGCGTTTGATGACATTTTCATCAGTGGTTACATCCCGTTTATTACTAGCGTGAAACAGATCAGCAGTTTTGAGGCGTTTGCTAATTATCCAGCATCCAAATCTGTGTACGAAGTACGTAATTGTTCTTGTTACTTGCCTGCAGACCGACATTTTATGGCCAGTTATTTCTTTGTTTGTGCTCATCAGGTAGAACCAGTTTGAACAGGTGATCCAAACAGCAACTCTTCGAATTACGAGCAAATGTTGTTATTCAGTATATCACCAGTTCAGTGAACATCACTTGTGATGGGGGTACTTTTTACGTAAGTGAATTATAACTTGCATTTATCCCGTGTATGCGGATAGACTGTGTCCATCTGGAATTGTCATTCTTATAGTGAATAATGTAGTAAGGGCATGAACTTGTTCCGAAAGTAGTTTACACAGGTTTTTGCAAGGGAATAATCTCACTGGTTATCATGAAACAGTGGATAACTGTTTTGGTTTAACTAAATGTAATTCGGGTTTCTTTTACGAGTGGGTTCAAAATACTCAACTTGGTAACACCAAATATCTTGTATTTTGCTAGTGGTCAGCTCCGCCAGGTGTTTGTCTGAGGTTTACAATACATCCCTAAAAGATCAATACAAGCGAATTAAATTACGCCGGGAAACTTCGTCAAAGAAGAAAAAATTGCTGTTTCATTGTGTAATACTTGAATTTTGTAATAAAACAACAATATTTGTGTAATATTTCTGCACTAGTGTAGCCATCATTGTAGAAAACGCCACGTCGCACTATTAAATTTTTGCTTGGCATTCGGGCGGAACAAACTTGGTCCGAATGTGTGATTACCAGACCGGAATCACCACGCTTCATGTGATAACCTTTAGTTCTTAACTTTCTGGTGATTCGTCGAGTTTCATTGATCTGCTTAGAAATTACATTTATATATCTTTTCTGACAGCTATTATTGAAAATGCAGAGGTTCAGTGACAAAACCATAACTGTTATTAGCAAAACGTTTGTTCGTTGTTAAAAACAAGACCGTCCTGTAAGTGTCCCAGCACTCTCCGATTAACTTATGACAACGGTGACTACACATGTTTAATGCACTTATGGTAACTTCAGTTGAGTGACCTGATTACTGGTCGCTCTATCCTTTCTGCTTCATTATGCAGAAGTTGTGTCTAATAAGGTGTAATTAACCCCATCACAGAGCTGCCAACCCAACGACTGGCTTCACTATTACTAATTTCAGGATCTGCCTTCGAAGAACTTTATACATATCAAATTCACATTTTGTCGGAGAGAAAAAACCTTCACGCATGCGGTTTTTTCTCGATTTCGACTAAGAAATAAATTGTTCTAAACCGTTTTCTATTATGCTGAAGCTGTTGGGAGGTTATAGTGAAGCGACATTTTGAAAAAACCTACTCATCCGTTATCGTGTCAGCTGTGACTTACTCAGGCTAATGTGCATGAAACTAGTCAAACCTCAAAATGTTTTAACGCTTCTTTACCGGTATTATTTTTTCTTCATTCTCGAAAGGATGTCTTGTAGTTTTAGTTTCATCACATTCCTCACCGAACGTAAACATTTTTGCTGATTAAAAAAATATTGAACAAAGAAAAAACGACAGTACAGTAATATGTTGAAGAAATGTACTCAGTGACAAGGTTTCTGAACTATTAAATGATTTGTAGTAATCGGCTTTGCAAAGTTGTTAGCGGATACATTTCCAGTTTACGAAAGTCAATTTGTTTATCAGACCTCTCGTTCACATCGTAGAGGTCTTCTGTAGTTAGATAATTTGCCCTTTCTTGTCTTGTATCCGAATTGTTGGTTAAGTAATTCACGTCGTAGACAAGAAGTGCTTCATTTTCAATACTAATGTCTTTATGAGAGTGTGCTTACCTGCTCCTTCACATCAAGTAAGTTAGATTGGTATCATTTCGTATGTCTATCAAGGTTGGACATTCGATTTTGTAAGAAAAACGTGCGAAATTTCTGACAACTGTTTTGATATCAATGGTACACACTGATCACTCTTATATTCGTACGCACTGGCTGTAATATCCAGACATTATTGTTTTTACAAACCTTCTTTGAAGAGATTACAAGTGAAACCGAATTCAATTTTATTTCACCCTACAAACAGCTGTAATCGACGCACACCATTAGTTAATTACATTTTGCAAGAAAGCCTGGGTGCATTCGACCAAACGGTAAATAAATATCCCAATAGTGCGAGATATCCCATACTTGAATTTATGTCATTGGATGTATGAACCATACTGAAGCTGCCTGTTGAAATTGTCTTATTGTTCAACATCAACACAGAAACGGTTTAGGGGAAAAACTGAATCATTTCTCGACGCGTTATGTCATTTCATTGAGCGACTATTTTTTTGTTTGCTTAATCTCTTGTGAATTTTGTAACATGTTTGCCCTTAAGTCCATTAAACCCAATGCATCACTATTAAAGACTTGAAAAGCAATTATTTTCAATAATTCTATCTCAAGGTACCACAGTTAAGCAGGTTTTGGCAAAACGAGTCATGCAAGAAACCGCAAAATCTTTGAAATACTCATCAGCGTTAGACCACCACCGGACCTATAGGCATGCAATCAAGTCGTGATTATGTAGCTCTGGAGAGACTATGAACGGTTTGTGGCCCCAGACGCTACAGATGTTCAACATACTTCTTACGGAAATATGGTGTAGAAGTGTGTAATCAGGTTGAGATTCGTCCAGCGGTCGCCAAGATGCTTTAACTGAAGGCCCTGGGTAGTAGCGTCGTCACCCTGTAAAAAACCTGGACTGCTTGGATAATATCTACGCGACGGTCCACGTCTTTGGGAAAATACGATAAGAGCTTAAGTAAATCGTATTTATCAGCCCATGCCAGTTAATATTTGGTCACGTTTTTTAATTCTTTTTTCAACAGTCCAAGCGGACGAGAATGAAATCGTAGTCTTCTGTATCAGTAGAAATCTACTGCTATTTGGCAACACATTAACATACACACAGTGCCCTGGAAGAAAATGTGAAACAGTCTTTCGTAAGGTCAACATTAGGTAAAGGACAAAAATGCCTTCGTTTAACAAGTTGTACTGAGTTAAGCAGAATTGCCATATCATAAAACATTGTAGAACTGTGAAACCTCCTTAGTTTTCAGTGTTCGTTAGGACGAATTATTGAATCTCCTTTTGAATTGAAATAAGAACTCAACGTATAGTAAATCACCTAACCGGTTAAATCATGCTCTCTTTGTCGGCTGCAGTCAACACAGTATTAGACCTAGTTACAGCATTTGAAAATATTTCAAATTCTGAAGCATCGTGAAAATCTTATAGATCGCCTGTTATATTAACTCAAACACATGTACGGATAAAACTACATGACTAGCAGTATTAACGAGGTTATCTTGGTATGTGGTGATACAGCGTACACACCTTTGAGACTTGTGTTAATGCTTCATAAAAAGCACACAATAGCATTATGAGCAACCAAAGTAACGGCGTGATAGATTTCAACACATTTGATAGCTATGCTTTTGTATTTGTATTTAACGTGCATCGCAGCAGCTCTTTTAATCTTAGATGTATCAACAACGGTGTGGCCTTCCATTCTTGTATATGAAGTTGTGTAGACGGCTTTTGTGTACAGGATAAGTTAGACATGACATAAGTCTGTATATCTTTTCATTTTGTAGAACAGCAAGCTAGATTTAAAAACCTTAAATGATTAGCTTTGTCGGATGGTGATAGGTAGAGTCGATATGATGATTAGGTTACACCACGCGATAGTTACTTGCATTTTACAACCCGCCACCAAATGGTATCAGTGCACTGGTTGCTTGCGTCAAGCTCAAATTGTTTAGGACGGTGCGGGGGGTGAACAACGCGTTTACTATAAATGGAACTTAACGCAGTCGGCGAATTGAATTTTTGAATCTGGTATCAAAGCTCTGTAACTGAAGGCCAGATCTGGGTCTTGTGGTCACACTAAAAGAGTGAAAATGTGGCCACTTGCTGATTATCGAATAAGTTTCATAATGCAATCGAAGGATCCCTAACTTTTATGTGCAAGACAGGGAGTTCGGAAGATAGTCGTTTAAATTACCCCGAGAAATAAAACAATTGGACATGAGTGACACACCACTTTCAAGAACTACAGACGGACAGAGAATATTATTCTACGTTTAAACAAATTCCTCAGTTTACAGAGACGGATTATGCTCAGCACCGATCATTCACGTGTACAACACGTTATATCCTGTATTGGCCGAACGATCATTGGAGCTATCTCAAGTGACTGTAACTAAATATATAAATGTTACAACACGATTTTCTTGAAAGCAACCTTGTTGCTCATTAACGTGGCTTAGCAGAAGCTACTGATCACCTCTTACTGCAAACAGTTGGAAAGGCATTGATAAATTAAAAGATTTCTCTCTACCCTCCACCACTATACGTCTAATGGAAAGTTTCGAAGGTGAAACGGTAGACGAACGACACATATTTGGTTATTTAACAGAGCAGCTGTTTTCAATTGTGCGTATCCATGAATTCGGTTTCCCGTCGGAATTGAAGGGAGCAACAGGTTATGTTTTCAAACACAGATGGATCATTTCAAGGAGCGATCATTGGGAAAAACAAGTGATCTAACCAATGTATAAAATGTTAGTTTCCCGCCGAAATACGTTGACAACTTTTGATTTGCCACCAAACAAGCAGAGAGTTAAAGATCTGCATTAAATTTACTCTGCAAGACAGAAACCAGGAAATTCAAGATAACTTCGACCGGAAATGATATCCTCAAAGATTCCTAGTTAGAAACGTTTATTATTGAGGGTGGTAAAAATAGTTTAATTTATAACGCTATCATACAACATCGAGGTTACGGATGAGATTATCATCCGCCGAATCTGTAGTTTAGTCTTGAGTACAAATCCGACGGCAAGGTTTTCTATTTGCCTAATACATGCCCGGCATTGGAGCCACATTTCACAGGTAACCTGAACGGGTTTTCTCCCCTTTTTCTGCTAAGTACTTCATCCACTTTGTCAGGCTAGTCAGGTGGGATGAACAGCCGGAGAGAGATCTGGAATAGTCCAGAAACATCTATCGAAATGGTTCAGGGTAGTTTAATTCCAGTGCGACTGGTTCTCAATTGATGGTGATGAGGAGATCCGAGCAGATCGACCGTCTGTTCAGTACTCCGCTGGTAGTCCCGGGAAGAAGCATTCTCAATAATTTCAATAAACGTTTGGTTTGGAGTAAGAAAGATGAACTCTGGTAGTAGTATTGTTGTTGTTAAAAAGATGAACTCTACTTTTAAAGCAGTAAATGTCATCGTGCAAAAGTACTGCAGATCTGTCAGCATCATATGAACAAAAAACACTATGCTTGTGAAGTGTAAGTTAGATAGTGCATTTCTTGTAGCTTGGGGGTGATATGTCGGAGTATAGGTGGAAGTAGAATAACTAGCTGAGCTTAGAGAAGATAAAGAAAGCAAGGCTTAGAAAGGTGCCAAACCCAACCCTTTCGGTATATGGTGCAAAACATTTCTTTGAATAAATACGAAGCGCCTTACTACAATGCTTTTTAGATTATTACAGTGGAAGAGGATCACTGACAAGTGGACACACTCAGTTTGTTTGTTTATCTGTGAAAACAACGACAGTTTGCATTGTTGGATCAAAATTCAAAATATGGTTTTACCATAGATAATCCAACTTCTTATCTATATCAGAACAGCATGAGATGAAAATAAAATTTGCGTCTCGACTTTCTTTACCAGCATCACACAGTCCAGATTGATTGTGGCAGAGAATTCCGAACACTCTACTCCCGACTGTATCCTAGTTAAATGGTATAAAGCAGAAAACAAAATTTTCGTGTTCTACAATCAAATTTTTTGTTCCCCATTTGCGTGGTTCTGCTAAACACCAAACTTCTGCCATATCACACGACAATCATCTAAACATCCTCTCGCATGGTGGAATAGTAGTTTGAGTAGAACGGTTCCCAGTACGGTCGGTATTCATTTAACCAACGCTGTAAACATCTCATCAGCAAAAATACCCCACAAACTGTTTGCGAAGGTTCAAGGGAGCGGTTCAATAGGGTGAGATTTGTAATGCTGATGGGTTCCGCGGCCTTGAACACCCAAACACGCAATCCTCACAGTGTTTTCAGGTGATCCCCTGAAAAACACTCAACTAAACTCATCATTTGGACTAATGATTGCTTAACAGTTGGCATACACATGGTCTGCTATCCTTATTGGTATTTCTCCAATAATTATTGCCTTATCGGCAGACTGATGATCAAACACAGAGTATGTCTTCTTTGCTACTTTGTTGTTCTCAGCTCGGTAGTGCACCGTAAAAATTTTCACCATCATATTTTTATGAGAACAGAACGTAAGCACTCCAACAGAAAACCGAATGAAATATTTGAAGCAGCGATTTCTGTTGCGAACTATAAAAGTATCCTGGAAAACAATAGTCTTCGATATGTGTATATAATATACACACATATACATGTAACATGGCAGGACAAATGAAACGGTCTGAAACAAAAACACAAGAAATTTTTCCAATGTGGATGCGTAGGATAGTGCGAAAAATAATTGAGAGAAAAATATGTTTAACTAAAACATGAACGGAATCATCATAAAAGGTTTTGACTGGCAGGCTGATTGTAGATTACAAAAGAAAAGTGTTGTTTCAGAGTAACCACTCTCAAGATCTTGGGGATCACGTCATTTCTGCTCAAGGTAACTGCACACCTCATCAGCCATCAGGGTTCAAAATGACCATTGTAGGCAGAGAGTAGAGTAACGTGAACTGACTGGTGAAGACCGATAACATCTGACAAAAGATAATACGTACGAACTGTAAACAAAACGGATGAGTTATGCTGGTACTCGTTACTAAGTAATTTTCTAATTAACCTACAATTAGCCTAAACTAAGAGTTATAGGTTCCGGAACGTTTTGACCTGGTCGGTGAGCCGTTATCAAACGATTTGAATTAGAACATTTTCACTGTAGGAATTTCATGTGAAGCTATATGAGATAACACATTCTCTAATATCCGCTCTGTTTAGAATTTGGAAGTATTAACTTCTGTTAATAATCCAACTTACTTGTGCAAGCTTGATTCAACCATTGTGCTTTCAACCTCTCGTGTAGTCAGTCAAAACCCATGCCACAGACATTACCACTCGGATTGCGGGACGGTTTGGAGCAATATACACGTGCCGCTCAAGTTGTTTGGTGTACACTTTTCGACAGAGAATCCGTGTTCTGTTCGACTGCTACACCTTCGAAGGAATATCCGGCAATTTGACGGCCAGTTGGAATGTTTGCTGGCCTCTGACTCACCGACAGCAATTCGATGGGTTGTGGCAGAACCAGCTGCCCATCAAAACGATTTAGTAAAACAAAACAGAAAGTTTGACGACCCTTTTATTGGTTAAACAAGGAGGCGACAGTTCAGCATTAGACAAACAGGATACAGTTGTCCAATCCATAATAAACCCGTCGGATTATGTATTGTTAGAGGCTGAAAATAAACTTGTGAACAAGGAGTTGAATTTTAACGTCACCCCTAGATCCCTAAAAACATTGTAAGTGATTCCGGCAATGGAAGGTAACCAAAGGTGTCACCAATTGTTAACGCGAACGGTGCTGGGGCACAACTCGCCAGGACCACCAAAAATCATGTCCCTGCCCAGTAACCTGAGTAAGAGGGAGCCAGATGCACTCAAAATTTAGTAATATGATCAGCCAGTAATTATCATAGACGCAGACGCAGACGGAATGGAGTAGATTATGAACGCAAAGCCGATACCCACATACCAAATGCTTTATACTTCATGATTCTGGCGGAGAAACAACGCTTAACGTTGAACATATCAAGTGGCCCAACAGTAAATTTGTTTTGAAGAATGAAAGTTAGCCTGGATAAGTTATTCTCTTTTATCCGTTATCCAGAAACAGCATTACCTTCAAAGTTTTACAGTTTGACGAAAATACATAAGCTTGGGATACCACTGCAGCCGGTTGTTGACTATACAGGATCCCGTCCTATGCCGTGGCCAAATTTTTGTTCTCTATTCTTCAGCTTCTTTTGCATGGACCAACCTATCTATTATTCCACATAGCTGATTACCAAGATGAAGAAATTTAAATTAATCTCAGATGAATATCTGATCAGCTTTGACATTGTTTTTTGGTTCGCTGAGATTTCAGTGGGGGAAAGTCTGGAGGTAATTCGTCCGCTTTCTGAATTGGATACAGGTTTAGCCGAACGACCAGATTTATCCGTTTATGAGGTTGTAGAAGCTATGAAGCATTGCTTGCGATCTACCTTTTTTACGTTCGAAGGAGTCCACCACTAGCAAACACCTAAACAACAGCGGATTCACTCATCTCCTCATGAGTGGTAAATTGTCCTTTCAAAATTTAGAGGAAAAGCTATTGTCTGACTTCCTCAATCCACCTTGAATTTTGTAGCGTTATGTGGACAATACGTTGTTGGTTAGTAGTACGTAAACAATTGCTAAACCCATTGAGCACATAAATTTCCTTGATGCACACATCAAATTTACGAATGGGCGCGAATTACCGAACAATGAGCTGATTTTTCTAGTTTGCAAAATACACGAAAGTGTCGACGGTATCCTGGATACAGACGTGCACATAAAGGACACATATTCCAAACACTACCAGTTATTTAGCTCAGAACACTTCATACGTGCCAAGAAATTTATTGCATTAAGTTCGTTTTGCCGGAATTTGTTATTAATCAGTCTCGAGGACATGCTATCAATATAATACAAGACCATCAAGTCGACAGTGAAAGTTTACTGTTACTGTGACAACATATTGCATCCAATTCAAAAGCCGCCTTGTAACAATTTAAAAGAACCCAGGAATTGGCAGTCAATTATCGTTATACTGTACAAAAGGAATACCTCGGAGGACTCTAGGTAGGTTCCCAGCCAATAAAACCTTAGAGTGGCATTTAAAACCATCAACAAATTAAATAGTAAATTAGTTTATTGAAAGAATGAACGAACAGTTCCGGAGCAGTCAAACTGTGTATATCGAATTCAGTGTTACAAACACTAAGCCCCTTACTTTTGACGGACAGCTTGGCAGCTAGCAGTAAGCACCAGAAAACATGTATTGTTCAATAAGAAATCTCCGACCGGCGGTCACTGACTCTGGAAATCAGGACGTGGGTCTGTCATCGTGACACGCATTCCTCAAATAACATCAAGTTTACTTCAATCATCCGTCTGTGTTGAAAAGTGGTTTCCATAATCGCAGAAGGCTTGCCGATTGTCAATACACCAGAAACGATTAAATGATCCGATGGCTTGGAATTTTCAGTTGTTTGGCATGGCTTACTTGGTAAACAGCAACAACATGAAAGTTTTTCAATTCCCGTGTCATCCACCCCAGGGCAAACAGTTTACACGCATAGAGGTCAAACACACACGTGCACCCATACAATCACACAGTGACTATCTAGCAATGGTCGCAGCTGGGATCTTCACGTTGTGACCTCAAGTGAACCGTAAATGTATACATCCTATTGGTAGCCTTTCTACACACCGCAGGTTGAACACAAACACATGCCACATGATGATTGCCTTATACAACGTATACGCAATCTGAGTTTTCCTGATGTAAATCGCTTGATAAAGTTTGTCCGAGAGGGCAGAAATGTTGCCAGACCTATAACTCTTTTGGTTCTAACTCCCAGTGGTTTAACCAAGGAATCACTTAGTGATACGATCTCGTGAAAAAACATATACTCCCACCGGAACTGGAGGATAAACACAATACTGACATCAGATGTGGAGAATCCAATATTGCACTGTAGGTGCTTGTATACAGGTGGTTAACTGACGGTCTGGAATGCCCTCAATTACAGTAATGGATTTGGTTTGCCTTCTGTGATACAGTCACCATATGTTAAACATTATGTGCTTACAAGTTTGTATCATCTACCGGACATTAAAGATTATATCGGAACACATTCTATACCAAGAGGCAACTAACATAACAAAACGCTAGTCTAATGGCTTGGCTTTATCATAATCCGGATGTGAGTCCAAATGAAAACATGTTTGGTTTGTCGGTTACTCGCATTAAAGAAAACAGATGCTAACATATATAAACACTGGAACTGACGGACGGTACTCAAGACAACTGAAAGGAAATTCTGTAATCAAGCAAGTTCCCGTCTGAGGGTATCTGAAAATACTTGCAGACAGTCGATTCTGTTTTGAGGCAGTCAGACAAAAGAATCAAGGAACACTACAACTCTGTCAGTACTGGTCATTTGTCATACCGACCAATGAAACATACTCGACAAAGTCAGAAGAGAGTGATGGAAAGTGCAGTCACAAACCAAATCGAATGTACACTGTAATTTTGTAGCGTTTAACCTTGATGAGGCATTTACATATACCGCCTTGGAAACAAATATAAACGGTCAAGTTCCTTTAACGCCACATATCTTATTCGAACAAAACACTATAAAAATCAGATGCAATATCAACAACAGATTTTCTACCAAAGCAGTTGCACCACCTTTATTTGTTAACAGCCTTACTGACATCTGCCGAAAACCCGTAGTTCCTAAATTAATCGATTTTTGAGTTGAGCTGGCGTGATCCTCATCACTCAGCCTGACTAACCATCATAACCCCAATACTGCATACCGTTGGATAAAACAGAATAGCGTAATCAGTATGAAACCCATTCCCGGATTGCTCATTAGTTCATTTGCAAGACGAACTGAAAATTGAGCAGCTACTAGTTGTTTGTTTTGGAACCAAAACAAGCCCGTTTTACTGCTCTTGCATGTACAAGAAGTATATAGAATATTGTGGTTATTTTCTTTGAGCATCTGTGAGAATAGCACTAAAGTTGGTCAAAAGAAGTCCTTCATCGCTCAGGAACAAAACACACGTGACCAACATAAAATGATTAAAAGTAGAGAGGTAAATCAATAAATGTGGGGAATCTTTCCAAAAAAATAATTATATTCCTATCAAGTGGTGATAAGAGGAGTGTATACTTAGAGAAAAACATTCGCATTTGCCAAGTAAATATTCAAAAATGGACACGTAAAAAGAAAAGATGGCTTGCACTATCATATATGTAATCGGCATTTTTGGTACACAGGTAATTGCCGCACGGTTACATGTTACAAACAATAGCATGTTGCCAGCATTTTTATTCTAAGAAACGCCACAAAATATGACAGTCTTATTAAAATAGCTTTGGGTTTTCACTCCTCTGTTAAATACGTAGTTACATAACTGGTCCGTCTTGGGACTACTTCAGGGAAGTGGTCGCCACTCTCCGGAATAGTTTCCTTCTTCCCGAATTATATATGTGGGCTCTGGAAACTGAACGATAAACATATGTATAAATGTGTATACGTATATATACATACATACGTATATATTTTGTACAGTTTCCGACAGTCACTTACAACTGTATTCCGTACTTATTGAGCTTAGTTGGAAGGTGGGTCACCAATTATCTACTGTTTTACAGAGATCTCAATTGCTTCTGTGATGACAGTGAAAAGTAAGCGTCTAACTTATTACTGTATTCAAATATACATGTGATAATCCATTCCTTGTCGATGGGAACACATCTACTACCCTACTTCTGGCTTGATTAATTTATTTGGTTTGGAAATAAGCGATGCCTCCAAATTAGAGGCGTGCTCTCAGAACGTAGTTTTGCGGAATGTACGGGCAACAGCATTTTTTCCCATGATCGAACATCCCCAACAACACTTCAGTAGAAGGCGAGAGAAACTCAGTTATTTTTGAAGAGTTCAAGGTGAATCGAGAAATGAAATGTCCACAAATGATCTACAAACGTCTGTTCTTTTTGTAACTCGAACAATCCTGGAAGTCTATGGGAGCATCGCCCTATTCTACCCTTTCTGGTATGTAGTTCGATCACAATAATTTCTTTGCAAAGGTAGATCTTTGCCATGTGTCGTTCAGTGTAAAATATAAGCCACTTGAGTATCATGGTTCTTGTTTAGCTGAACGTCCATAAAATATCATCGTTTACTCCACCTTCGAAGGTACCATTTTTCTGTGGCTTTTGTGTTGTCGACTAGATCGCTTACTTTATTCACAACGTAATATTGCTAGAAAAACCCGGTAGAACCTTACAGAGATGGAGTTGACAAACTTGTAACATCCGAAGTGTTGCCGCATCGTTTCAAGTTAAATATAGTTAAATTTTAAAGGAAATTCATCAGCCAAGGTGCAGAAATCAACAATGTTAGTGCTGCTCAGTTAATTGACTGTCAACCTAGTAGTGCCACTTTGCATGGTAGTACCATCTGCGCGAAATTCAAGAAAGGTGCTACCTTAAAAGTTTGACAGTACTCCATTTTTTCCGTCTAAGTACAGCACAACTGGTGATTATGCATTGTCTTCCAAGTGAACTTATTAAACAGTAGCAGGTTCTGGATAATAAATTGTTGGGGAAGGTCTTAGGATTTATATGGTCTATTGGCAAGGTATAAGTTTAGAGTGACTGAGAATGCTTAAATAAGTCCGAATCTGTGTTAAATGTTATGGAAACCTAAAGACGACTATGGCAACTGCAGCCGGTCAAACATAATGCAAAATCACATCTGTATAGAGCAAAAACTGCAAACTAACGTCGAGACTGTCGGAATCTTACCACATCAATTCTGACGATCAGGACGTTCGAGGATGTCGCTTGTCTTATGAAACTACGCTTCAATTCAGCCTAGGGACATATTTGGTAATCACCCTGATAAGACAAAATGTTGTGGGATGCATCCGAATGGACAGAACAAAACGTCAAAAAAGTCTTCCTTGTGAGTTAAAAGACTCAGCAGTTATTTTACGTTCAATAAGTTACCGCCTGCTGGGTTGCTGGGATGGGTAAGGTTATACTTTGTAACGACTTGCGAGAGTAGTGGAGAATACTATATTCCAAGATGAAGTCACCAGTAGCATGTCGTCATTACGTTGATGTTTGTTCCAATATGCTCAACCTGTTTGCATGTAACGCTGCAATCCACTAATTGGCAAATAAGCCGTACATTCTCAATAAGAGCGATGCCTTTCACGAGGAACTGAAGGTGTGTTCAAATGTATACAACAATGTGAATTCTTTAGTGTTCTTTTCGCATTTCTTGTTCAGAATATACATATACAAATTTAATTGCTCAACAGCGATTTGAGCATAATCAGACATTCTATACAAAACCCTTGGATTCATTCTGTATGGTGATAGTCTATAACTGAAGTTAAACTTTCATTTGACGATGCCAAATATTAAAATATAAAAATGTTGTCCATTATGGCTGCAGAATATATACACTTTTTTTAGCCTTTTCCATGTTGTTCGGCAACAAGATGATTAGAGAATATTTTTCATCAAAAATGGGTTCACCGTTACTTTTGCATCTGTGCCTGTTTTGACAAGATATACTTGGTCAAGATCACTTGAAATACATGACATGGCAAACTGCATAATAGCTGTTTTGATTTGATGATTCATGGTAGACGAAACGAAAGCACTCCATTATTCATCTCTTTAATAGGCAATGTCATTCCGTGTTAGAAGATAAGACTTTTTCTCGTCGCAATTTGCGACAACCGACGAATAGCAGGCTTTAGCCTGATTGTTAAATAGATTCTAGGCTAATTTTGAACATTAGACTAATGTATATGAGGTGCAGTAGTGTAACCGAACGTAATAATAGGTTTAAACTGTTGAATGCATGGGTTATAATTAGCCGAAAAGTGAGAAAATTTGACAGTAACTCGTTGTGGAATACAATAATCTGTCAAATCAACAGACCTCTATGTTGAATTAACCGGTGTAAACAATGCTGTCTGGGCCAACAGTGTGAAGAATGTGAGCATTTTTGAGGGTTTTCGACAACTCTGACCGGCAGTAAAAATCTTCTTGGCCCCCGGATTATGTCAAATAAAAACACTTACTCAAACTGCGCTTTTTATTTCAGAATCGCAAATGGTGGGGGTTCTTGCTCGCATACACAATTTTAGTTTATTCTGTGCATCCATAGAGTTCGAAGTTATCCTACACACTTTCGACTTCCACCACATTTGCGCGTTCAACACAAGTCGTTAAATCATGTGATCAGGCTTAACATGATGGGAACGATGACATTATCGGATGCTAGAAAGATCTTCCCATGAATGGGCTACTACACCTCAACATCATTATGTTGGACACGCTAAAATCCGTGGCATCTGGGACAGCTGATCAAGTGGTTTTGATGACTTTCCCCTTCTGGATCCTAGTTCTTTCATAGAGAGATTTCAGTTCATCAAGTTTGACTGACAGCCTAAAGTCAGCGATCCAAGATCCACTGGCTTCAGGGTAGTTTCTGCCAGATGCCAGAACCACAAACAGCAGCTGCCCACCTACCAACCGTTGAACTAGGCGGTACCCATACGGCTCTTTCTTTCTCCAAAGAAGTACTCTGGAGACAGATTTAGGGCTTAACGCTTCTAAGTGATAACGTCCGGAATAAACATCTGAGCACAATGCAATGTTTTTCATTTCATCTACTTTTGACAAGCAATGAATATAATATAGGTTATTCCTACACAGCATTGGAACTTTAATCATAACAAATCAGTTAGACGCCTCCATACATTAGACGCACCTTAATCAAAACACAAACACAATATACCTTGCATCCACATAGCCAATTTTACTTACAGTATGAAGACAACTTAGTCCACACTGCAGTTGAAGCCATATGGATAAACATCTTATTTCCTAAGCTTTAAATACTATAAAGTTCAACAAGTACAAAGTTCTCTAACGCAGTTGTATCAACCGGATGCCTGAGACTATGTGTTAAGTATGTTAGCGAACATTCACGTTATTTTTATAATTGTTAGTATTAATGCCTAATGTTCACTGGCATTCGTGTTGGGTAGTACCTGCGCTTGAAAAGTGTTCATTTTGTCCAGACATAAATGATGCAGTTAAGTTTAATTAACACAGTCCAAAAACTGTTTTAAACTAGCTACGTAGATTCACACTTCTGTCAAGGCAAAATGCATCACTCAAAAACGTTGCTTGGTCGTGCAGCTAATTTCCTTGCAAATGGTAAGTCATGAGTAATTTGGAACCAAGATAACACGAGTTCTCGTTTTCATCGTTTACTGGGCTGACCTGGACGACACGTACTCAGAAGAACAGAGTCAGTCATCTCAAGGAATAAGGTTAAAGAAGTTAGGTGAATCTCAGTTCCTGTTCCTCACGACGAATATGTGGGCTTAGATTGTGGCTAACAAGCTTTCAGCAGTGGAGCTACAAAAGGTTTCACTCACTCGAATCACTTCATTACTACCGCTGGTTTGCTCCGAAGGGTGTGGATGAGGTAGACTACAAAAAGTTCATCACATGTTATTTACGTCAATGTAAGTGGGCAGTCGCCTGTGAACATCAATTCAAGCCGCGAGTAAACCAAAGAACGCAAACTAGTTGGGCGTGTTGATCAGTGTCGAAGAGACCTAGCAAACTCATTTCATATGTTTATCTCTGTAAAGTGCACGGATTTTAATATCAACCTCAAGCAAAATAAAAACGCTGTGTAAACAATTGTGTTCAGTTAACTTGTTTTATGATTTTATGCCATTTGTATACTTCCTAAGACTATTCAAAGGTCTGAATTCCCTGTGTTATAACTGGTTTTTCTAACACATAACACAGCAACTTCTCACTTTGCCCGGATATTTGCTGCAACTCAGGTTTTATTGAGCTCAAACAAAAACAAACAACAAATAAACTCACATTTGCTGCCTCTGGATAACAGTGCGCGTTCGACCGAGTGTACTTCTGCGCATTTCCCTGTAAAGTTTTTTTCAATTTGCCTCAGGTTACCTTTGCGTTCAATCCGAACATTGAAATGTGACTGGCTGGGTTCTTCAGTCCCGTATCTGTAGAACATCGCTTCGTGAATTGACCGGGTTATAGAAAATTGGCTCGACCAGTATGGACAGGTGAACTTTTGACCACTTAAAGAATCGCATTATCTCATATCACTGATGAGTAGTCGGGGATTTGGTTAATTTCAAGTTGAACATCACCCACAATTGATCGCAGCTGTCGCATCCCCATAGTCCTAGTCGTGGGGTTATCGACTGGAGATAACATACAGTAACTGTGTCCCGATTTCGAGACAATCGGGCAACCTGATCACTACTCACAAGCGAAAGTGGTTGAGTGTTCACCTGCGATGATAACTTGGTCATGCCTAATGTGAGGTCAGTGGCGCAGTGGTAAACGCGGTTGCCTCGTGAACAGCGTGTCCGTGGTTCAATTCCCGGCTGCAGCGGTGATGATATGCACTACTGACGAGCTCTAATGAGAGCGAAACTCGAGTCTAGTGCTTCTTTTCGAAAGGGGCCGACTGGAAAGTCTTTGGGAATGCGAGAGCTGCGATCAATTGTGAATGCTGTTCAACTTGAAATTATCTCATATCGGTTCAAAAGACAAAGGATTATCTCGTCTAATTGCACAAGACCGTTGGAAAGTATATCCATCGTTGGTTCGAAAGACTTTTTCGCGGAGCAAAGCAGTCTGTAAATTTCAGACATCCAGATCAACTTATAAATATAAACATCGTGACTTCAGAGCAAACAAATAGGGCAGAATGAAGTTTTGTTAGACAGAAACCATTGTTCAGGCTGCCAGTTTAACATGACAGAATGTAGGCAATACTATGTCTTGCAAAATGGAAGAACAACCGTATACAGACAGTTCTGAACTAATTAATCTGTTTACTCAATAAATGCAGCTCAAATTACGAAAGTGTTGTTAAATTCAGTCAGACCCATCCGTTCATTTCCTTATCACTACCTCTAAGTGAAGAGAATAAACTTCTATACATCACGTTTTCGCCGACTTTATTAATAGGAGGGCTTCTTTGGGTTAACTTATTGAAGCGCGTATTGAGATTGCGTAGAATTTGCTGACGAACTCATGAGAAGATGGTAATAAATGTTATCGGTCAGTGCTATCAGTGACTTTGTTATAAGAGCTACATTTTTTGTTAACAGCCGAGTTTAACTATCATTATTCCGTATGATATTTTAATGTTTTAAACACAGAACTTCTACAAACAAATAGAAGTTCGTCAGTATTTTAGATTTTCTATCGAAATAAGCAGGATAACTTTGGAATATTCTCTCAAATCTGTCTGGCGTACAAAATAATGGTTGGGAGTGCATATAGCAAAGATCATACTTGTCTTAGTTCTGTCACATGATCAACGACAGGACGATCGACACAGTTAACTCCCGTTAAGATGAATCGGAGTTCCATTCATAGTTCAGGCCAGGATACGGGCTACTGATTAAAGACAGCTCGAAGTGGTTGAGAAAGTTACAGACATGCGCCAGTTGCTCCAAATTCAAAGAAATTTCCTTCGACTGCTCACCAACATTGGCTACATTGCGTTATATTAACTGTACTTCGTGAAGTGATCGTTTAACACAACTTTGTCATTGATTCATAACCTTACAAAATCAGTTATAATATTATAGGCTACCATTGCTTACTCCCTTAAAGAGACTAGCATGATGGATATGCCGAAAGATTATCTTCAGGTATTCATTCAATAGATGATCAACCTTATCATCTCTTGTCGATGGGAAATTGTAACTATTGCTTGGGAGAAAAAAGAGGTTTTCATGGTTTTGGAAGACTCCATTCCATACACAACTAAGCTGAAACGGTTGACGAATGAACTGTGTTTATTTAGTCCGCGAAAAGCTCATATTTCATTTCATAACTTGCTCTGTAGATTTCACATTTTATTTCGTAAGATTCGTATTTGACAATAAATGTGGTCAAGAATATAAATTGCAACTGCTAACAGTTTGTCTAGTTCAACATACGTTGTCCGATCGATCAAATATTCAAGCATTAGAAGCAAAGGCGAATAAATTATTGGATGACCAAAACATCACCAGTTGACCAAGTTTGCTGAACGGCCAACTGATCAAGTTAATAGAGCAAATATGCCAATGACGTCCATCGATGACACCGAAGAAGAAACAACCACGAATCTTAATGATATTAAGATAACTGATTACATTGAAGTGATCATACAACAAAACAAAATTTACTTGTTCACTGTGAAATACCGATATTCAACTTGGAAAGGGAGAGCTGGTTGATATTCCGATGGGCTGAAGATGCATTTTTTTAATTTACCTATATTTCTTTCACAAGCACATTCTGCTTGCTTTCTACTAGATGGTGAAAACCACTGTATAACGAGACATGCGGTTTGTTTTCCCGTGAGATACACACATTTTTGAGTGGAAATCAATTTTAGTAGAGCAGTTTAAAAAGTAAATGAGCTTGATTTATTGCCCGGCAAATTTCTCTAAATATTGTCAAGTGCACAATACACAGCAGGAGATTATAAACCAATAAACACAAGTCAAATGTGAAACTAAACATACAACGAAAACGTAAAAGGAACTACTCGCTTATTAGTCAATGGCACCGTTACTGTGGCAGTGCACAGCTAATAAAAGAGACTTTCAGCATACCGGGAGTTAGACACCGACGTGTCGTAGCAACTGCCCCAGCATACCATACGAACCGGGGTTTGTCAGGTGCGTAACCAACATTGGACACCAGTATGGGATCCACCTAGTGATGGCCCTGCAAGAGATGAACGATCGCCGATACCAGTGGTGTGTGGTAGTTGCTGTATGCACACGTAAGTGTCAGCTTTTATCTGCGCAGCACGTTTCCTCATCCACGCTTTAATTCGTTGCAGTATCCAGAACTTGGGCTGTTTTCCCGTCGTGGTAACATAGTCGACTTGGCAACTATATGGATAATGTCATAGGAGGCAGTTAACCACTTGAATCTAGTGGACGTTAGTCTCTGTACGTTTACCACTCGCGAGTTTCATTTTAGAAAATAGCCGTTGAAGAGCAAGAAGGAAATTTTCGAAGAATTGTAGATTGAGCTTTCTAAGTATAAACACGTCAGATAACTCTTGGTTACCATCCTGAAGGTAATTTACTATATGATTTGGATTTCCGACATTAAACAGGAATATCCAAGAACGAATATCACAGTATAAACAGCAATCTTGCCAGCGACTGACGTGGCATCTGTTATTCAGATTCAGTGTTACACTACCTGATCAAGTTGACGTTCGTCGAATCCACAGGAAGTAAATCTGAACGGCTGTCTGCTAACCAATAAAAATCTCTCTCACTTCGGTTTAGCTGATCCGATTTTAAGTATAAGCCTGTTAGTACTAAATGTAAGTGGCGCATGCTGTTGCTACAGTTCTACCTTTTCAACGGAATAGGAGTAAATTATTTGCACTGAAAGACACAGTAGACCCATAATTGTTGAGAAAATATTAACGTTAATACAGTCTAGGCTTGACAATCGACGTTTACATAACTTCTCGAACTGGACTTGTGTAGATAAACTGTAAATTTATCCTCGGTGACTCAGTCGCACTGTCAACTGTGTCAACCGGCGGTGAACTGGTTGATTTTGCTGAATTGTGGGCAGTAACTTCATTCCAGGTTTCTGCGTGTCAGTTATACAAATTTTAGGGTTACAAGCAACAATTATTCATCACGGAATGGTGTAATTTACAGTAAACAATGGAAAGAATACCCACAACATTGCAGAAAAACACTAAATGAAGCCACAGCAATTTTATAAACTTTGTTTTCTGAAGTGTCTATACGTATTCGATGCGTTAAGTAATCCACATAGACATTAGCATGTAAATGAGGCCTTGAGAGATGTATCAGTGTAAATTCGTTGCTCATCTCTGATAATGCTTCACATTTCAGTTCTTGTTTCATGCCCGTGTACATGAATTTAAATAGCAAGGAATCAGTGAAATCCCTCGGGAAAATTTACTAGCAAAAGGCTTCGCAATCAAATCAGTTGTCTCTATGGTCTTTTATGTCTATAATAATGTTAGACACTCATTCGACAGCTGATTCTACAACACAACAGTAATTTTGGGAAGGTTATCTGAACACATCCCGTTTTACTTCCCCAACTGACACTTCGATATGGAACTGACAACCTGCTTTTCAAAACAACAAATCAGACATTTTTCATCTGAATTTCATCTGACTTTCCCATTCACGAGTTCTTTGGGACCACTCTGATCATCTCGGTCGATCAATATGATGGGATCACTAGGAAATAGATAAGGATTACAAACCAGTATGTGGTGCAAGATAAGCACAATAATTTTCTTACCCTACTGTCATGCCTTCTTAAATTTCGGTAATATGCTGTCCAACCTTCTTAAAGCTGTCCATTCCGATTTTCTGAATTTTTGCACAAATACTGTTAACTTTTTTGACAAACTTACTGCATAAGCATGAGCACACGAATAAAGACATAGTCATTATAATTTTACTTATAAAGTCGTTAAAGCAGTTGACTGCTTTCAAACCAGAGGTTTTGAGATTTCAATCGCCTGTTTGGAGTTTCAGCTTGAATTTATGAATAGCCTTTGTGTTTCTGTATAATCAGTTTAGGCCTGAACTTTTCTTATGGGAACAAATGTTAGAAGTTTCATTCTACTCGTACTGTTGTCAGATTGTTGTAAACTTTACATTGCATTTGAAGAACACATCAACGCTGATGTATGAACCACATGCTAGTAACCGTAGTTTTGCTTCGGATGTCAACCAGTTTAGAACAAATGAAAAAAATTACAGCTAATCCAATCATATTTTTTCGTCGGAAAAAAAAACAAAAGGAGCATTGATGCCATCCAATGTAATCGCTTTCCACAACTGATCGATTACACTCAGAAAATGTTCAAAAATCGAAACAAACTTGTCTAATAACAGGGTGTTTCAATGAACCAAAAAATATTTTGCTTAAATATGGAAAAGTTAAAACGTCTGTTCACCAACAGCCACGGAATTTGAAATGTAGAACTTGATTGCTTATGTTTTGTCCAAACATATAAAATTTAACGATTATTTGGTATTATGCATATATTGTACGAGTATCCACAGCTTCCGGTTTAGTCCACATCGCTCCGGTTTGATGATTATTCATAGTCATCCGTAATTTCAGACGTCAGTGAACAACAAGAAGTTCCTGTTCACCCCATTTCTTTTTGAACAATAAATCAAAGACTTGCCGGTTCAAACAACGGTGTTTAGGCCAAAATATTTTGGAAGTTAATGAATTTTGAATGGAATGAAGTAGTTCTGTCCTTGGGAGTAGTTCATACAGATTCCCTTGCAGAAAATATCAGTGTTTGATATAAAGCAGCGTTATCAACTTATGGAATAAATTTAACTGAAATTCTCATACGAAGTGAATTATGGAGTAACATTTGACATTTTTATGTAGGTTGGGAATGCGGAATGATAAATGGTTGAGCGAGTGCAATTAGATATTTGCAGTTGACCTGGTGAGCAACCATCACTAGGTTCCATTATCGGGTGTTTGAAAAAAATCAAAAGAATGAACCGAATAATCGAACGGTTAAGGAAATTGATAATCGGCGGGCAAATGAAAGATTAATGGAACGAACAGAACAAATAGTCCATCAGTACTTTTCGAATGCCATGTTTTCCTTATGTGCACCCAACCGTTTTCCAGCTCAATTCTCATTTTGTTTTGTGTACAGATAATGTGTTACTCTCAGATGTTAGGAATTAATGACCAGCTACCGTATTAATGGAAAAAAGAAATACATTTTCTTTTATTCAAAGAGCAAAACAGTTGTGAAACATGACATTTTCTTGATAACTTTAATTCAAAACCATAATTTCCCTCCGCTATACCATACACATTTTCAAATACATGTCAGCAAAATCACGTAATCTAAGCTCGGCCAGTAACAGATGTTACACAGTTTGATAACATTTCCAATAATGTATTATTTAAGATCTGAAAGACTTTGTGCTAACCCATGCTCTGTGATATGAAGATTTCTTAAACATCTGACTTTCTGGTGAGAACCTTTGTCGTCGTCGATTAGTTCAACGATAAACTTAAACTTTCCAGTAAACAAGGAGGTAGATCTCAAGATATCTGGCGACTAGAAGTGAAATGTTGCTCACAAGTTTTATATTCCTGCTACCGTGTTGTCAGTCCGTATACACAAGCGTAAAAATTGTGTTAAGAACTAGCTACTTTGGGGGCTCAGTCATTTACCGCAACACACTAGTAGTAACCTAGAGTATTTTCCAAAGAAATGGTAGACTTGTTCAATAAATCACTTGACTGATTTCATTTTTCACCCGTAATCCAACTACTTCATACGCTGTCTGTCATCGTACAACGTTCTTGTCGTTTCTTGGAACGTTCATTATTACCGGATTGATGGCATTTTAAATTCCCACATCTGTCTGGAACGTCCCGTAAGGAAACTAGTTAGTTGACAAGTGTTACGTTTCACATTCTCGAAAGTTGAATTTCTAAGGATTGTAGCGAACTACTCACCGGTGCACACAAGGACAATGCCTCTCGAGCTTTATCACATTAATCCGGAAGAATAAGATTCAACAAGTGGCCAACCTTTTGAATTGATCGTTTGCTGATATCTAGGACGACTAATGTTGGTATCATCACTAGCTTACTATGCTTTGGCGGTTGTAAGCATCACGCACCGGAAACAACGCAGAATTTACCATGTACTTAACCCAGTGTTCTTTGACTTATGTGAGAGATTATTTTCCAAACGGGTAAAGAAAACAATAAAATTGGGCATGATGTTTCTGTCGCTGGTTCGAATCCAGCCGAAGCCCTGACTTTTCACAGTTGGGTCTTATCTAAATTCATGGATCTGCCTAACTACTTATCAGTAATGTAAAATTAGAGCCGTTTACAATGGACCGTGTACAATATTCTTAAGGCAGTCGCGGAGAGGATAAATGATCCTCCACTTCTAAGTATTACATGTATTCGGGGTATATCAATTTGTTAGTACATTGAGAACACATGACTGCTTCTTTGGAATTAAAGGTCTAAAGAATTCCGGTAATAAAACAAATATGTAAGTGCGTTTGACGACAGTAGCAACAGCAACAACAACAGCAAACTGAACACATTTAAAAGTTATCAGTTCTTAGGGTAATGACAAACATAACTCAATTAGATTATATCTCACTCAAAAGTAAATTAACCGATCAAGTATGACGTCATGTATTAAAAACTCATCTCGCAATACTTTTTATTGAAACATTCACGGCGTTTCTGAAGCAGGATGTCAATCACCTCGAGGGTTGCTGCCACGATTCTGTCCTTGATATTTTACTGTGTACCATCGACTGTAGTTGACACGGAAGCGTCTTTCAGACAAACAATATTTATAACTTGAAACAACGTTCTGTTCTTTGTGTTCATTATTCGTTCAATATTCCGGTTCTGCCACTGTCCTGATGTGTGTGTGAACGGTAGTTACTTTGCTGATTAGTCATAAGTTGCCATAAATTAGTCGGCGTGTTTGCAAAGGACGTGGAAAAAGGTGTAAACTTGTTGTTACCTCAGAATGGTTCTTCTCACCAAACGGCAAATTAACTTGTCGCTAGAACGGACAAAACGATCAACCGGATGATCAAATACGAAACTTAAGACTGATACATCCGGTCTAATCCGCACCTCATGAATGGTAGACAGGTTAACTGATTAGTGGTCACGTTCGGTACTGCGTCATTCTTGGTTGCCAGTTTAGCCTACTATTGTGCAAGCAACTAGTTCGTCATATGGAGTTTTGTACCCGTAACACATTCGACAGCACGCTGCAAGTTTTAGTCACTTTTGTTGACCTGCTATTCCATATTGTAAATAATCCATAACGAACAAGCTCGTTTTCCGTGGTTCATCATCAGGCTAAATACATCACATTTATACCACAGATTTTACAGGGGAATCATGAAGGGGGTAAACGAGGGGCAAGAGGTTATTGCTCGAAGTACTGTCGCTAGGTCCCAGGTTTTGCTGTCCACAACGTAGAACTAAATTGGATTTACAGGCGCATTTTGAAAACCTGTACGCACAGTTGTCTAATCCCGCTTCTACTTGAACTCTAGTTGCGGAGCAACTGAAATTTACGCTAGGGAATACTTGATATCAGTATTTGCGCTGCAGTTCAGCCTCAAAATTTTTTCTACGAGAGAACATCTTGTAGCGGTGGAGAACTTGAAAAAGAATTTCAATTTCTAAGCCTGGTAAAGGCACTGGTATCGTGTCGCCTGACAAAGCAGACTATATTAACCAAATGTACACCATATTAGAAGGTCAGACCAGGTTTCAGAAGATGGAGAATGAAAGGATAAAACCCCTCATATCAAAAAAGCAATATCGAAATCCCCATGAGGTTGAAAACAGAGCGAAATTATTGATTCAGCTAGATTCCGAGGTTGTACGGGTTACTCAAATTTCACAAAGTTGGGGTACCACTCAGACTAATTTTGGACATGTGGAACTCTCTATACTACTCACTGGCTGATTGGTTGTCACAAATACTCGATCCCATCAGGCGGGAACTTTCAACACACAACCTATGCAGTTCCTTTGATTCTATGAAAGCAATTAAAGATACCAACTTAACGGGGCAATCAATGTTTTCTGTTGGCGTCACGTCTTTGCTTATCAACGTTCCAATGAAAGAAACTATAGATTACCTATGTGATTATATCGAGCATACAGACATGATATTCGGATACCATCGGTCGAACTGAAGCAATTATTTTACTTGTGCACCTACTACATACAGTTTAAGTTCATTAGAAGACTTTATCGATAAAAAGACGGTGTCGCAACGGGACTGCCGTTGGGACCGCCATTTGCAGATATTTTCATGGCGAAATTGGAAAAGGAACAATTAAGTTAAGCGGTAGGTCAATGCAGTTTTTGTATGAGGTACGTTGACGACATCCTTTGCGTAATCCTTAGTAGCGTAAGTGCGACTGACATCCTAGCTGTATTCATCTACATACACCATACTTTACAATTTTCGTTGTGGAGAAATGAATAGCCAATTGGGCTTTTTGGATGTGCATTTATGTCGCCGCAATGTCTCAATTCAGCGTGCGACACACAGAAAGGATACGTGGAACGGTCAGTATGTTTACTTCAATAATTTCGTACCACTCGCCTTAAAAAGAAACCTAATTAACTATTTGATAAGTAGAGCCGTGATAATTTGTACAAATGACACCATTACTGATGAATTCGCGTTTATGCATACAATATTCATGTAAAATGGCTGCCAGGAAAGGTTCATGGACAGAGCAATTCAACTGCGGAGTAAAAGAGACCAACTGCACCTACTTGAAAATAAAACCGTGCACATTGATTTAACTTACAAGGGCGACATTCTAAAGTGGGCTCACAAGTACAATCAAAGCAACACTTTATGCCTTCAAGTTACGTGTTCATTTTACGTCCAATCCAGTTTTATGGCCATGACTAAAAGATAAAGTGCCTGTTTCTGCAGCCTCGTTTCGTGTATACTCATTCACCTGTTTCTGTGGAACCAGTATTGGCTGTCTGTTTCGCTCGACGAAGCTATGTTGAATTGGGTGAACTGGTAAAGGGCAGTTACATTTTCCCGTAAGAGACTGTATGACTAGCCAGCATTCATCAAAACCTACAAGTACAGCGTATACTGAGATGGCAATAGTCACTGCACGTTGCCAAACTCAAATAAGTTATTGGACAATTAACAGAGGCATGCAGACAGAAGTGCAGCAGATTTTGATGAGGTCTATTTCATAAATGAAAATTAGAAGCTGAAGTGTCTCTTCGTCCATGAAGGGTTTGTCCACAAGCGGCATTACCCACCCTGCAAAAGTGAGTGGGTGATTTAGAGGACAGACTAGAGCTGTTCACCTGGGTAACGTCGTAAACTGTCGATGAGATTTATGGCCTATTAGATGTATTTGTTCATTTGACCAGTCTAGTATGATCCGCAAACGCGACTGTGCAATACATCAGCCTGACTGTAAGCTGTGTTTATAAAGTTGACTAGTAGTCAATCTTGGCACTTCCAAACACAGCGGACAAGGGGGGAAAATTTGGACAAACTATGTCAAAAACCCCTTACGTAGTAAAATACCTCTGAAAAAAACGTTTTCCGTCATTCATATCTTACCGATTCTAAATTTTATTTCAGATTTACTGAGAACGCTGCGTTAACAACTGAAGTTTGTGGTGCTCCAAACCGGAAATCAATCAATCGTTTACAGGAGACTTTCACTAACTCACTTGGTAGTGTTCTACTGAAGAAATCAACCAGGTTCAGGAGCAGTCGGAATGTGAATGGAATAATTATTGAACCAAAACGTGGCTAGGATTCAAATATTGGGTTTTCATAGATATAATATGATGATATAATTTGGCTATAATGTAGTCAGTGATTTTGGAGATAATTACTACTTTTTTCGGAAAATTCGCACATCAGAAAAAGTAGACAGTGACGAGAATGACAACAGCAACCCCTGTTAGACATGGACCTAGAATGTATGTACTGCTTTGGCTCATAACCATCAACGATAATGCAGTCAGATTGTCTTCAGATGTAGATGATCATAAAGCTTCTCTAATCAGGATTGTTGTTTTAAATTGATGGCTAGAATATGATCATCTTTCAACCTACTTGCACAATAGTTCTATACTAAACTGAACCTCTGCGAGTCTGCATAAATGGGAACACCACAAGTGTATCGCTACGAGACCGACTGGTAAGTTACGATTTTGAAAGAAATTCCAGGAAACAGATAACTTGAATTATTGATAACAATTTCAGTCTGAACACACCCGTGATCTGATGAGCCGTCTATACCAAATCCCTAACAACTTACCAAGTGTTCTGAAATTATAGGTTGAATCTCACTCACAAATGCTAGCAGCTTTCGCACCTCCATAGACGTTTCTTTCAACCTGTTTCAAAAGGAAGCACTAGATTCACGTTTTTTTACACCGTGTCAGTAGTGCATATCTCTTTCATGGCCGTTGCTAGTACTCCAGCCACAATGTCATGAGGCACCCGTGTTAACCATTGCGCCAGTGAGCTCACATTAGGCGCGTCTACATTGTCATGTATCAACATTCAGCTATATTCATTGTGAGTAATGTTGTGAAGTTAGCAAATATGTTTCTATTGACTTTATAACAACAAAGGTTGAAATATCTATCATTGTTCTAATGGAGTAGATCGAAAGCAAGGTACGGAGATTTGTGGACGTGACTGCTTTAAGCACCGCAGTAAGGCAAGATGTACGTAAACTTTACTAATAGGTTTGTTATTAAAAATGTTCAGTGGTTCCGTCTTGTTCATACTGAAAGCTTACAAATAAAAAACGACATGAATAGTGAAGGCGCAGGCACTGTACAGACCTGCTAGAAAGGTTTTGATGCCATTATGCATAAGCTAACTCGTTCAAAATATGGAATCTTATCTATTCGGTAATACGACTTTCTCGCCTCTAGTTGGCCATACAGAGTAAACACGCTGATGAGCATTTCTGATATCTTTATTGCAAACGGCTGGTTCATTTATGTTATTAGCGCATTGTCTATAGGTGAATAAGAGAGTCTATTTGTTTGTGGAATGTAAGACAGGTTACTAATGTGAGCAATGTAGGTTCACAACAACTTTTCTGTTAACCGCAATCAATGACTCCTCGACTAGGACTTCTTTTCGAAGTGGACCTACTAGAAAGTATATGGGAATAGCTGAGACAAATTGTGTGTGATGTTCAATCTATAAGAAAGTGTAATTGTGTATGGAGTGCAAAACAAGTTACTAATGTGAGCTGTCTGAGTTCCCTATACTCATACTATGCCGCAGTTGTTCAGCTGAGGTCACTGCAGTCAATGTTATGGTCTTATTACTCCGACATCCATTTTCAAGCTTAGCAATGTTCAATAGAAAATCCATTCGTTCGCGACTGACAGTTTATCAAGGCTCGGTGTCACTGATCATGGAACCAGAAGCAATCGACAGGTAACTCTACCCTGTTTGCGCTTGCCTCATCCAATGATTAAACTGGCAGTAAGTGAAGGTACTCTTACTGACTTCAGCTAACCAACAGTAATCAGTGCAATCAAACTTGGATTATGAGAGCTGTGACCTCAGCTTGGCAATTCTATCCGCCTTCCGCGTAGTGAATAAAGATAGCAGTTCTCGAATGTCTACTAATCTGACTGCCTTTTGACCATTAGCATTGTGTTAGCAGTCAAACGCTTCATTAGAAAGGTACGTTGTCTTGTCTTTCCGTAAATGACCGAACTAATTGATACTTCAGTGAGAATGGCAGGGTGCACTACAAACCGCTAACATTGGCACCGCCGTTTAGTGTTTGCTCCCCACGTGACCATCCCTATCATATGATTAGACCGCTTAGCGCACAGTCGTCTTATCGAAGAATGCTGTTTGTGTTTTGCACTTTACGGATGACCTTGATACCCGAACAGATAAGTGTAACCGAACTTTAGTATAAACTGTCAGTAACTATCAGTTAAAAACTCAGAAGTGTGGGGTTTGCTTAACATCACCTTTCTTTTTTGCAACTCACAAATCAGTTGCAAGACCATGTCACTGGACGGATAGCATCCTTGTCTTGTACCCTCTCTCTGTCTGAAGAAAATATAAACCCACCATATCCTTTGTACACTCGGCGCCGAAACACGACGACGGAAAATAATCCATTCGCGAATATAATAAACATTTTTGTAGTTTGCTTTCATAACACCTGGAAATTATATCAGACAACTAAAAGAGACGAAAGAGTGATCACGTGAAAAACATGAAAATATGTTAAATTAAGATTCATTAGAATTTCAGCTTGCCAAACCAAGTTGCTGACCTTGTTGGTGTTAGTAAGACCACCTTAGCATACACCTAACTGGGAAGGAGTTCGTAGTGACTCTCATGAAGAAAGTAATGGAACGGTGTTCATTGATAACTGATGTCCTATTGTTCAATTAAACGAAGTCAATCGATGGGTTGATGGGAAACAAAATTATTTTCAAGCGCTGGAATGCCACATCATGATTATCGTATGGTATCATTCCTGCACGGACACAATCTGCACAGACTGCCGTTTGTAATCGGTGAAGATAACACGTATCTTGTAATTCCAGCTCAAAAAACCATAGTACAAACATGAGTATATTACTGCAAAGGAATCACACGTGGATTTGCTACCTCAATCAGTTTTTTGGTTGGAATAACTTGAGTTGGTGTTGAACGAATTGCCCATGACTAGACAAGTTGTAATCCTTTAGACACATGATACAAAACTGCACTCTACGACGATTTCTTTGTGTACAAGTTAACAGTCTAGTTTGGGTAATTTCAAACCCTATCATCATGATAGACGCCTATACCTTTTTTTAGCATGTACTCTATCATATAGCTAACATCCAACAGATTTAAATATTATGGAATCGACATTTATCCACACAAGAAAATCTGAATCAAACTGGGGCTCCCACCGCTGGGTGAAAATCAACCGTGAAGTAATTTTACGTAGTGTTTCAAAATGTTTCACAGTGTTCTCATTTATAAAGTGGTTGTGTCTTATCCATGGGTCGCTCATACTGTCAAAAAATCCCAAAGTGGTCCATTTGGTTATTAACCTTAATGAATATTTTCTCCCAAAGTTCAGCCTACTCGTAAAGCAGATGCGTTGGAAGTGATTCTTTCCTTCTGCTAAACTGGGTGTGGAAACATTACCGATGGGAAAATTGTTTCTTTATACCATCGCGCACAGTAGTTGATGAAATGGAAATGTTGCCAGACTGATTACATGGTGATCCTAGTGCCACTTACTTGATACACTTTACGCATTCGTTTAGCCCTTCGTTTGACCCTTTGATTCAAAGCGCAACCATAGCAACCTGTTATTTGTAGTTGGTAAGGCTTCTACTTTCGAAAAATGATGTTTTAAGTTAATTTTAAAACGCCTATTTCTGGTATGGCAGCTATTTTCTAGACAGGAGTGTCTAATGACAACTAAGTGGCTGTAAAAAGGGACTAAACTACTCAAAGCATGCTAACATGAAACTCAGTTTGTTCTATAACTGGACTGGGGGGTCCGTTATAGGTAAGCCTATCTTCTGTACCCATCCACTGCAGTGTCCGTTATAATAATCCAATAAAAATTGAAACAAACACAGTTTCACCACTTTCCCAAATCTTGGTATTAAAATCCAGTTTTCCAGCTGCGCAGCTCTTGATATCCTAGTTGTTGGCAAGGTCGTATGTCTAATTTGACTGGCGCAAGTGCCGTCCGGCACGTTTACGCAGCGTCGTATTGTGGAAGAGTTCCATTGCGGATGATCCCATCATATTACATTTACTGAATAATGTACGTAACCATGATCAGAAGTATGCGACTGACCAGCACGTGTCTGTTTTAGAGTGAGGGCTAGTTTTCAGCTGGTGTTATGTTCACATTTTAAATATGCAACTCCTAAATTGCACATATATTCTCAATGGTGTACGCCTGTATCTCATTGTGAGACAACAACACATTTGACAAAAGTTGGCAGTTGTCAATTATGGTCATGTATTTTCATCAGGACCAAGTCCATAAGGGACAAAAATGAAGATTTGTCCATTAATCGCCGAAGGAGTTTGTTTATTACAACATTGAGTTGGCATGATCAAACCTCACTGGTACATATGTACACTGCGGCGTGACAGATTCAACGAAGCTTCATAAAAGGATACTGTTTACTTTGTTATGTGGTATCTGTCTCAATTGCGAATGGTTACTGAATGGTTCATACAGCTAGTTGTCCTTGAGCAATAATATTCACTTTTAATGAAATAGCGGTCTCGGTGTGTATGTTTGAACTTCATCGGTATGCATCACTGCTTAGATATTTCTCTGGTAACATACAGAATCCGCTTTTTATTGCAAGTAAAGGGATATTTCAAGAATTAGTAAAAATCAGATGAGCATTTATTAGGTGGATTATTTTGAACACACAGTGGGCCTCAATATTACTTTGGCTTCGTATGAGCTTCTCATAGTGTCCAATATGCAATCAGAATGTTATTTCAGCCTTTCGAATAACCAACATTCAACCAACTGTCGTATGTCTGTACTGTTCTTGCACACTTTGTAACGCTTTCTATCGTGTTTGTATCAACTTGCCCTGCCGTCAATGATCTAACTCAGCAAATGTGTATTGTTACTGTCAGCGCGATACATTCTAAAAGCCTTCACAGCTTTCAGAGCAGTATGTGAAGGATCTTAAACTGGAATTTGGTTACAAGCTGCTAGTCATTGTAATGAGACTGGACTGAAGCATCTTCTTGCCTGAATAAGGTTCGGTTGATCAGAACTCACGCACAAGTGGTTGCAAACGAAATTACGATCAACCAAGGCTATGCAATCAGGAATGTCGATCAGCTGCTACACTGAAGAAAGTTGTTCCCTGTAAAAAAGCGTGCTGTTTTTCCAATAACTTGAGATTGTTTAGTGCCGCTCAGACTTGTACTCTGAATTCCTCAATCTCATAACTCAGTTGGTGACAGTCACCAAGTTAGGAAATCCCACAGTTATACACTGAACATCAGTAAGCAATGAAATTTTGTTCAACAAAAGTAGATAGCTTATCGTTGTCCTCCCCAGAAAACTGTTACATCAGTCGTAATGTAATCACTATCATGGGCCACAATTTATTATGATCGTTGTCAGTTTTGAGAATATAAGTTGTCGTGTTCTGCAAGTAGATTTTAAGCGAATGTTACAAGTAATAATGCTTATTGCTTTCGCGCCGAGCAGCATGAACAAGCACAGTTCGTTATGCTGGAAAAGTATTATTACATGCCTGAAAGCCATAATAAAATTCCATGAACAATGCGATACCTAGAATTTTTACTGTTAACTCCCTTGTTCAGACTCTCAACCTTCTACATAACTGTGGACTGTATTCAAATACTTTCAGGTATTTTTTCTGTAGAGTCTAAAGGCAAATATGGTGTCCAATGCTGAATAACCTGTCAGGTGAATCGTCACCTTTCTCGAATATATAGGTTTCATGTCAGTTTTATGTCAGTAATGATCCCGTACTTACCATTGCCTGGAAAATTATTATTACATTCTGAACTACGAGGTCAAGTAGGGATTTTTTCTTCGGCGGAACAGAACTTAAAAGTCTATTCTTTTTGAAAGTTTGAAAGAAACAGCCAAATCACGAAGATTGATAGATACATTCATTTTGTATTAGTTCACCCGTGCCACGATTACCGTAACAATTTAGTTTTTTTGTATCAAACATCTAAATGATTAGGGACAGCCATTAAGTTTAGGACAAGCTAGATTCGAGAACACTTCCTTCAGAGCACAGAGAACCGGCATTAGTACTTTTAATGTGACCGTCGAAGCGGTACATTTTTCCCAAAGCGCAAAAAAATGTGTATAGGCAGTATACGGTTTATCTAACCTGTAGGATTCTGACGATTTCAGCAAAGTTCATTATTTACCTACAGTAAAATAAGTTTGTCACATAAATAGACAATATCCAACATACGTTCCCTCCAGGTTTTACCTCGAACACTAGAAGCATTCACAAAAACACGGAAACTAGAAACTGCGTCATATACTGTTTGTACTTTAATCGTGTATAAGCCAAGCCTGGTTGTATGAAAAACGAATAGAAAGTGAATCAACCCTGCTTGTATCTGCAACAAAGTGTTGGCAGTATGCCATTTCCCTATCATTTGTAAGTTCTGATCCAAAACAAACGCAGAATATTTGCTTATGATAGTGTACTGTGTGTAGTATAGGGAGTACATACCCGTATAAACTTCAATATACGTGACACCCATTCTATCAAAGGTATGCCGTAGACTTGAGCACCTTTCTTCGATAAATAGTATGGTCATATTTTGACCACTGCAGCACATGGTTTGATCCCCGAAGTTTTTAGTATCAGCTCATCTGATAACTTTTTCATTGCTTTTCCGAAATAAGACAGTAAACAGGAGACACGGATATGAGCAAACCAAACATATTCGAATTGCCGTTAAATGACATTAACAACCAATGAATTTGGATTTAGAGTTCACAGAAGTTTTCGATATATGCTATAATTCTTCTGTTCTGTAGCAAGTAAATTCATGGCATTTTATACGATGTATTGTACCTGCTTCCCTTTAAAGCCATGCATATCCTTGACTGGCGTCAGTTTCTTTCAACGTAGACTCGGCCCAGTAACGACATCACAGTAGAAACTGTCAAGTTTCAGTATTATTTGCAACCAAATAAGTTGGTTGAACATGTTCAACTATGACACTATTTGATAAGTTGAACTCATCTATTAAGGGTCAGTTCGTGAAGATGTGAAATCTCTTCTGCACTTTCGGCACTGCTGATTGTACTCAAGGACCGCTTTCTGACTTTTAGTCAAATTCTCCGACTCGGTACTTCGTACATTTTAATGATAGAAGAGTGTATCAAAATGATTTATGAGCATAACGCTTCTCTTTACTTGATGAGTACACAGACAAGCAGAATATTTTTTTTGAAAAACTTCGACACATTTAATTAATAAAAGTTATTTCTGTGATAAAATCCTTTACCTACCAGAGTTATTAACAGATTTTTCATGTTGATGAACATTCTGAGTTGCAAAACGTCACATATACGAACAATTTGCTTCCATGCAGGATATAAACAAAGTTTAGTCTCCACGGAAGTCACAAGGATGGAACCAACTGGCCTGCCTAGATCTGACCAAACTCGAACCCCAGACATTGCATGTTAACTTCTACAATTTATTTTGCAAAACTGTAAACGTAAACTCGCTGAACTGTTATCTGATTGTGCTCGTCAATTGTGCATACTAAATTCTACTGACGAAAGCTCTGTCTTCTTCAGGGTATCATTCAACAGAATGTTTGTTTCGGTAGACATGCTTAAGAGTTTGAAATGTATAGAATAGTGATGCCAAATGGCGTGTCATTTTTGTTGTCACATCTAGAGGAGGACCTTGCGAACGTTTGTTTAGGACCGATCAAGATTACTTCACTGTACGCATAGTAAACGTATTACAAAACAATAACACCACTGATGATCGTGTAAGCAATTGAAGCCAAGGAATCTTTCTATTATCCACCCACTTCGATTGGTCGGTTTTTGATCGAAATTTTACTACAGCAAAGACTGTCGGCATACCGTTAACTCTGGAGTTGTGCGTAAAAAACGTTTGTGTCTGCCGTGAATATTGTCTAAAACATTATTGCTACTGATGTTTAACAAAGACGAGCACCTGTTATGTTCAGATCACTTGGTGCCATAACGGTCCATTTTCGTTAAAAGCAGCCTTGTCTAGTTCACGTTTTCCGTTGCATACGCCAGATGACTATTTCAAGTTACAAGCATCTATCTTTGTGATTGTTATGTTTGTGGGTGACATCTGGTAGATCACGGTAGCTGTATGGTCTGATTTGAGTGCACAGTGTTGTTCAGTATAAAATCCTTTGGTACTGTTCCGCTCAATTAGTGTTATTTCAGGGAAATAATGATCAAGAATTCATTATTATGTGTGTAAGTTCAACACTTATGTGCATGTTGTATGTCTGAATGACAACAGCAAGATAACACCAACGACAACAATTCGATGTAATCACTCAAGGCGAATGAACATTCGATCAGTTGGTAGTGTTTATGTTACTCTACACAGTTAACAAATAATAGGTTTGTCATGCGATAGAGAAAATATGAAACCAAGAAAATTAACCGCGGAATAATCTTTCCCTATGGTAGTTTTTTAGCTGTTAGAAAGATACCGCGCAGGATAGAAAATATCTACTGCTCTGTGAGCAGACATTAGTGCCAATAGATTTCATTGTTGCAATTCATAATTTCAGAACAAATTGTAAACAGTCAGTAGTACGGTCTATTGGTGACGTCTCACTCCTGACAGAAACTTCAGTCGGCTTAAAGTACACTCGGATACGTGGGATGTCAGGCTTACTCGGTTTGTCAGTTAATGCAAAATAATTAAACATAAGTTAATGTACTGTCTCTGAAAATTTGTCGGTAAGCAATAATGACGCCTTTTAGTATGACTATGTATAAACCAAGATGCGCCTAAGAGCATTCACGCCAATTTGGTGCTCCATATGATACTCACATTCTCTTTACAGTACGAGTTGAAGCTGCGGAATTACCCGCTAAACCAGAGCAATGATTGATAACGACAGCTTATGAAATGTTTTACGTGAGTTTATATCATAGGGGAACGTCGTGAAATGGACGATGTCTACAGCACAAGGTTGCGTACGTAAACGCTCCTATTTGTAAACACAGCTCGAGACAAGATCCAACACATATTCACAATGTACCTGTTTTTGGCTGTGAGAATCATAGAGAAATAAAACAAGCTCACTTCTCCATGTTTTAGGAAATAGAAATGTTATTCACTCTTACGACAAGTATATTGATTGAAGTGATTAAAATGCCAGTGCCCTGAGTCTCGCCATATGTAAGTCTGCAAAATGAAGATCTCTTCCTCGATAAAAAACTGCAAGCTGCCCGCGTTCGCATTTGTATTGGATCTTTAGACATTTCAGTGATTGCAGCACTGTTCGCTCATTAGTTGAACTTCAAGTCATCCTTCATAGTTAAAACATTCATCTCTGTTGATCACCAAAAAGCTGATGGTTTATGATCACCTCTTTTTCATCCCGCCAATTGCTGCGCATATATCTGGAGGGAAGAAGACCCCGAAGGTCATCGTTTCTAGGTCCACTGCAATGTTTAAAAATATGCTCATTTAGATAAACTACTGACGGGAATATTTTGCATATAAGATTAACTGGCTTGTTCCGGAATCTGTGTGAATATTTGTGTGCATATATACAAACCCGAGGATGGCGGTCAAACCTGTAAGTCTTTCTTGTAGTTTCTTATCCGAGCAAGTACATGTGCTCAGCCTTACCGTTGGGGCTGCGTTTGACACAGAAATGGCGTTCCGCTTCGTTGAGTATAAGTTTAAGTTTCTGTGACATGAGTTGATGTGTTCAATACTCTGCAGTGCATTGGGAAATTTGTTTTGTACACGTAGTTTTATAGGTAATGGAGTTATCTCTCTTAATAACGGTTTTGGGTAGTTCATCCAGGCACTCAGAAATAATGTGCCTAACAATCTCAACAATATACATCCGAATCCGTGCGGTTTTCCCACGACGGAAAGTTGTGTTTCCTCGATTTGGCAAAACCTGTCAACACACTTCAAACGTTAGGCGGTGTTTCCAGTCGATCGAATCTTCGGCACAGTCGACATAATCTGCACCAATATAGATTGTAATTAACCTATGTAATTCTCACGCGCAATGAGTACACATAGACACGCCCACTTGTAAGTTTTTTGTGGCTAGGTGAAATACTATCTGGATATAAACTTTACAGCTAACTGGAAAACGTGTTGTTAACCACAAGATATCTCGTCTTGCTGTAGCTGGCTTACGGTCACTAAAACGAGCAGCGAATGTCTAACGCCTTACTCACCGATTCCGACATGGATCCCAATCAGTCTATCCGGCTGAAACACAAATTCATCCTCTAGTCTAACATTCAGTACACACAGTTGAACCTTCCCTCCTACGCTAGACCTAGTAAAATGGGTCACGGCTGTATGTCATTCTGGTAGCTTACCAGCGCTCGTTGACGTTCACCCCAGCCTGAACTGTTGTGTTTTTGACCACAGTTATTGGTGTATTTTCTGCTCTAAACAAAAATTCAGAATTTTTTTTTGAAAAGTTGTTTCATTTTATCCCGTATGGATTTGACGAGCCAATGTGTGACCTTTTCCATCCAGAGAACATATTACTACACGTCGTCTCTGTCATCATCATCGTTGTGCTGCCACTTCCTCCCTCGGCTTTTCTGCTACAAGTCAGGGCATGGTTTTTCCGCGAGTTTCGTTCAGCTTTGCCCTGGGTGTCAGCCAAGAAGTTTTGCTGGTACTTTCTTGGCCGCATCAGACTTTTCCAAAGCCACAGCATGACAGAAGCATCCCCGAATTCTGTTTAAACTAGTGTTGCATCTTAATAGCTGCGCCCAAGTAACGACTACCTAGATGAAACCGTCATTCCTAGAATCAAACCAGGCGTCCCTGGACTGCAGCATTGCTTCCTGGCGGTAAGCAAATCTACGTGATTCTTCCATCGGTACGTCGTTTGTTAGCTCCCACCTCAGCCGTGTTGGGTTTTTAAACGCTGTCTCTGAAATCGTCCTCCTCTGTCTTTGAGAAGTGCCCGCAGGGTCGCCCCTTTCGCCCGGTTGACCTTATCACTAACCACTTCACTTCAGACCTTGAATTCCCCTACCTTCCTACTCTTCAGATAGTTGTGGCGAGGTAAACTTCCTCGATACTGTAAGTCACTACACTAATTTCTGTAAACCAACGAGTGTAAAAAAAAACGATTGTTTGCCCAGTAAATCAAGACAAAGATCTTACATTTTGTATGAAATGCCGAAATCATCGTTTGCAAATAGAAACAAAAAGTTGATCGTCAAACGCGAGAAGGAATTAATGTAAAATCCGCGAAAACAAGATAGATTGTCTTTCGATATCCGTCTTCAGAACTTTTTGATGCTTGTGCAGGTAATTACTTCGAGATTTACATCCGTTCGTTTACACGCGTATACTGATCAGTATTTCCTGTCCGTCATAGTGCTAGAGTGAACAGCCAGTCATTTAGAAGAGGTAACTTCCGTTATTTTGTTATCAGGTCAAAAATGTTGTTAGGAACTGAATATCGCAATTACAACCATTCCCTGTATTGTCTTATTGTGAACAGTGAAAATTTCTAAATAAGTAGGTTGAGCAAAACTATCAAATTAAAACAAATGAAACAGTGAATTGGGTTAAACTAGTAAAATAGCGGCACAATAGTTCAGTTTACACACAGATCATCTGCAAGTTTTTTGTTTTACCTGAACTATATTAGATCGTTTCAGCCTAAAAATCCCCTTCAAATAATTGCCAGTATAAGCTTTTCATCACTACCGTTGATGGTACGCGACGAACTTAGTTTAAGGTCAAATATCTATCTGGTAACTACAAATCCCCCTGAACAAACATCTTAGATTTTATTTGTGTTAATAATTTAACAAACAATGTAGTTAATGACAGGATTTTCTTATTTATATTGCTGCTTGCTAGTGTGTTGAGAACTGAAATGATCAAAGACAGTTGGCCATGGAAACCTCTTTTCTCGTCTGTTGTTAACCTTTTCTATTCCACTAAGGTAACCAACTGGTTCAAATATAGAATGACGCTACGCCTGACTTCATTCAACTATGTTTCATGTACTCTGTGAAAGGCTTATGTAATTGTGATCTCAGGAGTAAACGAATAGATATTCAACTAGGTTAACCAATGATCCACATAATACGACCTGATAGTGGTAACCGTTTATATGTTTCAAGATTCGGATTAACGTTTATCAATGCGGTCAAGGCAAACAGACTTAAATATACACTCAAAAAAATTGTATTTAAACATCAAATTGATAGAATCTTTGCTGGCTTCTTAGTCAAATGCCTAAAACATAATCTTTTTAGCACTAACTTGAAGTACAAGTTAGAACTTTCCATGGGTTCACTTATTTGGTACTGCCAAAACTATAAGCCACGCTACCGAAGACTTTTATGTAACATACCGCTTCAGATCATGTTGAAGGGATACAATCTAGCTTTAGTAAATTCTGTTAGGATTCTTGAGCAAAAGTTATTTAATATTCTGTTATTAGATATGGGAAATTTAAAGGTTACAGGAATGGTAGAATATGACTATCCAGTTTAGACTCCAACCGATTTCCCTCAGGTTATCTTCCTTTCAAGTCAGTAGAGTCTCATCGGACTTATTGGTGTTGCTAGTGTGAAGATTTATGAATGTCGTACGTTCTGAGTGGAACCAACTCCTAAGGTCCTTTTACATTAAAATGCAGTATCCTTTCTACTCCGATTGTAAGAGAACGTTTGTACTTCTACAGCGAATAAAGAAGACCACTACATGTGAGTTTGCAATTTGGTTCTTGTACTGGGATGGACGTCTACCGAATGAAACACCAGGAATTATAAAGACAACATCTGAAGAAAATAAAATAAACTGGATCCGAAAATGAATGACGTTGTGTTGATGAATAAGCAAAGTAGATTGAAAATAACTATATCAAAGTTACCAGTGAATGTGTCGAAAAATGTGTTTTTTGCGAGTGAGGCAAACGCGTTTACTATGTTCCTATTACAGTGACTTCAGCTGCTGGGTAATGTTTTTAAAACCGCATTCATCAGAACTTCGTTATAAAAGATGTATACGTTTGTGGTAACCGTCAGTGTACTACTAGCAATCTACATATAACAATCTATTTCAAAGTATTTTCGCATTTATTAATTTAAGGTACCAATATAATAAGACAAATTTCATCAGTTTATTTACTTATAGATAGCTTAAAAACGATGTTTTTGAATAATCAGCGAAACACTCGCTGCAGTGGAAAGGCAAACACGGAACAGTAGTACGAGCCTTCTGAATAGCACATAGCAGTAGGTTAACTAAATACGTAGTTGGAGACAAGCAGTCCGTTTGGAATATTTAAAATTCAGGCAACGTTTATCAAAATTATAGAGGTAGTTAGTATTTGAGACACTCGGATGAGATTAAGAAGGCTTAATTAGTGCAACACTGTCTGGTTTCTGACTTGCTTTTGACCCAAAATACAGTGGACTGTTAAGAATGGTTTGTCCTTCACAAAAGCTTAATGGATCAGATGGATCGGTGAAATGTATGCTAAGTCAGTGAGCTGTAGCAGTTTAGAGTCGACAGGCTGTCTAGAAATTCTGAGTTAGTTAAGGCTTGATTTATCTGCGTAAAATGTGCCACAATTAGCAAAATTACTTAATGTTAATATACAGCCACGGTCATCAGCATCCTGCAGTGTGATCACACTCAATGTAAACCTATTATTAACAACAAACCTATTTGGACAAAAGCGTTTCACGTAGGTGCGATGTCACAGAAACGTGACTGGTTAATCAAAATTTGGCTGGACCACGTGAATTCTCGAGCAGCAGGTTGATTAATTGAAATATCACCTAGTTGCAGCTACCACACATTTGCTTTTTTTCAACTAAATATTTAAGAAAGAACCTGTGAACTTGTACAATAGCAAATAGAGAAGTAATGAACTTTTTCGGCACGCTGAACCAACCCTTCGAGATGCCGACTGGGCGATCTCGGTGCAAGCCTTGATTGGCTGAGAGTTCAGTAACTCCAGATAGAGCCAACCATTCTACCTGGTTTTAATCATACTGGTTACATTCGATCAAGACAATGAAATTACCACCAGCACCTTTACGCAAGCATCTACCAGTACCTAGGATATGAGAGCAGAGTACACCTGTTCAGAATATGGCCAGATTTGAAAATCGAATTTTGGCTTGTCGGCGCATACTCGTATGCATCGACGCAGGAATGATCCAGAGCAGGAATTGGACACCCAGCCTGCCACAATCTTTGACTGCGCCAAATGTGGCCGCAGCTTTCCCACCAAAGTTGGTCTCAGTCAACACAGAAGGCATGCACATCCCATCGAGCGCAACCATGAGAAGCTCATGTCTATGAAAACCGCCGGATGGGCTTCTCTTATCAGGTGTGCCGATGCACTGACTCCATCGTGCCCTACTCGATACAAACCTTATCAAAGGATCCTGTCACGTTTCCCAGATCGTACTTGGGAGAGAATTCGGACACGCCTGTATGTGCTGAACTGGCGGAGAAATGCTGTCCCCATTTCCGACCCAACCACCGTCTCACAAACTGACACGACATCGGATATTGAGTCCAAAGGTGCTCAACACTCCGAGTGGTTCACTTGTTTGATCCAAACAGCGACTACCAAAATGGGGTCTAATAGCTTTCCTACACAACGAAGAATTACTAGCAAGTGCTCGCGGTCCTCAGGCAGGCATTTTAACAATGGGACGATCTAAATCGTTGCTGAACATGCACGCTTCACTAACTTTTCCGTACGCCTGGCAACTGGTTACTCGACGACGTGGTCATGTCAACGTAGGACCCCAAGCGACCAGAAAGCAAATACGGAAAGCCAACTACGCAGCAATTCAAACGCTATACCTCTAGCTTGAAAACGATGCCGCGTTTACAGTTTTTCTGGAAAACTGGAAACTACCTACGAGATGAACCGCGACCTTCCAGATAATTTCAACGAATACTGGTCCGAGTTACTATCGGCTCATCTACACGCTGATGAGCGACCATCCCGCTCGATCCTGCTTCCGGACTGGTCTCTGATTGACTCGAACACTGGAGAAGAAGTATCACGCACCTTGAAGAACATGGGAAACACCGCTTCAGGTTTGGACAAGTTGTTACCCAAACATTTGAAGTGCATGAAAGCTGATGCTTTGGCCGTATACTTCAACCTGTTCCTGATAACCCAATAATGTCCAATCCATTTATGCCGCTCTCACCTCACGCTTGTACCCAAAGTAAACAGTCCTTCATCTCCCACCGACCTCAGACCTATCACCATATCTTCAACGTTGATAGGTTGTTTCCACAAGATATTGGCGGAGTGTCGGAATACGCGCCTGCAACTACCCGCTCTTCAGTTTGCATTAATACACCGCGACGGTTGCCTTGAGACGACCTCCCTGCTTCATACGCTGTTTCGGAACTCATGTACCACGTCTTCAAGTGTGTGTGCGGCTTTTGATGACGTGTCCATTTGATTCTATCTAACAAGATTCGATTATCAGATCGGCTCGAGCTTTTGATGCTTCTGCACCTCTAACGCGTTACAATGCCGACTCATATCGGAATGCTTCCGTCACGTTCAATGGCTCCGTTCTCTGGTCCCAGCTTGATGTTCGCCAGAGTGACCCACTGTTGCCACCTCTCTGACAGTTGTCTCATTATGAAGGATATTCTTCTGTCCCGATGCGTCAGCCTCGACTGTGATAGCATTTCTGCGCCCAAAAGCGCTCATGATTTTGTTTGACTGACCGTTCATCTATTTTCTTTTTATTATTTTTCGCGCGCTTCAAAAAAATCTAAACCTCTTTGTTATATACGGCACAAATAACTTTTCATTTGATGACTGGCCCAGTAACACTTGCTATTCTTGGGAGAGGATTTGTCAATTGTTCAGTGTTGCTAACGACGCAGCGTCTCACATTCGACAGACATCCTGTTTTCACACTCACCTTTTTACGTACCTATTGGTTAATTTTGGTGTCACCGTTTGTTCTTCCCTTGAGCGAAGATGTGTATATTGCTCTTCAAAATAAAAGATATGGTTATGCGTGTACTGTTTAGCCGGTTGAAAGTGCCATGATAATTAAGTGTGCTTCTTATTTTCATCAATTCGGATTTACCGGTCTTTCGCAATATTGGTTAGTATAACACATATCATTTTAAGATTACATTACAATACATACCCAATATAGTACGACAGTCAGGTTAGCAACCGCCAAGCAAATAGCGACATAATTTCAACTAGGATACGAACAATTTTCTTGGAGGGAAGCTCACAGCCATACACTCCCCTACAGATCTATAGCAAAGGCCAAGTTGTCTGGTTAATTTCTTTAACGATGGTTTAAATCAGTAATCCTGGACCGCTTTGGCTGAAAAACATTCCGGGAATACGTGTCACTAATGATACTACTTACCATCGACTGCTTTTCAATTAAATTTTCAACTTTTGTCAGCTTTCTCGTTAACCGAAGTTTGTCAGTGTTCCTCAGACCGTCATTTCACATTACCGGTGATAGCATAACCTGTATCTCGTTGATGAGCAAAGTTTATTTTATCACATCAACTCTCAGTGTTCGGGGTTGTCAGAATTTCACTTCAAATGACAGAAAATGGCAGTTAGTGATTTATGGCTTTCTTGCTAATTGAGGTTGGAAATTCTTGGCGTTTTTGACTGCTTCTGCAGAATGACAGTTTGACTAGTTTAATTTCAAGTGTTATCTCCGACAATGCATTTTCAGTTGACTTTTCAAACAGTTGTTTGATGCGGACTGGAGCAACTTAATTCCTTCCCGATCAACTTAACTGAGTTTAACCGACAGCAAATATAGTCAGCGTATAATTGCGCAAAGATTACGCCGTCTCGAATTTACTTTTCATTCGCTTATCACACTGCGTTACTCACAAAAATGATTCCTGACCCAAGAGTCAAAGCAGACTGATCTAGATCCATAGTGATCTGTACATTACCACCAGAAGTTATCAGTGATTACATTATATCAAAATATTTAGCTATGAGTCAGTTGTTTGTTTTACCAACCAGCTGATCTAAGATAAAGGTGAGAGAGTGCCAAAACCAATTCAGATGTTCCGCGCTTATTTTTTTCCATAAGTCGACATAAAGCACCCATTAAATGTTGCTCTGGCCCGAACGTATGCAGCTGCGCAGTTGCGCTTATTTCAAACCTCCAGAGGACCAGTTCACCGCAGTCGCCAAGTTAAATTGTCAAACTGCTCTGCCTCCCTTGTTGTGTACCAGCCCACTTGCAGTGACGTTCACATAGACAGAACAGATTGACAACTATCACAAAGGGTCGCCGAACATATCCTGAGGTGATTGAAACAACAGGTGAGGCACCAGCCTCCACTTGGTGCAGTGACGGCTCGAAATCCAACATCATTGACTGCTAAACACCCATTGAGAACAGGTCACCAACAGGTCACCATTAGACTTATTCAAGATAATGTTACGCAATCGAAACCCGAAGTTATTAGCTTTCTGTGAAGCGATGCTCTCCCAAACTTACCAGCCGACGTTGTGTTCACACGAGTGGTTGAAGTAGTCCATTGGGTTGCCATTGTCGTGATTTTATAATTACTGAAGTCCTTGTAGTCTGGTCGAGTCCCTGTTTGTTCGTATCTGTATAGTGTATATAACTGGCATGTTTTACGTTTGGGACTGACGACAACAAGTGAAATGTCAACATATCGCAATATATGTCTTCTTTCTACTTTAATGAAGCTGGCCTCTTTCTCAATGTGTTATGGTCCCACGATTAATCATTATGTAAGCCGACTGTTGAAACTAAAATTTCACGTGTTACCATCACATGAGACGACAGCTGAAGAAATGCAGGAGTCATGTGTTCATAAAAATGTGTTTCAGCTTAGCTATTACATAGATCAACGAGGCTGCTTACCTCACTTTCATCGGCACCGTTCTGCGTAGTATTCCCTACATAATTGGACATCCAGGATATTGTTTAAAACAGTGAAAACCCCCATAAAATATCCGCACCAAATTTAGTACGAATAAAGTTAAAACGGACCAGGCATCGTGGTTAACAAGTTATTAATGAAAACAAAGAGAATAACGCAACCAGCAAGTTAAAATAGTCAGTATTTTAACTACCTCGGGCAGTCTCCATCAGGAGTGTTGTAATCGAAATCGTATCAACAATGGAACAGAGACTACTTGGGATTTGCCGTGGTTAGACATACTTAGGTTGTGTCAAAACGAATCGACCGGATCTTTTGGTTTTCAAGCCAGGGAGTTACTGATGTAAGTAAAGAGCGTCTGTGTCTGATGTTTTTTGTCAACTTACGCCAAAGTGCGTACAGGGGTAGGCTATCAGTGCAGTTGACTTATGCGAGTTGTTTGTGAATGAGCATTTCGTTGGGTTGCATAGACAGATGGATCCTTATGAATCACTTGAGCCTGCTCAAAATATGGCTTGTGGCTTGCTGGGGCGCGTGCGACGAGTTAAGTGAGTCTTTCCACTAATTATGGAGTTGTTGTGCGTCTTTTACAGAGAACCATGTGAATCTTGTGTTCAGCAAAACGTACTTTTAACCGCTTGTTTATATCTCCGACAAAAGTGGCTTCGCATTCACCGCATCCTATTTCGTAAACACAGCCTTTCTAGTTGTCGGCAGATAGTGAATCCTTTGGCGTGTTACTTAACTGAAATGTCATCCGAATGAAATACTCAGGAGAATTTGGCAAACTCTCGCAGATATCCGTTCACCATACAGTATTTGCAATGCAGGCTAGGAAGATCTGGTCTCTGGTTTCTTCTTTAATCAACACGCATTTAATGGTGTTTTCATTAAAGAGAACTGAATGTTGGTAGGCGACCGACATTTCTGTTGTTGGGTGGTCGGATAACTGTTCTGTTGATACTAAATGGATGTGACAGAGTGAATTTCAAATAGGGACCAGAATGAATTTGCATGCTGCACACAGAAACCTGGAATCTGTACTTATCACCAACTTCAACAAAGCAGTTTAGAACCTTAAGTAAACACTCTTCGGTGTAAGTTTCCCAATTGAGAATAATTTTGCTGTACTTTCAGTTAAGGAACTTTTGGAATTACTTGTAAGTGGTCAGGTTCGTGATCACAAATATATAATCTATACATCGCCACATAATTCGTGGAAAGCAGTTAAACTTACTCATAGTCTGTGCTTTCGGGTATTCAGGAAAAAGAGTGCCTGCTCTGGTTACAACAGGGAAACCTATAGCTACACTATCGTTGTGCTTGTAAAGCCTTTATTGAATGTTGAATATGTTGAGTTTAATCAAAACCCAGTACCAGATACAACTTCGGAAAGTGACTAATTGATGTATTCATTAAGAGAATCAATAATTTCTGACAGTCGTTTAACAACATCAGTGCTACATCTTGTCAGTTTACTGGCGTATAGTAAGGCTATATTAAATTATACTAAATAATCCCATAAACTTTTAGTTACACATTTGAGTTTCTTGACGATAACCAGAGAACTTTTAACATATTTAGTCCACTTGTCCTGCAACAGTTGGGTAATACGGCTGATAAGTTTCACCAACGTGTACTTTGGGTTGGCGGTGTAGTCAGTAGTAGGTTTCTGTGGATATTCCAGTTTTGTGATTTTTCAGTAGATCAAAGAATTGTGGAGAAAGGTTACTCTTAAGGCGGAGAATGAACCAGGTAGACCGTTCAAACATCCCCTCTATACCCCAGTGAAGCTTGTATGTTTGTGCTTTGATCTTGTTCAGAATTGTGTTAATCTGTTGTTCAATAATCTTTTCATAAAGTCCTGCAACCAAATGCCCTAACATTCTCTTTATCAGCTTTACTGACGTGAATAAACTGGTCTTTCTCAACGTTACCAAAACACCTTGATCCACGTTAGTTGAGCTTGAGAAAGCTGAATTTGTCGCCACATATTCGCTCGAAATCCCAAATCTCGCTTTATCTGTAACGACCGTGGTTAGCTTGTGTATTACAGGTTACCGATAAACCATAGAAACTTAAAGAGATAAAAATGACATCTAGAGAGGAGACACCAACGAGACTTGTAAAAGGGACCCTAAATAGCATTTTTACTGGTTCAGAAAAATATGATGTTGCGGAGTGTATTCAGTGAATACTTTAAGCAAACCGTCAACTTCAAGTAAAAATTTCAAAATGCTTCAGGCTACATTGCAAAATAGGTTCTTTTCGCGATTCAATCGTCATGGCTGTGCCTAACAGAGTTTTCGTCTTAAACAATACATAACGGCATCAACCTACCTTGCACATTGAGAGCTTATCCACTTTTGTGTAGAATTAAACTCAGATGGCTAAAACCTCCAGGATAGTCTTAAAACAATAGTGTAGAGAAGAGGCTTGTTTTTGGTTATTCATCATCAAGCTAATTACGTAACAGTTTATATGAAACAGCGTTGTCAGGGTAAAACGAACAAAAACAAGTAGCAAATTTGAGGGAAGTCAAATACGTCATCTGCACACACGGAGATAACGTGTTGACACGGTTAGGTCACCATCATGGCGCAACTGGAACCATGGCGCTTGAATTGAATTCCTTGAATTGTCATCTTGCGGTCTGGATATTAACCCGACTGAGAACATCAAGACACTATTGGATCGATAAGTGCAACAATTTACCCAATTACGGTTCGCTTGCTGAATCCAAAACAACGTTTCCAACTAAGAATGGAACAGCCGAGAAACTGAATAATTGTGTAGCACTTGTTTTAATCATGTCGAAAGCATGCGACGATTTTTCCAAGCAAAATGCAAGAACTACCTGCTTTTGATTTCTACTGACAGTGTAACTGTGTATAACCAGTCCCAATGCAGTCGCTGTAATAACTTTTGATATAATGGAAATCAAAACCAACAGAATAGACCTGCAGTAAAACCTTCTTAGATAATCTGACTGGTAACGGTTTGTAGTGATTATGTAAGTAAAATGCTGCGCACTGAAGTTTCCAATAACGAAGGTACAAAAACGCTTCAACTAACACTGCATTTCTGTCGTCCGATTAATAAACTCGGGTAATTGTTCATTCTGCGTATACATTACATTTAAAATTAAATGTCACAAGACCCGTACTTCCAACACAACCAAGATCAACACTCAGACAACTTGGAGAGATATTTTTGCTTTCTAAACCATCCTAGGGAGTAATCTCGCAGTTCTGTCTTTAGGTTTATTAAGATGCTTCATCAGAAGTGTTCGTGTTGATTTATTCAAACGTACACCAGTATATCTACATAAATTTCTCGCTTGTAGCTAATTGTATAAAGCCCAAAACCAGGCAGTTGACTGTTAATTACAAAATCCATGAAAAACGCATGTGTAGGACGCAGAGTGTAAGGTATGTTACGTCTAAATCAAATGTCAATAACAATCATTGCTGTTTGCCAACGCATAATCTTTCATAACGTTCATGCTGAACATTTCAGAACCGCAAACAGATCATCCAAGTGAACACTGATGAAATTTGAGAAGCGTTTTTGAATTTTAAGCTTCACGACACCGTGCACACGCGCAAGCACGATCCACTAAAAGTGCCAAAATAACAATCAGGACACTTATTCAACTCGGTCACGGGGTTGGCGTCATCTGGGTTGTGAAAATGAACGTGAATTACTGCCCATAGGTTTTGAAAAAATGATTGAAACAGACGACAACACTTTTTGTTGCTCTAGCCATCCACCATTCGTTACAGTTCTATCGATTCCTTACTGATTTACTCTACTATGCTCTTGGTTGAACCGAAAACTCGGTTGTCTGGGCTCCATCCTCAAACGGCCCACCTAAATCGTGTTGTACGTGTCATTCACTGCGTTGTAGGAGTTGCAGGTCACTTTGCTGTAAACGCTGGAAAAAATGTGGATCAACCGTGGAATCAAAAATCGCTCAACACAGGCCGAATTTTTCAACTTCAGACAAACAAATCCGTAAACCTTAATCCCACAGAATAACGATTTCGACTTTGCACACTGTCCCCAAACCGAATGGTTAAACTGTTCCGCCCAGAAACGTCTGCCGCGAGACGAAAAAATATGTATTTATACTATATATAATGACCTAAAAATATTGTTGAATCAGAACGTAGAGGAGCGTTAGTCAAAAATAGTACTTAATGTAACCAATTAAAAATTGAGCTTGGTGGATTACAGGTCGTGAAGAAAAACCAATATTTTAGGTTACCTCTGGAGTATCATGAGAATTTCCGCACTGGACATTACTAAGTCAGCTGATTTGGATTTAATAGATACCTTTGTTCTGTGCCCTGGAACTGTAATGCTCATTCCGTCTAAAGTCTGGTTTGAGAGGTTAATTTTTTTCTTCACATCTAACATGTTTGGCCTTATATTAAGTTGAACAGTTGATTTTTCACGGTCGCAAAACGTATCTCCGCAGTTTAGAGGAATTTACTTTGCATACCGTGTACTTATGGTTTCTTGAACTGTTAAAACCATTACTGCCCTCGGCCGCGACTTATTCGGGTTACACTTTCAGATTAGTAGTGTATCAGATGGACAGAGTTGCCCGACCCACATCAGTCTAAGAAGATCAGGACTAACCTCCGTGCATTAACACAAACGCCCATGTGCAGATGATGTCACCTCGTTTGTAACCTAAGTGCGTAGCTTGGCGAACAAATGAACTACACCACTGTGCTACAGACAAGCGACCAACATTAGACTCTCGAGTCAAGTAGAAGTTAGCCGTGAGTGACAATCCGTTAGGGACTACAGTGCATTGAACTTCGTCAGTGATGGCTCCTTGTTCGCTAGTGGCGATTCGGACAATTTCAGTCATCGGATGCATCACGGACTTCCATCTATGCACCAGACAGAGTCAGAGTTCAACGAAATAAAAGATGACCTACTGAGCTGCAGTCTAAGTGGTTTGCCACTGATAAATACTGAGTCTCGCTTCCTGCTGGTTGCGTGGTTGCCCTAAGAACGACCTAAACTCTTGGGGAGTGTAGCTTAAGAGAATTCCGATTAGACAGGTTCCGGCCCTCTTTTAAACAACGTTACGCGTCGTTGTGGCCTCGCCAGTAACGAAAGGCGCATCGATGCTGTTTGTGAAGTCAGTGACGGACGCAGTGCTATCCACCAGATTGCCGAGTTGGTGTAAGTGCTTTTGCTAAATCATCGCGTTCTCAGTGTGGTGCAACATGACTAGAGTGCTTCAATATTTTATAAGGACTATTGGGTGGTTAGTCTGTTTAACCATAGCTAGCCAGATGGCTGCAACCCCGAACCACACCTTTCATTAGGACATCAATAAAGAGACAAGCTTTTCTTGAATCAGCATTCCAAAGCAAACCGCACCCATCAACAGTTGCTGTTTGTCGCACTACAGGACTAGAATATAGGTTATTTCAAAATCAGTATTGTGAAAGGATTAAAAATATTGTGTTAAGATTGAACGCCGAAATTTCAAAAATCCAACGTACAGTAACTTAATTCTCTGAATCATAAGCTGCTGCAAAACTGGTCTACAGATACTTTAGAGATTGACAGATGCTATGGTATAACTGAAAGGTCGAAGATTGTGGCTGACTCACTCAGTTAATGTTGCGATCGCCTTAAAACATCCTATTGCATCTGTTGGCTAAGTAACTTCGTATGAAACAAATGATATCAGAATTTGTCAATACTCCATTTGCCATCCAAGGTCTCCGGTTGTGTTCTTTTGTTTTGTATATATTGTAGATGCCAACGCATTTTAATGCGAATATTACCGTTTTTCAATGCAAACAAAGGCAGGTCTGATTAGACATTTATATATGTTGTGAATTTTCGATCCCTTTCTTTTAGCCGGTCTCCCGCAAAAAGTCACGGTCACTTCGCAACTTCACCTGTCTTCAAAGATAGATGCAGAGATGACAAAGCAAACTGTTGACCAACAGCGTTACTTTTAGAGGGTTCCAAAGTAATGCAAATTTTAATAGAAGACGGTTTACTGACCGACTTTGAAAACTGCAAACTTACCACCAAAGTGTTGTGTGGTCTTTTGACACGAATCTTCCGATTGCTTGTGATTTTCGGACGCTGGCTGACGGTTCAGAACGAGTCTTTGATATGGCTTATATTGCATTTTTCATGGTGTATGACAGAATTAGTCACCCTATATTGTTACCGAACACCATAACTGCGACCTCGGTGAGCGATGACTCATACGTATTAAGATTACCTAAATGAACTTATGTTCAGTTTCAAGACAGACGGATAGTTATTAGAATAGTTATCTGACAACAGCGGCGTTTCACAAAAATCCATTTTAGAACAACTCTTTTCTTTTTTTCGTTTCTGAACCACCCTGCACAGTCAAAACGCTGTTGTTGATCTACGTTGATGTTAAAAGTGTCTGGTTGTTTCCAGGGTGTTCGGACTGTAAGATAAACCCTCAGAACGGCCTGATGTGTCTTAGCCAGCGGTCCATAGAAAATAACTTGCCGTTCAATGTCAGAAGTTTAGTCTTGTCTATATGCCACCAAAAGTTTGCTGACTTCCACGTTGACTACACAACGCCACTCGTATCAGAATGAGAAGTAGAACTAGGAATTCTGGTGGTAGATGGTTTAAGTCTGTCTACCAAATGTGAAACCATTTCCAAAGCGACACAAATGACTTTGAACCTCCTGTTAGGGAGTTGTATAACCTTCTAACCTGAATTCTCTTCTTCTAGCTCTGTCCTTGTTGTCTAGTCAAAACCATACTTTCCGTAGAAGCCACAATATATTAGTTATATAGTGAACTCGGTGAGCTACCAGGGTCTGCTACAACAACGTGACGGTTCGATATTTCACCTGGAAGACTTGGTGCACAGTTTCTGAAAACCGTGCTAGACATTTCGATCGCTTCACTATCAAATTTTTTTCGATGGAATAGGTCAAAGCCTTGTTTTCTACAGTTCCTCCTCTACATACCGTCTAATTCATAATCTGTAGCCTGGCTTGTATTGTGCTCTTTGATTGTGTTTTCACTTCACCTATGCTTTCGAACTTTCACTTCTCATATCTACCATTGTTTCTGTATTTTTAACGCAGAATCAGGTGTGAGCGAGAATTGTGGGCTTTCTCCCATTGTTAAATTTCCCACAATTATCCTGGATTTATTTATAAAAATTGTTTGTTTTAAGCGGGTCACCATATAAGTCGAAATAGGCCTCAAAAGGTTTTCAGTCTAACCATTTTGCAAATAACCTAAACGAAGCTCATAAACACGACTGAAAATGTTTTGACTTTTTTAAGCGTCAAACGTGATCGTGTTACGACGCTCGCTAATCTGGTTATTATGATATAGTTTTTCTCAATGAGCAGCTTAATCAGATTAGCATTTGCATCTCAGTTGCTAACCCGAAATTTGAGCACTTTGGAGATGTAATAAATTTCAATTTTCGTGAGAATGACGCCTGGTTTGCCTTGTGAACATTAATGAGAAAGTGAGTTTTGTGAGATTAACAAGAATCGTATACTGCTAAACTGCATTGCCAATACAATGAGCTCCGTTTATGGTAGGCAACTGTTAAGCAACAATTTGAGTTGGAAGAAAGTTTATTTTAGATTTGTAGTTTCCTTTTTTCGTTACAATTAAAATAAATAAGGTGGACGATCAACATCGCACAATTCACATCTCAACAAATTTTGTTACGTCCTTACCTGTTCAAACAACAAACCACATGTGTGCAAACATAGACAATAAAAATGAAACATGTACCAATTTCCATTTTAGTTTATTGCATTCAAGACAAATTTCAGTATTGAGTCCTGATTTTCTAAGATTCCATTGTTGTAAGTGAACACAATCCACTTGGCATTGCAGGCTGTCTGCACTGACCACCTTCACAAAGTACAATATATTGTGCATAATATTTTAACGGGCTGATGCCTAGACTGACGTCTCACGGCCACTTTCGTAGTTGCTTGGACTCACCAGTTGATGATAATGAGAATTGGACTTAAACCGACAAACTGTTGATTTTACACATGAATATCCTCTGTATAATCGCCGCTTGAAACGGAGTTATTGGTTTGCTTGTGAACTGTGCAAGCATGTGCATTCCTTGGGTGACTCGGGAATTAATGACAGAAATTGATTTGTGGGTTATATGTTGGAGTTTTTTCGATTAGATCTACGTCAGAACAAGAACTGGTCGCGTAGTGATGGGCCGGTCAGTTCTTCCATTTTTCACCTTCCAGCTTATCGGTTATGCCCCTTCCAAATGTAACCACTGATCGGATTGGGTCAAGTTGCTCTGTTCCATTGCGCTGGTATTTCGGCGTGACCACGTTGGCGTTGACTTAAGTCTTTGGCTCGCACTAGCCAGGCAACCAAAGACTTATGACGATTGCAAGAGTGATCATGCCTATATACCAGCTCAACGGAACAGACTAACTGGAATGGATTTGCAGGATGGACTTACTTGCCCGATGAAAAAGTCTAACAGATCAGATTTCAGTCACTGTTTAGTAGCATCGGTAAGTGACTAATCAGGTTCCAGGTCAAAGTTCAGAATTCTTTCTGAATGGCAGACGGTTATCTGGAAGTGCTTACCTTTGGTAGTGGAGCGTCCTAGTAAATTCACTGCCCTGTCTGTCATACGACGGGTAAAATAGTTCCCAAACTTATAGATCTATGTTGTACCTAGGCTAATAATAAAGCTTGAGTGAAATGTGCTTTCTGCCTGTTTGTTTGCATGCCAAGTGGTTGTGTGCCGTGAACCTAGACATTCTGAGCTTCCGGTTTAATTGGTGGTCTGCAACTTTATTGGGTAACTTTCTGTGTCGGTGCCGTTCATAGCGCTACACAAGACCACTTGTAAATTCTGTCATAAAAATAGTCGATCTTTATTCTCAACATTGTTGGACATCACATCTGGTTAATTTGTATCTGCAAGACGATATAGTACGCTTTTCAATCATACAGTCACCATGTAAACTTTGGGAAGAACCCCCTAAGTAGCTCAGGTAAGTTTTGTGAACTTCCCTCCATTGTGAGTCCTTGTATTTGCTTCCTTTATCCGGATCACTTAGTATTTCGTACGGAGACTCTTGTTTAACGTCACTTCGAAAGTGCCACGTGTACCCTTGGTTTTACGGGGTTGCTGAACTGAATACTAAGTGTTGTTTAGTGCGAAAATTGTTTCGATCCACTGATATCCTGTTACTTCAAGTGAATGTGGATAGTCTCAGTTTTCGGACATAATGCGAAAGGCAAGAATCACGATTTATAAGACTTCTTTACTGATCAAGGCCTCACAACAGTTCGTCGTCTGCGATAATTCCATCAATGTCTACAATTTTGGTTGCCAGCAACAGGTTGTGTATTTGCTGCCATTATTCTTTGCCTGGCAAGTTCGGACGCTACTTCGTCGCTTGGCTTGCTGGCCAAGTAACTTCCGGCATATAAGCGGACGGCATGTGGATCGAGTTCGCTCTCCTACAACAACACTGCAGTAAAGATAATGTAAAATAACACGAACGTTTCAACCGCCTTAACTTCTTCCGATTAATGGTAATATCGGAGGCTTTACAACGGCATGAAAGAACGAAGGTACTAACGTTTAACGTAACTATCGGCACCAGTCTTCACAAGAGCTCAGATTGTGTATATTTCTGGGCTGTAGTGGATTTGTAACAAGTGATCTGTCTTATGTTTCATGCATTAGTCCTGTCTTTTAAGGATTCTTTGATTATTTTCGGAGTAGTTCACCGTAGTTGAGAAGGCTTATAACAAGAAAGAAGTTCAGTTATTTCCCTCCCCATTAGTTGGGTATGATTTCGTCTACGTTGGACGTCTCGATACTTCAAACCATAAATGCCTTGTAGAAAAGCTATCAGCGGTATCAAGAAGTAAAACGTTGTACCGCCTTCAAGTCTCCACTTCTCGCTGAAGATATCTGATTATAAAAACAAACGGACAGAAAACGGGAAATGGTTGTGTTAAAGTAGACATTGCTTTTATCAGCACGTTGATATCGTCTGTGCAAATTGAGTTCATTAATAAGCCACTTTTAACTCGTGCCTTGTAGTGTCTGAGGTAAGCAGAAGCTGGAGTTTTGCCTTGTGACTCAAATTATCAACGTGTTCGACACTCCCCCGTCAAGATGCCTTCATGCAATGTACGGCTTTTGTTTTCGTTTTCTGGTCCCATCACGATATTTAGAACAGTAGGTAGCACCAGATATGTGCGGAATGTTTGCTGTCAAGACTACCGGACAAGAACATAAGGTTTTATGTGTATATCATACTGCTAAAGGTCAGTTAATTGCACGGAATGATTTACGTGTCTGTCAAAAAGTGTCTGTCACAAAGTTTTATATCGTGGTGAGAATCTCATCCCTTCAACATAAACCAGTCGAACGTAGTTAGTTTATAGTACAGAAAACATTCCCGAACAAAAATTCTTAAGCCCAACCACAGATCTACATGTTGTTATCATCGCTCATTCAGACATAGAACGAATCGATAGATTCGATTAGCACACCACTGAATAAACATAGTGCCTTCAACAGTACATATTCGCAGTGACTTACTTGCCAGCACTACCATACCGACTGATCAAACAAGCGATGAAATCTCAAGAGGGAAACATGACACCTCTGAAAATGATCATCTCGAATGACAGTTTTAGACATTCCGGTTATGCATAACTACTCACAATTTATGGGTGAAAGTTAGACACTTTTCAAACTGCAATGCTACACACAATAATGGAATTTGAAGTGTGTGAAAAAAGTTACAACATTATCGGACACCTGGTTTTTGTGAACATTGTAAAAATTCTGAATACCAGGGGCATCAAATATGATGGGTCTGAGAGTAGCTGGCCACGTTCTTTAAAACGGTAAGATACACTTTGGACTATCACAAGTTGAACACCACTCCTATTCTGTCGTAGATTTCGCACTCACAACACACATAGCAAACAACCGTAGTTAAGCGTTGGTTTGTTTCATTTAAGTCGCTCATGGTATGAGATAAATTTTATGAGTATCAGCATCAACGTGATGATAAGATACTCCGTTACTTATCTCTTACAACAATAAACTCCAGTTTAACGCTTCTTTCTGAAGGGATCGAGTAAAAATTCTATCTGAATGCGACGGCTGAGATCACAGGTGAAAGGTGTTCATGGTATATCCCAGACTACCCCGTAGTTCTGACCAGGCTAACTAAAGTTCCGAGCAGATGTTGTGCGCAATAGAAATAATCTCAGAAAAGTAAATTGTTTAGAGAACAAATCCACCTGTCACCAGCTTCTTTTGTTTGTGACCGACAGTAGGATAAGAAAATAGCCTTATGATAAAACGTATAACAAAATGAAATTTGGGTTTTGCTGTATAGCTTCTGTGAGCAATTGTGATATGCGGAACTAATGCAGAATCTGAAGTATGTGAATGAAAAGTGTACATGAATTTAACAAAGTAGGGTAATAAATCCTATCGCATTGAATATAGTTCACCTCTTTAAATGAAAAGTTACATAATTAACCATTTTTTAAATGACTCATTTGTGAGCTTCATTTCCAAGGTTATTGTGTAAAGATGAAGGACCACTGGGATTTTGTTTTCATCCCAAGATGATTAAATAAAGCGTCTCAGCTGCATTCTAAACGTTGTTTTTATGAAATTAGTTGTAAGCCATTGTCATGGCATCCAATTCACTGATCTGCATGAACATTCAACTAGACACGCACAATGTTTCACACAGATATTTCATTTGAACCACGTAAGGCTAGCTGACAGTAGACAATCGGAGTAAGTAATCACGTGGGACCAGAGTGGAGTAACTATTTTCTGTTCATACTTGTTCCAATAAACCCTGACGTTTAGTGCGTGCGCGTCAGAGGCATTAGTTTCAAGAACCGGATCAGTTTACGGATGTAGCTTAAACAGAAATCTATCTTTGGAGAGAAATGTGCACAAGACATTTTATTCGTTCTTTGAGCATTTTAATCAGTGCTGAACATATCAGATAAATTTGTCGCAACGACTGCTTCATCAGAAGTGAGTGAGGTTAGACTGTCCACACACAACCCACTATCTAAATGTAAGCTTGGATATCTGGTAGTCCCAGTAAAAACTGGAACCAAGCGTCCTACTCAGGTAGAGCTGTGAATAAAGGGGTTTGAGTGGAATGAACAATTATAAACTCCACTCTTCTTTCATACCTTATGTATAAACAGTGGCCATCAAAGTAAATGATCAATAACTCTGCGTGACCTTGAACTGGAATACTTGGGTGAAAGAAGACAATGTACAATGGGAACTAATTGCCCTTTCATAATACATGCTTTTGAAATATGTGACCGCATTAAGGCTAATAAGGTTCAATCCACCCATTTAGGGTCACAATGGAACTTTTGACAGTCTTAAAAGATTTTGAAGTCGATTACTTGTTTTACGAACACTTAATTATAACTTCCCACGAGGATAGCTAACAGAAAGCGGTAAATAAATGTTTTGAGCTAACGCCGTGTACAGGCGGATAGTGCTCAATGTAACGGATAATTTTTCAAAGGCTGATGGGTAATTTTTTTTCTATAAAGTTAATACAAACAATATATTTGTTAATACAAGGTTAGAGACCAACAGATTTCATCCATCTGCTAGGAGCTGCTGGCACCAGTGACTTCCCAGAACGGCTGATCATAATAAAATACTGTTACAGTGTAATATGCTTAAAAACCAGAAGCTGTCGTACAGATTATGGACTGCCACAACTTCATACATACAACATAACGTTGTGAACATTATGGTCAATGTCTAACTCACCTCAACACAAGTTGAAAAAGTGTCTTTTCAATATTCTAGAGCTAGTGGAACAGCCAATCAAAAAGCATTATCTGACATTCAGTTAGCTGAAATTTTCAAGAATATCGATGTTGACAACAAATGCATGAATATTATGGACATTAACTCGTTCTTTGGCATTTCTGCATACAAATATTTAAATCGTGTGTGACAACACTAACTTGAGTTAGCCGATGTTAAGTATGTGAACAGCCAAAACCAAAAGACTGCTTCTCTTATGTGCCGCAAACGTGAAATTTTATTTCTGTTACGAAAACTATTGTAGAATTGATGGCGTGGCTGTGAGAATTTAACTTGGACCTAACCAAGCTGGTATTTACATAGTTCTTCTGGAAAATCCAGTGTCATTAACTAACTCGAAAACAGATTTATCTCAGTAATTTGTGAGTAATGTGCAGTTGGTGCCTAATGGTAGACAACATGCCAAAACAGTGCTGGCAATCATCAGCGTGTTAAGTGCCATCATCACATTAAACTACTCACACAAATGTGATGGTTTCCTTTCGTTGCTAAATACCTACATTATTCGAAGATTGATGGTTCGCTGAGATGCTCTGTTTATCCCAAGTGTAACTGGACTAGCACTTCAACAACTTTGCGTTAAGGTCTAATTATACAAGCCTCGTCCAAAAGTTGTTCAGTAAATCCAGGAAGATTTTCACTCAGGACACAATCCAGAGTGAGATGTGATTAACTAACAAGATTACCTTGGACAACGGTGTCCGTAACCAACTGTCTTCAAGATTTTCCAACAGATTAATCGTGTTACCAAAGCTGAAAGCCTTTTATCTGTCGCCTATTTAAAACCGTCGTGTTACGGACGTGCAATGACGGGTGGAATTTCAATTATGCCTTTTGAAATTTTCGCAGCCACTCTTAGTTGGTTACGCAGCCACTGAATCCTGGATGTTGCGGGCTGCTACGGCGGTTGTCCTGAGACGTTAATGTTCATTTGCTCAAGTACAAACGGAATAATTTGTCAGCTTGTTGATGGGATAAAAAAGGACAATGATGATTGGAAAACTTATATAGTGTGGCAGCAAGCTTTCTTTGTTTGCTTACCTTTACGTGTTATTTCTGCTGTTCACTCGACCTCACATTTTGTGTTACATACTTGGTAGTATATAGAGATATTTGGTGCATCACATATCGTATAAATTAATCTCTTCACTACCCTGTTAAAGTGTATTTCAGAGAAACGTTGTTTAACCCGTACGTTGTTCGTTTTGACCCTTTACAAAATGTAATCCATAATTAACTGTGAGACACATATTCAAATTATGTAAGTTAACCCCATGAAAATAACTCAATGGACACGTCACTATCGCTGATTCGTAATACTGATGTACACTGACTTGGCAATAATTTGAACACACCGAAAAATAGTGTAATTCCGTGTGCACCATTCCAGTCATGTTCTGCACGATATTTGTCAGGATACGCTTGCTCACGTTCGGGTGCAACCTAAGAACTACTGCACATGAATTAAGGACACTTATTACCAACCAAGGAGTCGCACGAGTTCAATGCTTTAAGTCTCATTTCTCCCAATTTTGGAGATGATATACTCCACTGGTTTCTACGATGAAAGAATGGAGTGACAACGATTTCGCTTAACTTTGTTGACAAGTGTGTTTACTTGACTATATTAATTCTAGTGTCATCCCCCCGTGACTATCTCTATGACATCTTCGGGTAATAAAGAGCTTCTTATCTACTCTGCTTAGTTTGTTGCTCTAGAAGATTCCAAACAAATGATTCGGGTAATTTAATCAGTAAGCCAAAACCTTCCTAAGCTAATTATCTCTGACCGTCCCACAGATTTCAATATCTACAATCGCAATACTCATCGTAGCACGTGTTCAGTGCTCGTCCGTCCAATGCCACATCGACCAAAAATGAAGACGAAATTTTTTACGAACTAATATTCCAGACTTACTTGTCCAGTCTGCAATTTTGGTTCACGGTTACATTTAAATTGCTTGCTTTAATTCTAAAACTCGACTTATAGATCGAACAAAATTCCCTATTTTCGTAGGCAAAGTTAAAGAATGGACGCTTCTTATTTCTAACACACTGAATATCACATTTGCGACGAATCCTGCGAACAATTTTTCAGTGAAAACGAAGATCTAGAAAACTTTTTCATTGATGACAGTTTGGGTAACCACTTTTATCTCTGGAACTCAGCCTAGCGGATGTGTGACATATTCTGGGTGTTGGTACAACAGTAATGCCTGAGGATTTAGACAGTAAAACAGACTAGAATGTTGTTGAAACTATGTCACCGCCATCATTTTTAAGCATAAGGACATCGAAAACAATAAAAACAACCTTTTTCCATCCCATAGCATTTTGTCTTTCCCAAACGAACTGACTTTTCTGTTGTTCTGTTACATTTGATGAAATTTAAAAACCTCAGGATTCTTAAAAATTTGTGTTTGGTCCACCAACGTTCTAGCAAGTTGTCGGCAATATGGATTACATGCTTCATTAAGTTCAAATGTTCACCAACTGCGTTTTCCAGTTGGAGTGTTTCTGTTGTTACCTTATTTGAATCCCATAGTAAAAACCCCAGAGTTTGTCGGGACTGACAGGATATACTAAATTGTCCATCAGATCTGTGGAAAAGAACAGTGAAATATTATTCGGTCATAATTGTGACCCAGATGTCTAACAAGAATTCAACCATACTACACTAGGATGTCGCCCCCAATGTGTTGATTAATTACACAAGTATTAACAATAGACTTTTTAAGCTGTATATGGACGACTTCTACCCTTTGGTTTGAGTGACTGGCCAGTAATCCTAGACCCCGTGATGTGTACTGTGGCTAATAGAATTGTCGACTTATAAACCTAACACGCTTGCATTATTTTTAATGCAATCACTTAGGCTGAGTAAGATTACCGAGCGTAGGTGTAGATAAGTCATTTCAGTCGGTAAACTCTATCGAATTATTTCAAGTTGTAATGTCTCTAGATTCAGACCTGACCAATATTATTCCAACCCGTTCAGTCATGTGTTTCTATGTTGCAGCGTCGTAGGGTTTCGTTAGTTTGTTGGTTCCTTCCAACAGTACCAACGTGCTTTACTCAAATTTCCAACTAACCTAAAGCCATCATCTATTTGTCGTAACTTTTGGTGAACCAAAGTATGTAGAAATGACGAACATTGGATCTTTATTCTTCTGAAAACATAAGTTCTTTCACGATTGTTTCCACCCAAACTAAATCATCTTCAATTACTGATAGGCCACCAACTGAGATTATAGCCGTATGTGAGCAGAATAGACATCCTGCAGGTTTTATTTCCAAGTGGATACGATCAGCAGAATGTAAATATACACAAACCGAGCGTGAAAATGTAGCAGTTTGCTGAGTTGACTTAAGTCTATACAAAAATTCCGCCTTAGCTTACCTTATCATGAGACCGTCACAATTACTACTCATGCTTTGGAGTTGTTAAACTTCATGGCCTCAGTGGCTTACCGGTGCAACGGTGCATCGAAGCCGAAGACAGTTTCTTCATATGCACACAATGAGGTGGCGGTATTTAGAGGCAACTGCTTGGACATACCATTGCAAACATCTATTTCCTAATGAGAACAAAGCAACAATTGACTCCGAGTCAATCACATGTTGTCTCATCAGAAGATGTTTGGCGATCAGTGCAGGTGTTTTGCAGGTGTTTTCTATCGAGTAACATAATTAGGTCTGTTGAGTCCATCTTGTTAATTGTTCGGCGACTACAGCATCGAACTAACTCTCAATTCAATCAACGCAGGATAATGCACCTCGACATCCGTATTCACATATTACGTTCGGTTTGGGGAAATCGAGATCTTGGTTGCATGACTGGAGCAGGAGGGATGTGGGCAACTTTCCCGCACGAATACTGGCGTCATGCAAACGAACAGCTGGCATCATGCGTTGTTTTATTTCAACGGCAGTCCTTATGCTGCTTTTTTGGAGGAATTGTGGGCCGCCGATTGATTCAGATATTAGTCGTGCTGAACGTTCATACCAATCCCTGCGGACATCCTTTCACTAACAGTCTGTTCTACTGGAAGCACTCTGTCATCTAGAGTGTCTATTCTAGTGCCACATTGTCAAGCCAAACAATGTGTGCACCAATACTCACTTATATGCTATTGGAGTAGAGCTGCCAATGTGTAGATATTGACCGATCCACGTACTGTTTCGATAGATGAGGTGATGAATAGATCTAATCATTCTCTCAAGTATATTAATATCTATAAATACTGGTGTAGTGAGGTGAAGCAATCGCGTTATACTACTCACAACACTGCTGTTCAGTAGTGGGCGGGTCAGAGCATATATTTTGACGTTAAAGCAGTCGCAGGAAAAATACAAGAAGAAACATCGGAGTGCAGCATCGCATCAAATGGTTCCTGGTACATAGACAAACTGATTATTGACGCTTGTGGCAGCCGTAACCGCCTGGGCTCACTACCTTACACAGATGAGTGTTTTTGCTTGCTGTCTTGTTGAAACGTTTAACCCACATGTTGCTTTGCTGAATAAATAACCCCTGTGCCATCAGCGTTCTTGCATCACAGCACCCGTTTGTCACAATTCTAGAGTATAACGAACGTACGAGCTTAAGCAATTCAATTGGCTTAGCAAATCTGCTTCTTAGAGACAACCATTCATAATCAAAACTGTCGTCAACACGTCTTCTGCAGAGAACCAAATTGTCCTGTTTGTCAGCCGTTTGCGTTTCTAGCTTGGATATAAAAATATTGACCGAAAGCGGATCAGCTGGATTTCCTATAGCAACATCACTAATTTGACGATAAGCCTTGCCGTTAAAATCAAACTTTATCTTAGACGTACATAGCAGAAGTAGACGTTTCGATTTGCTTACTTAGCTTGACTGAGTTAAACTGATATTGGATAAAAAAACGAATGCCTCTTTCTAACGACACACTTGTGAACAATGACTGCTTGTTCAGTGAAGCCATGTGTTATTAGGAGTGTCGAAATTTCCTAATAGCTTGACCAACTAGTGACTGTCCTTCATTTGTCTTACATTTCAGTAAATTTGCTAACCATTTTGCACGCTTATCCAGCGGAGATTTATAAACGGCCAGTTACAGTATCAACGAAATTATAAATTTCTGGATCTTTGGAAGGCGACACACCTGAGTAGTTTGGCTCGAACACTTTTTGAGGTATCTGGACACGATGGGTTGCATAAAACTGCCTTCCACAAACGATCATCATTCTTGCTAACTCCTCCTCCTGGGTCCGCTAGACTAAACGTCTACATTTATTGATTTTCAACCAAGTTAACTAAAGTCTGTGTTTGCCAGTTAAATTCTGGACATGACTTGCAAACCAGAAGAGGTACTATTAGCTTTGCATACTAACGACAGAAATTCTTTGAAATAAGAACAACTCGAAGCAAGGTTACATTAGAATAAAGGTCCATAAATGAACTTTAAAAATACGCATTGTAAAGTGGTCATTGGAGACAAGTAAATATGTTAGACTGAATAAGACAAGTTTTATTAAGATCATGATTCTTCCTCGCAAATTAACTTAGTGATCTGATATGACGCTCATTTTTCATAAAAATACTCGATAATATTCCCAGTGATTTTCCATGAATCACCGTTTATATCAAGGGTAGACGCGCAGGAACTTCTCTTACAAAGTTTTAATGATGATAAACCTCACGTACTTTCATCCAACTTTAGTCCGTTTTGGTATAATTTATCCCTTCGTCAGTGTAGTGTGCCAGGTGTAATAATCATTTGCTGCAGTAACATTGCATTTAGTTGCATCGGAGTTTATCACAAACATGTAGAAAATCGTTGGGCCGCCTAAATTTTATCAAGTATAAAAGATATTTACATTGCGTCGTAAATTCCGGAAATCCATTTTTGATGTGAATTCTTCTATTCGTACATTTTACCCCGGGGACTCCGCTAGTTTGTCTACAGGGTGCTACGTAAATTAGTTACAAAACATATATACTTACTGTGCCTAGATTATTCAGAAACCCAGCGTGATTTTCGTCGTCCGACTGTCTGTTCTGATGTGAATCAATGCGCACAACACCACAAGTTTAATCTTACGTTCTCCACCGGATTCTAACCTTCCCTGCTACTATTCTTTGTTGGTGAAGTTTATAACGTTAAATGGGGACACGTGTACATTACGTGTAATAAATCTGTAGTCTTTATTTCTAACAGCCTTATTATTTCGCATGTCCGGTTAACGCGTATTTGAGACTAGCGTCTTAGTAGATCGCTAACCCCAATGGACTCATGCCAGCTACCGGCATACCCCGCTAATAAACACCGACTCGAAAATAAACAACTGCATTGGGTTACCGAATCCCAAGTGATTTTCTGACTGCTGTTCTACCAAATGATTCAAGAGACTGATAGAAACCAGATTAAGTGATCAGCAACACATAAACTGACCTTCGGATGGAAAAAAACGTTTGACGAGTTAACGAGTCAGATTTACCTGACATCATGAAAACCGCAGCTTCATCTCACCACAGCTATTCCAACACATTGGGATTTAATTACGTAGGTGAAAAATAAGTAGACATTAACCATAATTGGACTTAACTTGAACTGTAAGGCAAACATTAAATGCAAACCGAGTACGGTTGAAAGACTCGCATGTCTGAGTATCTTGACCGAGTTTGCTGTAGATAATCTCAGACCGGCATACTAATGTATGGATTGGTAAGCTGGCTATTATACTCGTTGATTGGATCTACGATACATCATTAACTGTGTCCCTATAAGCCGTTCATAATCTAGTGCAAATTCCCATACTTTTAGAAAGCATTACTGAATGCCTAGAAGGCCCGAGACGCGCCGTGATTAGATAGATCAAACAGAGCAGAGCGCGTTTGCATAACGAGGTGCATCATTTGAAGTAATCCTAGTGCGGATGCATCGAAGGCGGGATTGCTAGAAGTACCGGCGAGTTGAAGCTAAACCCCAAACGGTTTAACGGTAGAATAGCGGCAAACACGAAAAGTAAGGTTGGCATTTTCAACTTCTGGCGTCTGACGGACTCTCAACCGATAATGCGCAAGCGATCAATACATTGGGAATACGGTGCATATGTGTGTATGACTGTTCTCCCTAAATTTTGACTGAACTGATTGCAACGAATTATCTGCAATTTTCCAGTTTTGATTGTCATGAATAAGAGTCAAATTAGAGTGGGTGTAACAGCACAAGTTTGTTCCGATATTCCTATGGTCGGTGAGGTTGAAAAATGGTGTGACGGAAGAAGCTGAACTAACACAAGTCCATTTCAGTCACTTGTTAACAAACGACCACCTACAGAAGAAAAACAGCTTGCAATCACCCCTACATTCAAAGGTTGGCTCAGAAATGACAAACTGTCTGTTACATGATATCTTTACTTGCTGGGTTTTCCACCGCAGCAAAAGGTCTGCTGGGCAAGTACCACAAAACTAGACAGGGCTAAACCCGAACTTCATAGTACAGCGTAGTATGAGCGCCATGAGGTAATCTTGTGTCTCTGAAAGTTACTAACTGTCACCACAAGATCACTACAGAGAGCTGCCTAGTGATACACTCTGACTAAACTCGTCTAAAAGTTTTGACACGTTGATAAATTTTCATTGTTACAATATTCAGCACCCACGACCTCGTGGACCACTTGTATAGTGATTTCAAGAACTATCAGACCGGAATTAGTTTCAACTTGACGGTAAGCAGCCAGTTATTGGAGTGGACTCCATCAAACAACCGTGTTCTTCAAGGGGCAATGCTGTGCTGCTAATTGTTTATTCTACCTGTACACTGTCTACTGGACACTGTAAAACCGTCAGTGCTACTGTGCACAGATGACGCAAAATGCAGTCAGCTACATAGGGTTGTTACTCTTGTAGTGACCAGTGACCATGTGACTTTTCTAGGGATCTCGGTTAAAACACTGTTTTCTCGCTTGTCTGTTCTGTACGCATAATCCTGCGTCTGCCTACCTTGAGAAGCCCAATACAGACTCTGCCACTTTCTTCAGTCGTGCAACCAGTTTCACACAGCGAATGCTTTCCATTTTCCAAACGACTCTTCTATTATGCCATTCTTTGAAATCGTTTGACCCGTACCTTTTCAAACGTTATCTAACGCATTTGAGGGTTCTACGCACTTTTCGCCTGGCGCGTCTTTGAGTGTCGCCGAAAGAGCTGGAGCTCACCTCGCGTTTTTTCTTTCTTCTCTTGGTTGCTGCTGTTTGTACCAGACTAGGCTAGAGTTAACTACTTATCACACTTCCAATCATTGTCGAAAATATACGGTTAGTGTTGTGAATGACATCGCGTTCTTTTGGTTTGATGTCTGCCGGGACTACATATCGACCGCTCACAAGGAAACGCGTTATAAACCGTTACTGGACGAGGATCGAGGGCATACCAACTCGTCCGTTACAGTACGCTAGTGCAATTCCTAACGTCTTAAACCTCTTTGATAGGTGGTATACTTCAAACGTAACGTCTTTAAATCTAAAACCACGCTCATTTCACGTCGAAGCTGTACTGACCATTATATCGGCGGTCCTAATTTGAAATCTAGAACAACCAAGGATACTTGAGAATAGTGATGACAGCCAACTTAGATCTGTTGGCAAAATGTACAACAATGTCGAAGAAAAACCAAACGATTACGAGTATTTTCGGAGGAATCTGTTAAACACTGCCTTCTGAAGCATTCTCCAAAATCTTCAACTTCATTGTACGTCCATTGTAAAAACAGCTCTATCATTCGTATTTAGAGAAGAACAAACGTGAAACCTACTGAAAGCAGTCAGAAGCGGGTCAATAATAATCATGAGACTCAGAGGGTGTGATTACCTAGAAAGGCTGGCAACAACAGGCTAATTCTCAATCAACTGTAGACAGTCGAGTGATAAGTTAATCATAAAATACACAATTCGGCACGTTGTCGGTGTTTCTAACCGACATCCTCCCAATTACTAAGGCCTACCAATTAATGACTGAATATGATTAACTTGGGTGTTAACTGGGCAATTTGCTAAGTCATCAAAAGCCGTCAGCTATTGTGTACCCGCTATTGTCATTTTATAATTGTCTAGCTCCGTGATCGTGATTAACTCTACTGGGACAATTCAGTCCCACTTGATCGACCAGTACGTGGTTGTCAACCAGACCTACAATTTTTCTTATCAAATAGTTAACACACCTAAAAGGTTGAACAGATATCTGTTTCTCTTTTTATTTTGCCTCTTCGTGTGTGTGCGTGTGTGCATATTTATCGTAGTTTGGTCATTTGTTTGTTGACTGCAACGGCGTGCTGCCTGAGTATGTTAGTCGGCTTCACATTAGTTTTTCTCTAGATGAATTCCCTGCTATCAAATATTTTCCCCACATCTAAGAACTGTCTATGAATGAAGAACCCACTATCACGCAGACAAGAATACATGAATCGGTGATGTTTTTCCCTGTTTTTTCAAAAGTAATGATAGATTTACTTTATGCGGTGCGCGGTACCGACTGGGCGATCTCGATGCAAGCCTTGACTGGCTGAGAGTTCAGTAACTCCTACCTGGTTTTAATCCTACTCGTTACATTAGGTCAAGACAATGAAATTACCACCACCACCTCCATGCAAACATCTACCAGTACCTAGGATAAGAGAGCGGAGTACACCTGTTCAGAATATGGCTAGATTTGAAAATCGAATTTTGGCTTATCGGCGCATACTCGTATGCATCGACGCAGGAATGGTCCAGAGCAGGAAGTGGACAACCAGCCTGCCACAATCTTTGACTGCGCCAAATGTGGCCGCAGCTTTCCCACCAAAATTTGTGCCAGCCAACGCAGAAAGCATGCATATCCCGTTGAACGCAACCACGAGAAGCTCATGTTTGTGAGAACCGCCGGATAGGCTTCTCTTATCAGGTGTGCCGATGCACTGACTCCATCGTGCCCTACGCGATGCAAACCTTATCAAAGGATCCTGTCACATTTCCCAGGTCGTACTTTGGAGAGAATTCGGACTCGTCTGTATGCGCTGAATTGGCAGAGGAATACTGTCCCCACTGCCGATCCAACCACCGTCTCACAAGTTAACACGAAATCGGATATTGAGTCACAAACTGTTGGTCACTCCGAGTGGCTTACCTGTTTGATCCAAACGATGATTATCCAAATGGTGTCTAATAGTGAGGCTTTCCTACACGACGAAGAATTACTAGCAATTACTCGCGGTCCTCAGGCAGGCATTTTAACAATGGGACGATCTAAATCGTTGCTGAACATGCACGCTTCACTAACTTTTCCGTACGCCTGGCAACTGGTTACTCGACGACGTGGTCATGTCAACGTAGGACCCCAAGCGACCAGAAAGCAAATACGGAAAGCCAACTACGCAGCAATTCAAACGCTATACCTCTAGCTTGAAAACGATGCCGCGTTTACAGTTTTTCTGGAAAACTGGAAACTACCTACGAGATGAACCGCGACCCTCCAGATAATTCCAACGAGTACTGGTCCGAGTTACTATCGGCTCATCTACACGCTGATGAGCGACCATCCCGCTCGATCCTGCTTCCGGACTGGTCTCTGATTGACCCGAACACTGGAGAAGAAGTATCACGCACCTTGAAGAACATGGGAAACACCGCTTCAGGTTTGGACAAGTTGTTACCCAAACATTTGAAGTGCATGAAAGCTGATGCTTTGGCCGTATACTTCAACCTGTTCCTGATAACCCAATAATGTCCAATCCATTTATGCCGCTCTCACATCACGCTTGTACCCAAAGTAAACAGTCCTTCATCTCCCACCGACCTCAGACCTATCACCATATTTCCAAACGTTGATACGTTGTTTCCACAAGATATTGGCGGATCGTTGAAATTTGCGCCTGCAACTGCCCACTCTTCAGTTTGCATTCATACATCGCGACAGTTGCGTCGAGGTGACCTCCCTGCTTCATGCCCTGCCTCGGAACTCAAGCACCACGTCTTCAAGTGTGTGTGCGGCTTTTGATGACGTGTCCAAAACATTTGCTTCTATCTCACAGGATTCGTTTATCAGATCGGCCTGAGCTTTCGGTGCTCCTGGATCTCTAACGCGTTACAATGCCGACTCCTATCGGAATGCTTCCGACACGGTCAATGGCTCCGTTCTCTTGCCCCAGCTTGATGTTCGCCAGAGTGATCCACTGTCCCCGCTTCTATTCATCATGGAAATGGACGAGTTGCTGGTTCTATTTCGACTAGAGTTTAACTACCAGTTTCACGATACACTGGTTAGCGGTTACGCCTATACCGACGGTCTGATCCTTCTAGCTGAGAATCCTACGCGTCCCTCTGAGAAGCTTGCAGCCGCCGCTATTGTCCTGGACCTATCCGGGCTGAAGGTGAACACGCACAAGTCTAGGCTCACGATCATGCGCGGTGATCATAAGTATACCGCAACCGCTATCTTTAACGAGTCTATTCACTTAAACCCAGGCATTATCAATTCACTAAGCGCCTCTGACATGGCGACCTATCTAGGTATTCCGTTCACCCGGAAGGATAAAGCATGCACTGATCACGGTCTGCAACCTTGTACGATACTGGAAGAAACCGCCAAAACGCCTTTGAAGCCACATCAACGTCTTGAACTCCTGAGACAACATCTGATCCAGAAGGTGAATCACGCATTAGAGTTGAGCCGAGTGCACGGTAACACGTTCAAAGCTATGGACTGTACGATTCGCCAGTTTGTTTAGCAGTGGCTCCGCCTTCCCATAGACACACCAAGCAGCTACATCCACACCCCAATTTGTTGGGCTGACCTGGGCATCCCGAGTTTGCCCACCAATATACCCATTTCACGAATTCTGCAGTGCACTGACTTCTGTCGAGTGCATGTCCAGTTCTGTGTGATGTGTTGAAAGGTAATACGTTTGGCCCTATCTTGAGGGAAGTGAATGTTCCCGTACGCGTTCAGGGTGTAGTTGTTACGAACAGGGAGTAAGCCCATGCAGCGTGGACAGATAAAGTCTGCCATCCGTTAGACTGCCGTTGTCTTCAGGATTTGTCGCGTTCTCTACTTTCTAACTGTTGGTTGTTCAATACAGACAGCGTCTTCCCTAGAATCTGTAATCATGCCATCCAGCTCAGATGTAATCTTCTGCAGACCGAGGTCCAAAATTCCTGAGGTAGCCGAAGCGAATACTCAGTTCTCTGCCGTGGCAACCAGAAAGCCTAGTCATACTTTGTGATTATGCCGGATCACCCATGATGTGCGTTGTGCTCTACACAGTCGCGTAACCAAGGACCTGACAAAACGACTGAGCAAGTTGGGCTATACAATCTTCGAGGAGTTGCGAGAGCCAACGGCGAGTTTGTTCATCAAACCCGATGTGATCACGGTTCGTGATAGCGTCACTGTGGGGCTTAACGTCAATCGGTTCTCCATATTATGGGCTCTGATGTGAACTCTGTTTCTTAATCACCCGTGATCATCTCTTTTCACGGTATTAAGTTTTGTTTATTATTTTGTTTATTTATTACATTTTCCTTTCCTTGTAGCGCTATTCTTCGATTGGGACTGCTTTCAGTGTTGTCACGTATTAATGTCTACTGACAGTTCTAGATTCATTAAAAAACTACGACACATGTTTGTGGGGAACCCGGAGTTAACTGTTGTCACCTGTCTGACAGTTGTCTCACGCTGAAGGACATTTTTTTGTCCCGATGCGTGAGCCTTGACTGTGATAGTACCTCTGTGCCTTGAAGAGGTTTTGACTTTATGAGCCTGACCGTTTATGTTATTTTAAACTTTACTATTTTTTGTTCATTTTTTTCCTTTTCCGAAATCCGTTTGTTACATATCGCGTAAGTAATTTTTTATTTGATGAATGAACTATTAACGCCTGTTATTCTTGTGAGAAGACTTGTCTATTGTTCAATGTTGTTAACTATGCAGCTTCTCACATTTGACAGACAGCTTGTATTCACATTCACCTTTTTACATACCTTTTGCTCAATTTTGGTGTCACCATTTGTTCTTTCCTTGAACGATGATGTGTATACTGCTCTTCAAAGTAAACGATAATAGTAGTCAGCAGTGTTTCCACTCCTATATATTTCTCATTTAAACCGCTTTCGAAAAGAGGTGATAGCCCTAATCTATGTACTTTTTGAGGTCGCCAGTGGTACATGACGTTGTCACGGCTGAGGTTGGAACTACAGCTTCTCTCTCATGAGATAACTGTGTTAGCCACTACGCATTAACTTCACTTTAGGTACAGTTGAGTTTTCTGATAGAAACGCTCAATCACACTCGCCTGTGAGTAGTTCTGAGATGCTCAAAGTGTCCCTAATTCAGTCATGTTAACAGAATCTGACCTGAAAACCAATGGCTAGAAGTCTGTTGACGAGGGTGCACCTCGCTTCATTGAAATCTCTATGACATTGAGAATATAGTAATATTCAGAATTAACAAAAATGCTGGGATCGTCCTGTTAGATATGGTCGATTAATTAAGTAAAACAAGTGCGTCATTGTTAACATACAAAATGAAAGGGACAAAACAACAGCGGTTTAAAGGTGCTTAACATAGACACTTAGGTATATGAGACACCAAGGGGACTGATAGACTTTGCAATAAATAAGATAATTAAACCAGTGGGTACTGTTATTCAAAGACTATACAGGCTACCAAAGATGTATAAAAACGGTGTGTCACTACAACTGATTTATATGCGTGCAATTTTCTGCATCGTGCAACGGCAAAATGGCTCTGCAAACTGTTACAACCAGTTGGGAATAAACAAGCCATTCATGGTTGAGTGATTATTTCGAACATGTTGAAATACTAAAGCAGCTGAAAGTACTAACCAAGCCTCTATTCTAGCTTGCTGTCACATCACTCCAATGAAACCAGTTAGGTTCTCAGACAGCATACTGAAAGCAACGATTTCAGAGTACAATTCCTAGTAGGGGAATTAAATCCGTTACTATATCGCAGCACATAGAACGTTTAGTTTATGTTCTCAAGCAAGTTATGCCCCTAAAAGAACGAGGTAGCTATGGGATCGTCACCAGGCCCATTGTTGGCTGATATCTTTACGGCAATGCTGACCAAATAATGTCAGTCACCCTTTATAGGCGCTACGTAGACGATGTCATCTATGTGGCAAATGAATCTAACAACCTCAGCGAGATAATACCGCAAGAATGACATAATACGATGAAAGACGTATCGTAATGCAACCTGAATGAGCCAGTACACAAACTACAATAGATTTATTCCACCAAGATAGAAGAGGAGTCTACTACGTTGTCTGAGATACAAGGCCACGAAAATAAGCTCGAGCGACGGTAGTGAAAAGTAGAGATAGGTTATATACTGAAAATGGTTATTCAGAACAGGTTGTTCATAAGAATATTATAGTAAACACGAAAGTAGACAAATCAAAAACGGCAGAAAAAAAGTCCGTTTCTTTTCTTGCTGTTCAAGGGAGGTGGCATCTCTGAAAGCGTAGCTAAGAGGTTCAGTATAACAATTAGTAAGACATACTTGGCAGCTCAATTACGTGTTCCTTTATTTCCACAGCAGTGTTGCGCTCCCGATTGGAAGGGAAATCGTCTGTTCATGTCACCTCTTTTTATGTTCACCTTTTCGTAGGTCCTTGTGGAACAAGCTACATGGGCCTCACAACACTGCGATTATCCAAACGTATTCGGGAGCACAACGTATGTGGCTGACACGAGGATCGATATGACCCTGTTTGTCTGCGGTCACTGTGCATTTGATTGAGCCAAACCATCTGATAAACTCGCCCAATTCATTCAAGGCAGTCTGTCGAATATGTGGGATACAATCGAGACAGGGCAATGATCGTATAATGGCAATTGCAGAAACCTTTACAATCCGTCTACATCCACCACCACAGTACACTCATAAACGGATTAGACAAAACATTGAACTTCCCATGACCAGGCACGCAAATCCTGGATAGGATGACTGCATAGATGTGACGTTTCTCTCGAAACCTTCGTGCAACTCACGTGATCATCATTACGTTACTAAATCTCAGGACTCGAAACAGACAAACACTGATGACTGACGTCTCACTCCAGTGATATATTATCTACCACCTCCATCGAACCTTCCTAAATGTGTTGTATTTAGCCTGTTAGTGAAACACTGATTAAATCGGGTATATTCAAGGTAAGGTTGAGATCGCCCGACCGTTTGAAGTAGAGCCAGTGTGACTGTCTTATTAGCCAAATATCCCGCAACACTTTTGGTATTTCCCGTGATTTAGGCTTAAAGAAAAGTGATCGGTTGGAAGTCACAAGATAGTTACCATTTTCTGTAGCCAGACGACCGGATTATCTCGGTAGTGCTCACAAACAAATGGTTTTGTGATTTTGCGTCTGATAGTTCAATCATGTATAATGCGAGATTCCTTGGGAATTGAGATACTGCATGGTGTCAAATTACCACTGTAGAGTGCAGCCAACAATTATGCAGGAATCAGACCGAAAATGAAGTCAGTAAATACAACTAACAGCATTCTGAAGACAATTGCGTCATTGTGCCTGTAATAACCAACTTTATTGATCTGACAGAAAAGCCAGTACAATGGTTTAACAAGAAAGAAAGAAAGAAAGAAAAAATGGAACATTACTGAAATAAATCCCGTCACAGTCAGTAAGAACGGGAAATCAATGCGTCAAAATATCAACGAACAGAGTCGGAAGTAATGGGGGAGCCCGTGCAGACGCTAGTAACTAACAATAAACAGAGAAGTTAATTCGGTTTGTCCTCACTAAATAGACCAACAGTTCAATTAGACGAATACAACATTCCAAAAGTTTGCGTTGAAATGGGAACCAGGCGACATGTGTGAGGAATGTAATCGCGAAGTATGAAGACCTGTCAGTAATTAAGCCCAAATAGTAATAAGATTCAGCCAGTCAGTAACCATCAAACCAAGTTTATGCCAACAAGAAATTAAAACAAAATCGACCCCGACCCCAGAAATCGAGCGTGGCCTTCGAGGCTTATTGGATGCATAGATAGTGTGATGTCAGTTCCTTCATCTCTTGTATTTTTCCCCCAGAAGACGATGATCTCCGTGCAACTGTGACAGCGTATCACACTGTGCTCTCCAGCGCTCTTCAGTACTGTTCCGTCCAAATTCTAAATGGGGTGCTTCATGCTGTCTTTTTAAAGGTACCGCTACACAGACCTCAGTGACCAACTACTATTTCAAAAACCTTAGGGGCCATTTTTCAGCTACTGACTTTTTATTGGGCCGACATCTTTAACTCCAATTTCATGCAACCATGAAGCATTACTTGGTGCGGTTGCTCGAAACCATCACTAATACGGCAAGCCAAGGGTGTCATTTTACCTCCTGTAAGTCCACGAAGAACACAACCTGATTGGTTTTAGTCCCATACGTTTGTCTCTGGTTCACATTCCCTTGACATTTTACTAATTGTGCATCGGTCAGGTCAAAACCCATCAACAAACTAATGGATTCACGGAAACAGCATTGTCGTGCTAATGGTGACAACATAATGGAAATATACAATGTCTTCCGATGTGGCAATGACAGGTGTATTCAGCCCAGCACTAAAGAGCACACCGTGCTTATTATTAACAACGGATATTAAAATACCTCAAAACTATAATAGATGTTCACTTTGTGGTACCGTCGCTCCATCCGTATGGCTGCTGGCCAGTTTGGTCTGTCGATCTTAAAGGTTTGGTGGCAGTTTCCAGCAACTTCTAGTAAGGTTGTTCAGTTGTTAACTTCATTCAACCTCCCCAACTGCTACAAAGTCCGTTGATAAACCTGAATGCAAGTCGCCACCAATCGTAACCGGTCAATATCCCCGCACACTAGCTTCTTGTCACCGAGCAAATCCTCCCTGACTACCTGGGCACATTAAACGCACTTAGCTTCCTGAAAGGTTATTGAATATCTCACTTTCAGTTTGGGAGATCTTAAGCTCAGAAGGTGAGTTTTGAGCCGGGATTCCTGTACCAGATCTACCACTGACTGCCCCTAGTCTGTAAAAATATCGGTCGTAAGTGGATTCGCGAAAACAGGCTGTTGTGAAGTTGATGCCAGATTCGAAACGAACGCTCTGTTTTCCATTAAGCCGAGAGCACGATTTCTTCAGCAGAACTCCTCCATCTTCAGCTTAAACTGTCCATCAGCAGATTCGCTGCCTGATTCTATATTGTGACGGAATCGGATGTCGGTAGGCAGTATTGGACGTTAAATACAACACTGAAGACCTGTGCGAACACATTCATATCAACTATCCCGTATCAGTCTTCCCTCGCCTTACGCTTAGAAGCTCTAAATCCCCACTTTTTTTCTTTGAAATAATAAGAAACGCTTTTCAGTAACACAGGAAGGTTTATGTTATAACTCATAAGTTTTATTAATCGCAAACGCTGATTTAATTGTGTTGTTTTATGTCCGTTTGGAGTATGTACCATTTCTTACATTTCGTGTGGGATTTTCCCATTTGGAAGACAAAAGGTTTTAAGCGCAGAGACATTCCTAACGGCCTGGTCGTTGGATGTTTCCAGAGAACTGAGTGGTTACCGGTCGACGGCTCACAATTTTTCTGTAGGATCCAGTCGTACGAATTCTAAAGAGCGACTGCACTTTCCTTTCCTGCAAATATATTTCTTTGAAATCATCCGTGCATTATTTGCGAAATCTCTTTTGCTGTGAAGTGAATTCAGTAAAATTGGTGGGTCACATGGGTTCCTAAGTCAACACTTTAGTTTTTCTACAAATTACCAAAAAGGAAACTTTCGTCTTATTTCTAATTAGCATACATGTTTACTGTTATTCATATATACACCCGTGTGTTACAGTTCGATCACCTACACAACCGCTCCGCAGATGACCTTACAATAATTTATCATTATTGCTGTTATTACTGTTATCATTTTGACAAGGTGCGGACACTGACGAAAAGGTTACAACATCACTGGACTCAGATGCACCCTCCACCTTCGAAGGTGAAGTTTTTACTCCAGGTTCAGCTATCCCGCCATTTCAAACACAATCCTCACCCAGCTCCATATGCACCTATTACCCACGAAATAGAGCACGGTACTCAGTATTAGAACGAATAGAAAAACCGACATAAAGATGTGACTCAGGAAGAAAAACAGGATGGATAAGAGTGCGTTCCGAGTGCTGCACATTTGGTTACTCTTATGTTCTTGAGTTGTTGAACAGATCAGGTAATGGTATATTCAGTCACGCGACCGGAAATGGGAAGACAAACGAATCAAGACCGGATGTTTATCGATTGGAGAAAAGGCGTTGGATGATGAACGCTCAGAGGTTGATGAGATAGTGTGATAAACATGACCGACATGCTTTGCCTCCTTCCGTTATGCAATTGTTTTATTATTCCAATATCCTGTGTGATTTGGTGATACGTACGATTCGATAATGTACGTTCTGTGTTGTTGTGCCTAATTGTGTTTTGCAATTCTTATACGCTCGATCGTTATCCTATATAGTTCAGTTCTAATTACAACAGATAGAGTGATTGATCCATAGTAAAGGAGGCATCAGTGATGAGCTACAAGGCTACTGAAGGTGTAGTAACTACATGCAGCTGTTTGGTTGGTGACTGTTCACCTAACAGTTACCAAGTAAAAACACTGTCAGTCTGACAATATGCACCATGATCGAAAAGGCGATCAAGTATACGATCGTCCAGTTAGATAACTGGCTGTCTTCGCTATCACCAACGCCTGAAGGCTTATCAAATCCAAAACTAACAGATGTGGGTGAACATTTTGAATGAAAGTTGACCATCTACGGGGATCCTACTGATTCTCGCTAACGACGGGAAAAAACTGGCCATTCATACCCTTCATTTAGTAGATATCATGAGGAATTCAAACGTTAGACTGATGACCACTAGCTCATTTGCTCACAAAAGGCAGCTTAAGTTTCTGTTGCGGAACTCGTTTAGCGACTTTCATGACATGCTGGAATGTTGAATTACGTGCCCGTGGTGACCCTCAACGGGACTATCGCACCTCAGAACCAAAGGCGCACAGTATCAGTCTCACCAACAGATTTTAACAAATTAATAATGGACTATAAATGTCTTAAACCAAACGAGTAAGTTCGCCCATGAGAAAACTTAAATCGCTGGAGAAGATTCCAAACACGAATATGAGGTTAGGTTTATTTCTCCTCCCAATAGTTAGTCAAACTGAGAACAGTACGCAGCTTTTAAAAATGGGAGTTTGGTCGTCATTATTAAAGTTTTATTAAGGTAACAGTCTACGATATGTATCCGACGGAACACATGCATGATCCTACAACTTGTTTCACCTATGGAACCACCAGCTATAAACACGACTTCGGTTGATTTCACCTAACAGCATACCTGAGATGTTATCAGTTCTGTTACAACACTGCAGTCACTGGAACATCAGATAACGGATTCTGCGCACAATTCTTGTAATTTCGACACCATAAATGCCTCACAAAAGGAAAACACATAAACGCACCTTCTGATTGAGCAAACCTCCTAAAATATATCCTGCCTAATTGTCCACATCGGACAGTACCGACCTGTGTGGTGTTTTATAAAACACGAGTGGACCTATTGTTCTGTTTTCATTTCAACATGCATTGTTGTTTTTATTGCAAAGTCTGTCACGTTACACCATCCGTATTTTAACAAACCTCAACACCGGATGTTTTGTACGGCATGTGTAATGTGATCACATTCTACGTCTCCGAAATTCTAATCTCCCTAAAATGTGAGAGTGACTTTAATAGTACTATCGTATTCAATTATGTCAGCTAGCTTACACGCAACAGCTATTGCATGTAAATTCATCGTGAAACACTAACATTGTGTTCACTGCACTGCAGCTCTACTCATGACCCTACGGTAAAGCTACGTCGTCTCCATTGTTGTATAACACAATCTCTATGATAATGTTTTATTGTTTAGGAATGATACCTAACCACTCCAACGTACTTTGTGTCATTTGGCGTTAACCAGTGGTCTCATTAACATAGGTTCTTTTCGAGACTAAGACTAACGGATTTCAAGGTAGTGTGGAATCAATAGTACCTAATTTTGCTTTCGTTGGCTAAGGTTTCCAAAAAAAATATCGATTCTCATGCTTAAAAGGCTCTGACAAGTGGGATTTGTCAGATATCGACTGCATGCTTTAAAAGGGAGCTGACAGCTTCTTGTCATCCAAATGTTAGCTGTGAAAACGTTGTTCGAGAGACATTTTCTTGGACGATTGTTTTTTTAAGAATAGACTTATTAGCGAACTGCGTCGGTCGGACAGGATTCATCGGCAAGCGCAAAGGAGCCAAGGAACCTCAGAAGGGGGAGGAGTGTTGTAAAAGGCAGCTCCGTGTGTGAATAGTACAGTGCGTACATTCGGGAACTAAAGGAGATGCCTCAACACCTGGAAGACGATGGACCAGAAACGCTTATCCGAATAGTGTGCACGCATTGTGGGAGAAATGTAACCAGGGCGAATGACAACGTACTGCTACTCAACGTGTGTAAATGCACGTCAGTCGTGCAACTGAGTGTACGTTGTTGTGCTCTTTTGTTCTAACATAACCTGCACAGGAGTCCGTGCGATAAACAACTTCGTAGGCCAGGCGTCTTTTGTGGTCAAAACATTAATTCCTACAATTGCACAGTTATTCCTTGTATTGTAAAACAATCTCGCCTGTTGATTACCCACATAGAATTCCGCCCCTAGGCCCAAGTTCTTACGACGCTGACTGTTGACTAGTGCAACCGCTGCCAGCAAAAGGGGATGCATTTGTGTGTGACACTCGTAAGTTCTTTGGTCCTGTTATCTTTGTCTTAGGACATGGCTGGACACTACAGGAGTTGCGTACGTTTCCTGCATTTTACTGCCTCTGTGAAATTTTGTCCATTACATCGGAAAGATTACTGTTTTGATGATCGTGTTGTAATTTCATCGACCCTAAGACCTGATGTCCTTGCGGACATGTATTCACGACATTCAGGAGTTGGTAAAATGAAGTCGCTTGTACGCTCATCTTGTTGGTTGCCAGAATTCTCATTCCATCACTGAGTGCAGACTTTACACAGCATGCTTTGAGAAAACTACTCTGCCGTGATGTTGTACCTGCTGCTTTGGTCACCTGTAATGGTACTTACTTCCCTGCCAAGTTTTTGGTGGACTGGATTGATGGACTTGGATGTCGGTAGTTGTTTACCACTTCGCAACATCCACAGTCCAATGGACTCGCGGAAAATTCTGTGCGCACACTGAAATCAGCTAATGCTTCTTTGACAACAAACCCATTTGTGAATCTTAATCTCGGAATCAATCATTTTCACGTGCAATACAGAAATGCATCACATTCGGTAACTGGGAAGAGTTCCGCAATCCTTTTCACAAATTGTTTTCTGCCTACAAGTCTTGAATGTGCAAAAACGGTTGATGTTACATTTTCAAAGGCAACTACTTACATCCTGCTGATGGAATAGTTCTTTCTTCTCACGGAAATCGCATGGTTGCTGTTCTTGGCTTAGATCTTTCCTGCCATCTAAGATATGTTGACCAGGTCGATTTCAGTTCTAGTGGTCAGTCTGTTAACGGAAGCTCCGTTGATTTGAAGACTAGTAAATCTTTCATAGATTATTCTGTTGCACTTAAGAAAATGACGTTTTTGTTATTCCTTAGGAAAATGAAACACGTATTATCCGGATTAACATCCAGTAGTACATCTATCAACACTTAAAGTGACTTACGTTCAAGGTCTATCCAAAACTACTCAAACTTTTGACATCACTGAGATCTGACGGCAGGCTACAAGTCTATGGTATTGTTCAATTCCACATCCTGGGCAATTAGATTCGTTCCGCCTGATTCCTCTAACATACTGACACTTTTCCGCAGGACCTTACAATAATATTTTGAGCTGTCGGTGATGCGGGGATTCTGACCCAGAAATGTTTTAATAGCGGACACCTCAACATTCTGAGGTCATCCTCTCAAGCTACATAAAATGCCGGCCGATTCCGCTGTCGCACCGGTGGTTTTGCCATATAAGGTTGGCGCAATTGATGCGCCCCCTTGCATTATGTAGCAGTAACATTCAACTCGAACCCTTACAAAGAAGAAATGGACACGCGCATGCTGCAGCTGAGTACATTTTTCCAAACCTGTTGTTACAACAATAACGTACCACAGATAATAATTCCACATTTCTAATGGGACCGACTAAACGCATGCCTGTTGATTTGTCTGATTAAGCATACGTCTGGTTGCGTAGCTGCTTCTTTTGCTGCTACTTCTACTCGTTTTATTTTCCTACCTTATCCTTACGCAACGTAACTTGTGGTCGTCATGGCGCGATACACTTTATCAACGACTGATTACATAACTTAAGGCCCTGATCAGGAAACAATGGTGACCGAGCTTTGAAGAATACACCAACCCCAACTTTTTACTTAAACGTTAGTCGTGATGCACGCAAAGTATTGTAGATAAATACCCGTGCTACTATCGTCAAGTGGTATCTGGAGGGTCCCAAAAATGTACTGTACTAGCATCTCCCTATATATATAGTACACTGTTATAACTGAAATGGCCGTTGGATGTGTCAAAGCTCGTTTGGTACTTTTGTTGTCGTATGTTTGGCATGATGCGGAATGTTAAATTTGCTGAAGCATGTTTGATTTAATTGCAGAAACCAGCCATAAATTTACATTTATTTGTCTTTGCTGCGTGCAGCACACAATTATGTTGAACTACGTGCCAGGACTGTCTTTTTTCCAAACTACCCTTGTTGACCTCGTGAAACCCTGTTTTAACGAGACAACCTTCGGGTGATTGCTTGCGGGTTGTCCAGTGATTTTTGCCTGCCCTATTCTGAACGCTTTTTCTGCCGGACAGTTTGTTTCCAAAAGAATTTAACCTCCGGGTAACACAGTACATTCATTGTAATTTTGTCAACAGTATCGCGCAAATTTTTATCCTTTAGATCGCTTTTCTAATAATATTTAGACTGGCAAAATAGTCCCTTCAGCCCGACCTTCTGAACATGCGTTTTCGGAATTGTCGGTTATGCATTACTCGGTGAATAAGTTGCCAGGTGCGACTTGACAGGCTATTTGCGAAGTTTTAGACTGAAGGGAACAAACTGTTGAGTGGAGTGACGGCTGGAAAAATGTACGACTTCTTGAATTAGTTGAATCTCCCAATTCATCGCCGCAGCAATCCGGACTACCGCCCAGTAATGGGATTGATAAAATCAACCACCTTATTCGCCATTTCAGGAATGTGGTAATTCAGCAATTCGTCGGCATTGTAGGTACCCTATTCGTTATTGTCAACTATGTTAGAGCTACGAGTACCATTTGTGCTGTTTTTGTTTCCCACTTTAGTACGTACTTAGACATTTGTTTGAACGAATAGAGATACCGACAACTATCCAGCGTACTCGAACGTACGACACCGCCGCGTGCACGCTTGTCGCTTCGCTCTGTTGTCGTTTTGTCTTGGTATCCGTTTACTCTTGTATTGACCTCGCAGGTCGACAATATACTCTTTGTCTACTCGTTGTGTTATTCTCAACCGGTAGTCCTCGGTTTGCTCGATCCTACAGTATGATGTTTTAAGGCCGATACGAGTTGGAAACTACCATTTGGCAGCCAGAAGAGGTTTTTCAAAGTTGTCATGGAATGTCGAAATGGATACTTCAAGACAGCTACTTTTTCCAGCATAATAGTCGAGTTGCGATTTCAGCGATTTCAGCGATTGATACACGGGTTCGAGGCAGAGGCCCAAGGGTCCCGGATCCAGTCGGTTTTTCTTGTTCAATTTCAAGTGTGTGTTGGTTGATCTGTAAGGCATTCATGGAAAACAGGGTGTAGCACCGCTCTTGGGAATTACAGTAAATATCACAAAACAAGCTAAGATTACTCGTATAAAAGGTTTTTC
>LUCH01000202.1:274226-288143 GCA_013368495.1 Paragonimus heterotremus | reverse complement strand
GTAAGCCTAATCAGCGTCGTCAGCAGAACTTCTGAACGCATATTACGTGAGAGAATCTGTCGATATTTTATTCTCGCTCGAACGCCGGTGGGTAAGAGGAGGCCTTATTGCAGTGTACAAAATTATCCACCACACCGGCACAAGTCCCTTGGAATGTCTGTTTGTGATACGTCAGGACAGAGATTTAGGAGGACACATGTTCATGATCAAGAAAACAAGACCACGATTGGGAGTTATGCCCAGCGTTTTCACTAACCACGTAGTCAACTCGTTGAACAAATTACCTGCAAAGATGATGGAGGCCTTCAGTGCAGACGTATTCAAAACGGAGCTAGACAAATGTTGGAACAACCTTTTTCCCACTTTGTACTAATCGAAAAATTATTTGCTCTTGTTGTTCAGGGCAACCTGGATTTGTTATCTCTCTTTTACCCTTACCCTCAGACAACTACCGAAAGCGTCCGCATCGGGAGAAAACGCAGTCTAGTCAATTTCCGGATTACACCAGTCGAGCATCAGGACGTCAACAGGCTTAGGCCTTCATCAACTCCTGGATTTGAAATTGAAATCGAAAATTGAATTGAATGTAGCGGTATCCATGGGTGTCGGGAGATATAATTGGAGGATATTGGCAGTCTCCCACTCTCAGGCACAATGAAGTTGTGGCGTGCAATTATCTCCCTGGTACAGGGGTTCCTAGTTCGCAGAAACGAACCCATCGAAAGCTATCGCGTTTTACCACCCATTGAACCATTGAGCCATTGAAATGCGTGGCGGGTGTACCAAATGTCCTCGCTACTCGAGAAGCTGTCCACACTGAGGACAATTATCAGGCAGAATGGTGGTATTTTGGGGTCTGTGAAAGTGCTTTTCAGGTATCTGTGTTCTACTATTATGTATAAAGTGTAGAACGGACGAGCTAAAATGGGGTACGCATGTTGGAACAGATAAATTTGGAAATAAGTATTACGAAAATAACAAGTATTTTATGGGTATGTGCTTAATTTTAGACACTTGCATTCATGGCTGTAGGTAGAAACAGGTGGGTTATTTATGGCAACCGCTTCGGTTGGGATTATGAAGGTTCACAAGTCCCCCCTGAATGGTTTGTTTTAATTATTCCTGATTTTCCTCTAGGCATCGATGGCTTCACCACATGACGGACGAAACTCCAATAGACAGACCTCCTGAGGTCAGAAAGTGGACCGCTGAACATTCTGAGAATACCACTTTGGATATGAACAAAAAATATGTTCCTTACTCAACTACTCGCCCAAAAATCGAAGCTTGGAAGCCCACTTAGTTACACCAGACGCTTTCTTCTGTGTATCGGTCTAGAGTATACTTAATTTCGCCTCTTTGTCTTGTGACGGAAAAATCCATTGAGATTTTGTTGTGTACTCGGTAGTAATCCATCTCTCACATAGCAGTCCCGAGCGTTTTTTTTTCGATTCGAATCGTGCAGCTGTTTTTACAAGAGTTAAACTATTTCCCCCGTTTGAAGCCTTTCATTGAAAACCCATATAATCTATCGACAGTAAACATGACAGCCTGATAAACACTTGCGACCCATAGTAGTATTCCGGGTGTTCCTGCACGTTTCCATTTGCTTGTGAATGTGTGCGTGCTGTAGGCGACTACGACGTATGATTAGCATTGCGGTCTGTAAGCACGCCATAGTTCACGCATGAATAATGCTTTTCACTTTACAACATGTCTTTTTCGGTTCCCTGTAAGCTTCATGGCATCCGGATTCGATTTGATTGCTCTTTTGAGTAGGCTGTGCCATCTCACGGATCACGACCATGTATTCTCATGGTTGTTAAAGAGGTTAAATCTTTGATCTAGGCAACGTTAATAAATTGGTGGGCTGAAGGTGGGTAACTAGAGGCGATCATTCTCATGCCAGAGTGTTACGGAGCATGTTGCTATTTCGGTGGATCTCTACACAGTTTGGGAGCAGAGTGAACATGAACAAAAGAATGGCGTAATGTGTATGTATGTAGAAGGTGAACCTTCAGACAATTCGCATCTATGTAGACCCTCATCCGCATCCCCGTTGATTCGCTTTTCCCGTCCAACTAAGCACCTGATTCTCTGCATTCCCTAGTCTGATCAGATCGAAATTGTTATTAGGGGCGGGTGTTTTTAAGGTTGACATCGTAAAACGCGACCTTGCGGCTGCCGCTGCGTGGCACGCCACTGACATGGAATATTGACGTCCGTCGCGTTTCAAAAAATGTAATCTTGGATAACGTTCTGTAGATTGTGTGAACGGCAATTCTCCACTAGGTATTGCTTGCGCACCAGACCATCTCCTATCCGATATCACCAGTCGAGTTGGAATGCGTATAGCCCACTTTATTGGTCTAAGCCGCGTTTTTAGATTGGATTCTTGTTAGTAGCAAATGTATGCCGTTCGCTCTGTCAGATATAGTTTCAGGTGACAGACCTTTATTTATCTGTTCCTAACGAGTACACTAGTAACAAAATCAATGGTGGTTTCTCAGGCATGTTAACCACTGCTACTGCTGGTGCCCAACCTATTTCGCGGCTACGGCTTCAAAGATGATTTGCTCGGTTTTCCTAATTGCACTGAGGTATTAAATTTGGCTTAATATCAAGTCGTTCAGATCGTGAGAAACCTCCACAGCTTTTTTGAGGTCACCGTTTGTTTTCGAAAATTACCGGTGTCATGTTTGGGACGCGTCAATGGATTACCTACTCCCCTTTTCTGATAATTCATTGTCTCAGATTGCGTAGCTGTTATATGTGGCCTAGGACCATCAGTTCTATTGAAACATTCTTTCTGTCACTGCCTATTCCTTTTTCTAGTTCATCGGATTACCCAACCACCGATCGCAGCGGCTATTCGCTAAGAAGCTGGCGCAATCTGCGATGATACAAGTCTACCAGGCGCACTTGCACTACACATGGAGTCATCCTACCTCACTAAGTATGAAGTCGTGCTGAACCTAAACTTCATAAGCTTTGCACGAAGTTAGTGCAGTAAGATGAGTCGTGGGCACAGCAACCATTTTATCTCAGAAGTCTACAGGGTTGCCGAATGCTAAGCTGAAGGTTCTGACCGACTTTCACGTACCAGATTAATGCCGCACGTCTGAAAGAGTCAGTCCTGGTCAAAGAACGAGCAACTTGACTAGCCTAAAAAGCCAATGAACCGGAAACTGCTTCGGCTTCGGCGCCTATCAGTAGATTGTTTCGAATTATCTTAACTACAGTTTCTTGGAGGTTGCCGGTCAGTGAATTTATTAAAAAGCGATAGTTAGTTCGTTTGCGTTGAGTAAAAAAGGTTAGCCCGTTTGGGCAAACTTTAAGGAACAGCGCCGTCAGCTGCTAGCTGCCACTTCATTACCCCCACTCTCCTTTTTTCATCTCTCTTCCTTTATGGGTTTTTCTTGGTTGTGTGGCAGTTAAGCTTCAGTGTGCACCACTGGTGTGTTGTTGTCTATGATGATGATGTCTAGAACAGCCCATTCGATTCAAGGACACCGATTTTTTAACGGTCTTGAACTCTTTCAGATCCACTGATCTCATTCTTTCATTATCCAAGACAGGATTAAACATTCCTGGAAGCTCTAGCTCATCCTCTCCGTCTATCCTGGACATCCGAGCGTGTTCTTAGTTGCAGTAAGTTCACTGTAGTTCATACGTATAAGCAGAGAGTTAAACATCTGCTGGAGCCCCAAATATATTAGTCTAACTTCTGTTGTAAATTGGGTTTCTTATATCCATTACATTCCGTCGACTCATTGCATTCAAGTGGCAGCCATCGAAATGGCGCGTAGGATTTTCTTTCTGTGCAAGGATATGTAGATGAGTATCTTGTCTTCCGTTAAATTTCGGAACGGCGTTACCATCAACCAACAGTCAAGAGTGACTGAGCCATTTGGTCGGTTAACATTTCCAAAGTCGCTTAAAAGCAAAACTGGCGACAGCAGTGTCGGCGCTCTATTTTAATGCGTCAGCTCAACTTGTGGTCTACAGGGAAGCGTAAAACACCTTTCACACTGAAAAATGTACTCACTGCTCTCGTTTAATTGTGTCAGGTGATCTAATAGACTAATGTCTGCAGTGCTTGTACAATCTAGACATGAGTGTCCATTCCGGCTTAGACTATGTTAACGACGAGGTGATGCCGTTTGACACTCTCCGTAGGACTAATTATTCCACGTATTTATTGTTATGTCCAACCCTCTGTGATACGTCTTGCGGCTTTAGTTTGTAGTGTGTTGCGCCAGGACCGCAACGGTAACCTTAGCTGTAGACTAGAACACGAGGTACTGTAAGTTGTTTGTTAAGTACTTCATTTTGAAAGCTATATCCTACGTGATGAAAATGTGGGAAGTACAGTCGAATGCATTTCTATAGGACTGCGGCAGTGTTCTACAATTTAAAACCTCTGGCATTAAAGGGCGTTTCACTTATACTTAAGGGTCACATATATTGGACTGCAGTCGGAGAAGTCTTACATTACGGCCGTACGACATGACCACTAAAGGTTAGGTATATAGTGTGCTTAAATCTCTGACGATTAATGCTTGTTTTCGTTCACACACATCGTATGACGTCAGCGTCTGTGGACCGAGAGGGTCTGAAGGCTGTTTTTTGACCTGAAACTCGGTAAGTTTCACTTACCCAGACCGGGAGTATGGATTACTCACAAGTATCAAAGACAGCAGTATATCAGTGGTTCTCGATGATGCTTAACTGCCGTAAAACCATAAACACAAACAATCAATGGCGAAGAAGAACGCAAAATAGAAGAAAGAGAGGGGTCTTACCAATTTATCAAATGTGCCTATGCCCAAACGCCCAACTTGAAGCTTACCACACCTTGCGAGCACAACCGAGTTACAAGTGTAAGTAATGGAGTCATCGGCTTGAAAGCTTTTTTGCTGGTCGTCATCAGTTGCACAGACAACTTGGCCAGACGACAAGATTCACGCCACTGAGGTTGATTAACCGCCACTTCACCTGCCGTCCCCAGCCACCTACATTATGGGTCACAATCGCATTTCGGTACACGAGCCCGACCTACAATGGCTCTTGATTAACACTTCCATTTATCCACGTCGGATCATCGTGTGTCCACCGCATAGCTTACGTCAGTCGGCTTTATCGTCGGTATAAAGTACTGAGTGTTGCAGACGATCAGCTGGCCTCTTTAATACGTGGTCTAGCTATCTAAATCCATGTAGTCTTAAGGATTGAACAAAGAACTCCCTTGCCATTCAGTACGACATATCCCCTCTTTACCTCTTCGTTGCTTACCAGTCGGTGCCGCCCGATACAGACGATCGTACGGAGACGTCGATGGTCAAATACCTGAATACAGTTCGCGTCTTCTAATCTGAACGGCTGTATGGGAGCCGTAAAGTTACAGCCCTCACGGTCATCTTATGTAAGCGATCCTTGGGCCTCAGAGAGATGCCTCTCTTTCACCAGAGGTGTCCTAGATTGGTCAGTACCGCTTTAGCCTTGGAGATAGGCACCTCCGTTCCATTTCCTAAACATCCGCCGCGCCGCTGATGCCGCGGTGGTCGCTCAATAACCTCTATAATTTTATCATCCAACATTAAATCCACGTAATCAAGGCAGTCTTGTGGGAAAACTTTGCACTTTGGGGCGGCTAGGCGCATTCCGAAATGTTCAGCAGAGTGCAGCATAGTATTCAGCGTTGTTTGTGATGTTTAGAAGTTGTCAAACTACGCATTGTCTTTAACATTATCAAGAACAGCTAGCCTTCCACGAATTAGGAGTGAGTGTCCTCCATTATTTTGTCTGTGACAAATTTGAACAAAAATGACGAAGAGGACAGCCTTGGCGCTGAAACTCTCATATGTTTCACCGAAGACTTCAAACCGAACTTATATGTAAGGATAAAACGACGACTGTCTGTCCACATACGTGTTCAGCACACTCCTGCGTTTGAGCGATTCCAAAAGTGTAGATCGATCGACTAAATGGGACGCATCTTTATAGTCGAAAAAAGATAATTATTGACAGCCGGTACGAATGACGCTGCCCTAGAATTTAACGAAGGTTGAAAATTTGATCAATGCACACTCGCCCAAGACAATACTTTGCTTATTCTTCCGTAATGCTTGCCCCCCCCCCACCTTACGAGTCACAGTGGGTCAGTTGGATATAACGGATGCCAGAATTCTAGTAACGACTGGGGTCAAGCTATGGTTTTCACAAGAGCCCTTGACTCCTTCCTTGAATATGGGAACTGCTATCAGTGACTCCAACAATGTGAAATGGTCTTCGTCATCCAAACGAGTCGAGGCAACCGGGTCAGGACGTCTGTTAACGATTTCCCACCTTCTTTGAATGACGCCGGCACGAGGTCATCTGGGCCAGCAGCCCTATTACGTTTGAGAGCCGAAATGCAGTTGCGGATCTCAGTTTCAGTGGGTGATCCTAAATCTACCGACCAGAGTGCTAGATTGCATATTTATGGTGGTAACACAGTAGAAGCAGGAGGTAAGTTAACTTGATCCTCAAAGTGTCCCGCTGAACGCTGGAACCTTCTGGATTTATTATGGATGAGTGTCATCTATCCCACGGATAGCTTCACTGACAGACGGTCGCCTCGGATCATTAACGCAGATAAACTTGACTAGTCTGGCAATGTTCCCTGAAGCAAAACCGCTTTTCATTATCCCAACTTTCTTTCGTAATTAAGCCTGGCGGTCAGTGATTAAGGTACACCTCAGATATACCCCTCATCTTGATGTATGAACTGCCGGGAAGAGTAGTCACCCTGACATCTAACAGATATAAGAGTTCTTAGGAGCTCCAATGTTTATTTAGCCCACTAACCACTGTGACGCCTACTATAGCACTCGCTTCATAAATGGCGTGTGAGGTTTGGATCCAGCGGCCATTGGGATCTTCGAGTTGAGAAATGTTAAGCTTGAATTTCAGACTAGTTTGATGGTTATGCTTTACCGACAACATAACCAGTTTCTCAACAGTCAGTCGTTGCTGTTGATAGGATCGTTGCCCAACAAAATTAGGAACGAAACAGCAATATACCGACGCATGATCCGAATCCAAGTGTACGTTCCAATAAGGATGACAATCCTGAACGGAGCTCCTCCACATGACTACCGGCTACGGGGTCTCTCTGAGACTGGTCTACTTCAGGGAATGAGAGCGCCACGTAGGGCGATTTCGCTCAGGATGTCGAAAACTAGTGCTGGAACATAACCTAAATAGTTTGTGCTCCGCCCACAATTGCAGCAGTCGCCCACCGTTATCTGAGCAGCGTGATATCAAACCATATCTCTCGACCTCGCCAGGGAAGCTAATCTGGTCGTTCATATATCCAGCCAGAATGACTATATCAGAACCATGTGTCAACCCAAGGAGGATGGCTTAGTCTGAGTTAAAATCATTCTCGACATCGACGTTACTGCAGTCATTGAGAACTAGAACTGGGGTTAATTGGACCCGCCAAGCGGCCGACCTGAAGTCTGCTGCTAACGGAATCCAATCCACCAATGCGGCTGTTGCCGTAGGGTCGCCCGAAGTGTACAACCAATATTGAGTAGCCAGTGTAGATACTGTCTGTTCGATGCGCTGACTATTATCCTAGATTCTCTCTTGTGAAATGCAGGTGTCTAACGTCCGTGAGAGAGCAGCATGTTGATCTATTTGTTTGAGAGTGCGAGTGTTGAAGGCACATCTGGGCACAAACAATGAATGAGGGATGTTGGAGGGTAAGTGTTGAGAGATAGGACTTGCCGGGATGGTGTTAATAGGATTAGATGCAATCGTTGTTTGATCTGCAGATTAATTACTGGAAATGGGGTCGAAAGAGGCTTAGAAACAAAATTAGTTAGGATATTGGGACGGGGGCAATCAACAGTAACATTTTCACCGGCTCATTTTGCTGTATGCGGCAGGTAGGACGATCTGATTTGTATCACGAGATGGTCGATGTGATGTGGAGCTCTTAGGGCCGTGACTATTCATGTTTGTCTGTAGTTTGATATACTACCAGGACGCCTAGACTAGACGGAATGATTAGAGTTCTCAACCGAAGTCTTTCGTTGAAAGACCTGAACAACAAGGCAACGGGTGGATGGCAGTGAACCAAAACTAGTACGTTTTCCGGAAACAGATGCCTGCCTCCAGCTCTGGCGAACAAGAGGACTTGTTCGTTGGACCTACCACTTAGCATGAATGACTACCGGTGTGATCGTCAGACAGTACAGTTTAGCCCCACAGATCATAAAGATGCACAGGCTTTTAAACCACGTTAAGGGGCATTCTCATCTTGGTGGATTCAGCTTACTAATCCATACGCTATGAATACTAGCTCATTTCCCACTTCACTGGGCGCTCTATTCACACCTCGGCTCATTAGCATACAGTGCGAAATGGTCAATCAGTGGTTCTGTGTAAGGGAAGCGAAAGCATCCGCCGGTAAGTTAAGGTTTCACGCGGAAATTGGTCACAGTTGTCAAAAATTGGAGGATATCACTGCTAATCTGACTCGATGGCATGAATGTTGTTATTTGATTGAGTTGTCAATGCAGTAATTGACAGTTGTCAAGGCGTGGCTGTGAGCTCTGCCAATGATCTAGTCTGCAGGTGCTCTCTGCTCTCATTTGCTGCTCGATGGTTTGTTTGTGAAGTGTAAGCACCTCGATGCCAGATGTTTACGGTTGGGCAGAACTTCAGGTAATGAATGCCGTTCCCTCCTTATATTTTCATACTTGAGTTTAACTTTGTCCTGGTTGTATGATAGCCAACCACTGGTGTGTTCTTGTTGATAGTGATGCTGCTCCTGTTAGTTAGGGTTATCCCACCCAATACGGTTGCTTTTTGGAGAACATTTGAAAAGTATCTAGACACTCTGGACAGTAACGTGATCGCATTTTGCACATTGGCTTTGTGACCCCACACTGAGTATCCTTTAGAACCACGGGTGTAGTTGCATTGGCGTTGATCTTTAGTATGGGTCTCATATAAGATAAACGACTTAGGATAAATTCCGGTATAGATAAGCTAAACCTGAGGTTTGTTCGTCCGGTTGGACATAAAAAAATTAGAAGTTTCATGATTTTGATGAATGATAGTTCCAAGCCCTTGCACGGAAGCTGCGTTGGACACTCCCTGGTCAAATACATTGTTTGTGCTACATCGTATTTGGAAGAGTTTGCACTTATGCCCGTTGAAGGAGATCTGGTTAGGTAGCGCTCAGTTGTTCAGTGAATCAAAGTCTCTCTGAAACTGACGACAAAATGATGCCTCAGGCTGCCCCGTGTACTAGGCAGTGATGGAGGGTCTTCAACTGACGGTCAGTTACTGACAAAGGGATGGAGTAAAAGTGGCTGCTTAACGGCGCTTTTTGGGACTAACGTAGATGTAAGTTGTTCCTGTGTTAAGGGGACGTTGACCCTGACTTTGAACAACTTATAGTTAGAACGCTGTCTAGCTGCAGCAACGGCATTCCACACTCTCTATCTGTTAACTCCTGGTTGGTTGGCTCTGTCAGATGCTTCTTTAAAGTCCAGAAGAGTAGCGCCAATCGTAGTTCTATCAGTGATTTTGGTCGATAGCAGGCGGTAGGTTGAAAACACGCGAACCACTCCTGTAGACGCCAAATTGTTCGTTTGCAGGATATTTGTTCCGTTCTACGTATTTCTTTAACTTTTCAAGCGTTGTCGTAGGCAGGCACGGCTCTTTAAATAGGGGTAGAGGGCTATCCGGTGATCATTGACTTATGTATCAGGATTGACTTTCAGTCTCTTCCACCTATCTGGGATATCACTTGGAATCTTAGATAAAGACCTTTTAGGTGTGCGCACCACCCGGATACTGACGTCTTTTTCCCCTGAGACTAGTCGCAGTTTCTTGACGACATGGTGGACAATAGAAGAAGAGGAATGTAGGCAAAGTTTAGTGTTACTTGCTTTCTTCACTCATGTGTTTACGGTATTACGATATGATGGCCTCAACGACTCCGCCTCCAATTTCTGTGTAGGATACGCCCAATCATACTCTTGATTAAGTCGATAGCATCTATTGGACAGTTTAGGATTCTACCTTACTTTTACGGCTGTGGATATTTGAGCTTTCTTCCTTCCTCGCTCACTAAACGTCTCTGTTGATTCTGGACTTGTAAGTAAGCTCGAAAACCTTCACTGGTACATTTTTCTCAGTCGGATAGCCTTCCGGGTACGAGAGCCAATTGAGAGCTTATTGGACGTAGAATATGGATGGAATGGGGTCATGCAAGGCTGAATAGCTTCCTGAGTGATGAAGTCAACATTTTATTTGTTTAACTCAGGTAGCTGAAGGTTTCGACACTTACGTCACCTTTATGTCGTCGCTTTCGTGGCATCTCAGATTTGTTAACTTTACATGCGGATGTTTCCTCTATCCACTTTTACCTTAGTCGTTTTTTTGCTTTGACGTAGACACATTAAAGTGAAGATAGCACGTTCATGTTAGTTCGCGATTTTCATTAGCGTTTGCTTTGGGTCATTGAATGAGTGGGCATAAAATAGCAATGTGTTTGTCTGCCAGTACATGATTTACAACCATCGTATAGGTGTATTTTATGATTGGAGGACGTTCGCAAAGGTGCAAGCAAAATTCTAGTCTAATATATAAGTGATTTAAGACAGGTGAGCTTTCTCCAAGTCAATATACTAACTGACTTCCATCAGAATACGACTATGCGGCAGGTTAACATGGACTTGACAAAGGTAGTACTATCGAAGCAGATTATCGCCGAACCTCTAGCCCGGTGAAAGCTTACACGAACTGTCGTAAGTGGTGTTTTGTGGGATTTTCTTGCTTTCTCTGTTCGTCTTTACTGTTGGGTAATTCCGAGAGAACACTCATTAGTTTGATACATGTGAAACAGAATCCCACTTGCTGATTTGTAAACTTAGGGTACGCTGACGACATCATCTTACTCTGCGATGATACGGTGATTGTCAGATTAGAGTTACCTTTTGGCTCATCTTTTGCTTTTGAATTAACGGCGGCTCTTATCAGGTTTTATGGAATTTGGACACTTATCAAAGGTTTGAAGTCCAATGGGGCGTTCGTCTTGAAGTCGTTTCCTGTTCCTTGTCTTAATGTTGGGCAAGTTGTCGGAAGTGTGCAACGATTTGCCGAAGGTTGGTCATGTAACCCAATAATTGTGTGACCCATAAACCCTATGCATTAAGTATGTGTGGGTCAAAACAAAACAACAACAAAACCCTAAAACATTGATGAAGTCAAAGTGGTGTTTACAAAGATTTATTCCTGAAAAAGTGTGCAGATGTGGCAAACAGCACGGTCTTTTATAGCGCTGATTGTGGTATCTGTGTATTTGTTTTATAAGGATTACGGGTTACCTAGACACTTCCTTAGTTCACACAATGCAGTTGAACGGCTACTTGTTGATTTGTTCTATTTTTTCTCTTGGTGTTAGTCCATTGACGATTGAACACTAGGGATCTTGTTTGTTATCCATGTGTAGTGGACAAGTGGGTATACGCTAGACCCTCGTCCACTAACAATTTAATACGCCTTTCCTGAAGAGCAATCGTAACGTAGTCCCAACAGGCGTTGAACTAGAGAACACGGTAGGGTTTGGAAACAAACCGTATATTTCCAACATGTATTTGGAAATATGATAAGTAGTTAGTTCTAGCCTAGTCTGGGACCAACGGCAGCAACCAAGAGGAAAAAGAAGAGAAGCGCGAGATGGGCCACAGCCCACTCGGAGGCACTCAAAAGCGCGCCAAGCGAGAAGTGTGTGGACCCTTCGAGTTCGTTAAACAACGCTCGAATAGGTTCGGGTTAAACGACCTTGAATAATGAAATAATAGATGAGTCTCTAAGAAAGAGGGCAAGCATCCGCTGCGTGCAATTAGCTGCACGACTGAAGAAAGTGACACTGAGTTCGCATCACACCTCTTGTTGCAGGCGTACATAGAATCAAGCGTACAGAACAGACAAGCAGGAAAACACGGTTGCAGCCGGGATCCTTAGAGAAGCCACACGATCGCCGGTCACTACACATGCATTACGATTGCCGGCCAACGTCTGTAATGTCTGGGAATACGGTGCCTTTGCAATTCATGATGAATTTTACCGGCAGTACGAGATGACGTATGACTTCTAGGTCTCTTAAAGTCAAATGCACAATCGGATCGGATGATTGGACCACTAACAGCGTTGACATATACATACTTGGGAGCTGGAAAACCCCTTATTTTATTCTTAGCGTTCTGCATGGAAACCGACTTGTTCGCATTCCTGCTAAGAAGAAAAACGTTAGGCATATAAGGCAAGAATAGTTCACTAACAGAGTACATATTTTACTCCAGATGGGATACGGAGGATAAACAAAAATTCAGTTAGACCGAAAAACAAAAATACATTCATTATACAGTGCACCAGCAAAGCTGAAGTCAACTGAGCATCTGCATGACTTCAGTCCCTGTCCGTATCCGTTTGTTAAAATGCCTCAATGTTCGGAACCATGGCCGATCATCGAATACCCAAGACGCATCTTAGACATGGCGGATTGAGGTGACGCATATACTGGGAATTCCGTTGATACGGTGTCTAGGTTATGTTGGCGCACAACAACATAGACATCATCACTGAGCTTTGGACAAGTGGCTTGGTTATCGTTTGCAGGTTGAGGTTCTCCCTGTTGCATCTTTTAAGAGGTCTGAAAGCAGAGCTGCCCTTCGCCACCGACAGATTGCTACCCAAATGGCAAAAGTCTGAGTGGCTATCCCTAATATTTTCACTGATGCGGATTCCAGGTGCGGGCACATCTATGTTTGGTGGTGGTCAGTCGTTGAAGTTCATCTTCGCTGTGTACAAATAGCAGACTATTATTTGCAAACAACAACGACAACACATCTAAACCTAACAATCCCCATTCACAATAATTCATAGCTCACTGAATCAAACGCATTGATGAAATCCACAAAGAGAGCATACGGCGGCTGGTTACGTTTGCGGCGCTTTGTTTTGGATTTGCCAGGTAGCAAACATGACGCCCATCTTACTGTCAGTGACCCAAAATTCACGATGCTCCTCGGAAACGTTGGGTTCCAAAACGTGCATTGCGTCGGTTCGACAGGATTTTTGCTGACATCTTTTTAGCGCACTATTGCCCCGATAACTATCAGAACTTGGCCCGCCACCCATACTTCAAATGAATGCACAATCTGGACATTCTTGAACATTTGAGGAACTGCGTTTTGCTCCCAGCTGGAGTGAGCGAACTGAAGCAGAGCACTTTCCAAAACTGGGTTGCTATGCTTCAGTAGCTCTCATGGCAACCCGTCTTCATGTGCAACCTCTCCGTTCCGTAGGTGTTCAGTAGAGGTCTGCATTTCTACTGAATTTGGGGCGAGGGCACATGAAACTTGGACATCTTGTTTGTGCAAGTTATTTACGGTCACCAAATCTGTGGTAGCAGGACAGCTAATTAGGTTACCAAAGTGCTTGCGTCAGATTCTCACGACGATATCCGGCTGAGTACAATAAGAGCCAGAGTTCCTGTCAATCAGCGGTTTAGTAGACTGGACGGATATGCCAAACCTATCTCCGTAAGCGGTCACTGCAGCCCTGCATTAACTCATCTTGTTTTTTCAGCGGTCTTCCTTGATTCCGCAAAGCCTTTTGACGAGCTGACAGCAAACAATCTAGACCGTGACTCCTTCGTCTTCATGGCCTAGGTTCATTGTGGAGGCAGCAAACGTTGCATTCTTTTATTATATCAAACTGGAGACAATAAATATCGATCGCCTCGGTGGCTACTGCTCATACGTGTTCCTCAAGGTGTTGTCACACGTCAAATATATATATATATATATATATATATATATATATATATATATATATATATATAGC
>LUCH01000202.1:263165-274126 GCA_013368495.1 Paragonimus heterotremus | reverse complement strand
ACCAGTGTTCGAGTTCTACCTGCTTTGTTCAAACTGCTCAAGGGAACCAATTGTTTCAAATATCCCAAATTTGTTCTCTGCTCACATTCACTGAACTGAACCGCCTTCTTTCCTCATGCTGGCATCTGCGTAATCTATCTGTCTGTTGTTGCCTGATAGTCTAATCAGTTTAGTGTTGTAGGTGTACTGGAGTGGTGATAATAAACAGTTCAGACTGAATGACTGATGACGAACTCCATGTCCACGTAATGTACTTAGTATTTAAGACTTTCAATAGACGCGCCCGAGCGGTTTCCAGTTTGATTATAAAACCGTCGGCTCACAGCGGACCCATTACCACGTTATCTCCCTCAAGATGTATCCTTTCATTAATCAGAACCCACCTGTATGCATACAGAACCTCGATAGTTCTGTGAACTTATCCTCTGGGATTCTCACGTTTCAACCGTTATGTTTGATCTAGTCACGTGGACGGTTCCATATTTTGTTGAGGTACGTCGAACGAGCGCATTTCCTGCTTGTTTATGTTAAGGTTTTGAATTACGCCAATCAAATGCCTTGATGTACCACTGATAATCTGTTTGTTCCGATCAAGCTGATGATTTACTTGTCCGTGAAGTATTAGTATTAGCCAAACGTGCTTACATTTGGTGACACGGGTAGCCTCTCTTCTGTCTTTTTTGTGGATCGTGTTGTCTCGGAATTATGGTTCTACTAGAATGGATACGCCCCAGTAGTTCGCATAAATAAACCTTTTCCGTCTCGTTTGTCGTAGGGTTTCGCCTTATTTTTACGGCGGATTTGTTTCTCTGTTTTCATTTCAAGGAATCGTGAGTTGCCATCTGGTATGTTATCCAGTTTGTTGACGTATTCGTTCCAGTTCATTGGGGTAATTTTCGTCTCTTCATCTGGTCTGGAATACACAGTACGCTTGTCTGTTCGCAAACAGTTCGATGCACGTAAATATTGTCTGTTGTGAACAGCTTTGATTTCAATGTTTAGCTAGGATACTGAGAGCGGGAATGAAGGAACGTGGATTACCGCTTTTTATCTTTTGAAGCTGATGCTGAACTTCGGGCAACTAAGTAGTCTTAAAGATTTCCATTTTTAACTGCTAAACTATGCGAATAATTCACACAGCGTACAGTAGAACTTTGACGCTAGGTAGGTGGTGCCTTAAGTGGAATATTGTTCAAATTTAAAATGAGACAATTTTTGACACTTCGTTTACGGATATTTGGAGATCAGAAGTACAAATGGATCGTTCTGGTGTAGATTCGGTTAGCCACAATAGGCCGAGTTTACGCATTGTTGGAACTGGTCCAACAGGTTATTACCCAGTCTGTACTCACTATCGAAAACCAGTCGACAATGGAAAGCAAGGACTCAACGCTTTGAAGCCCCGTGTATTTGTGTCGACCCTGGAAAGTAGAGTGTACAGGGAAAGCACGTCAAGCTAGCGAGGCACGGAGCGAGTTTTGATTGTGGCCCCTGGACGGGTATTACAAAAAAGGATAGTTTGATTAAAACAAAAGTAGGTAAAAAACCAAAATCATCAAAAGTATACAAGTGATTGTGAGTACCAGAAATATCATTTATTATAGTCGCTACAACATCGAAATCCGTATGATCATTTCTCGATAGGTCATCCAGCGCACTTTCACGCTAAGACAATTTCCACTTTATATCTCGATGGTTCCTCTGTCCATGTTTCGTCCATTGTTCGGACGATAGCTGGTTACACTGACAATTGGGTCAGTAACTTTGGTTACCTCTCAGTATTCTCCAATATTTTTCGATTGACGGTTGTAAGTGAATTGGTTTGGCAAACGAATTCTTGTTCTGACCCACTCAACTATCCTATGGAATCTCAGATACGTTCGGTTTTATTACGCTACTATTGAGTTGTTTAAGCAGTTTGAAATTATTCGTTGAAGCCTTACGAGCAAGAAAATGTGCTCATCAGTGACAAAAGGCATTGTATATATGCAACCAATTGCTACAGTGAGTTGATAGGTCGGTCAATAGTTGTTTTGGACCGGGTTTTGGGTGAAAATCGGGAGTTTGGTTGGTTACATCCATATACGTGTGTTATGAGAAACATTCCTGTTTTATCGACAACTCATCTGCAGACAAATATGACTACACCCTGTGACATATATTCGCAACAATGTCATAAAATAATGTTTTTATCATTCAGCCAATTGAAATCACTATCCGTCGTCACGCTTGAGTTGTTTTTAAAGCCTTTCACTAGTTCAAGATAATCAAAAATTTACGAAACTGATCGCGACAACTTTATACGGCTACCTCCTGTGGTCATATCTCGTTGACATCTTAGACACAGGGCGCGCGACGTCCGGAATCACGTCAGCATTAGAACTACACTTGCCACGGGCAGATTTCATCCGGGATGGTTCATGCAAGAGTACTTCGAATAATGCGGATTACGAAGCGAATGGGCGATCATTCTAATCTCAGATTAATGCGGTTAGTCGACCAAGGTTATTTCCTCCTCTCCTTTTACAGTTCGAGGTCCTACACCGAGCAAAGTCGAAAAGGATCTTGTTGTCCTTCAAATGAATGTTTGGACCTGCAAGCGATCTTCAAGTAACTTTTGAGGCCAAGACGTACCGTCTTTAGTTTCCTGATAAGTCCGTTTGTGAATAAGAGCCATCGTAAACTATCCAAACAGGACAAGTGGGGAATCTGCCAGATTAGAGTCTAATACAACAATAGTGAGACCTTCAGCTACATTCTCGCTTTGGGCATTTTGACGAAACGATTCTTCAGAAACACATTCTGGTGAATGCGTTGCTTTTATGTTAGCCGTCTTCAAGCTGAATAAATAGTGGTCATAGGGAACAGTGTTGTCAGGATGAAACAAAACACGTGACAAGTTCAAACGAAGTAAATCACATCCTGTGAACGTTATGTTTTTGGCCTGATAAACTCGTTCGCTATAGTGTGTTCTCATGAATACTCAAAGGTTTTTTTAACCACGTGAACCGTAACAAGAACAGCCTCGGTCTATAGATTTAACAAGTTGGTAACTTCAGGTGAAAGCTAGCAGAGGCAAGAGCTGCAATTTTGTTCCTAGACAAGTATATGGAAGCTTGTGTAGGTCCGAAGCACTTTTGGACAATTTTGGGGGGCGATCGCGTCAGTCATTATTTTAGAAATTAACGCAAGATAAATACGGTAGCATTTCCAAGAGTTATTTGACTTCAACTTTTGACAGGCGATCTCAACAGAATCAGAAAGCTGGGGTTAGGAGAACAACGGACCATATACGTCCTCATTAGTTGGAAAGGGGGAGAAGCGATTGATTCTAGTCTAGTCTGGGACCAACGACGATAATCAGTGCTTAAACAGAACGGACAAACAGGGATGCAGAAAAACCCATTGGAATGGAATTCTTGAAAAAAAAACGATTTGGCTTTTTGGAAAAACAATCTGGTTTGTTTCAAATGAACGATTCTGCCGATTTCCAAACAAAATTAACCAGCTATACAAATAAACAAAATGTTAAGAAAAGCACACATTCCACTGTGTGGCGTTGATTCGGAATCGACGCCTCGAGTAACAAGCAGATAGTCATACGTACGTACAAAACAGGTCTGACTATCGTCGAGATCCTCAGGAAAGTTACATCTACTTAGGTCGCTATACTGTGACCTAACGATAGTGATACCTCTCGAAATCGGTTTGAAATGTACAAGGCGAACCTGATCAGACGTGTACATTGTATCGATCAAACGATGAACATTCCGATTTAGAGACGCACGTACAACTGATTGTAGGGAAACAACCTGAAAAGATACAAATCGTCCTACCAAGGAAACTCAGTCCAACGAAACCCATCTCTGAATTTCCAGCCAGTCTTGTAAGGCATTCATATTTCTTTGCCTCAGTGTATGCGCATACATACTGTATGAATTGTTGTTGTTGTTTGATCCCAGGTTCGGTTACCCACAACGTAAAAGTGGTCAGTTCGATTCGAAATTATAGTCCAGGAAATTGTTACCACCTATTTGATCATCATCACGACCGAATAAAATATTTAGTAATCCCTGTTATCAATGCCAATACAGTACCCCTATCCCCAACGAACTAATATTTTGGCGGCAGAAAATATGAGAACCATTATTCTCTCCAGGCCAGATAAATATGTTCGGATTGTTCTTCTCAGTAGGGCAAATTACGCAGACAATCTGAAAACCATACTAGATGATGAGATCAGGTTTGATGGAAATTAAGAGAGTAGAACACATCGGCTAGAGAAAGCATTATGGGAATATTGCGTTCTGTAATACGGAATGCGATACCTAACTTCTCTACTCTCTAAAACATTCGATTCACTGGAAAAATTAGTTCCGGATTTTGTGGGTAACCTAAATCTCGTAGATTAAGATCGTCTCTTCAGGCTATCATGGGTATGTGTAATTCATTACACCAGTCGTTGGCCAATTGGTTAAACCACCTTGAACCCGTCAGGCGGACGTTGTCAGAACATGGCTTACGTACGTTTTTGAACTCGTTAATGCAACCACCGATCCTACTTTAATTAGACAGCAAATTCTTTTTCTTTCGATATACCGTCTTTATTCAAAAACGTTTCATTGAAAGAGACCATAGATTGTGTGACCATATTATTGTCAACGATGCATACCAGCAGAATTAAAGCAGCTAATGTACTGTTGTACTCACAGCTTACAGTTTAAATCCGATGAGGACACATGCCAACAAACATATGGGATAGCAAAGTGATCCCCATGAAGACAGTTACTTCCGCACTTCGTCGTGGCGTACCTTGAAAACGGCCATTTGAAACGAGTTATTCATGGATGAAGTGTTTGTAGGCGATATATGGAATAAATTCCACGTGTAGCTGACAGGCACATAATCCAACCGATATTTTTCACGATTTTCAAGTTGGATCGAACTAAGGTAACATTTAAACTAGGATCTGAGTTTAATCAACTGGCCTTCATGATCGCCCCATGTTGATGGATCTCTTCAAGGTAAAACCTACGAGAAATTATATCCATTTTAGCAGCTTTGTGCCACCGACACAAATAATTCCGTAAGGTGTTTGACCAATGGAACCATGAAAATGTGTATTCAGGATACGATTCTCGACGGTTTGTCTTTCTTAATCACAGTATTCTTGCAAGTTAGTTAACCCGGGGAGATTTGTAGACAGGGCCATGAAACTTTGTGACAAAAAGACAAAGTATCTCTAGCTCAGAAGAAAACAGTGTTTTGTAGCCATTACAGTGTGACGCGTGATTGCTGGAACAATCATTAGAATTCTCGGAACTATTGTTGATAAAACCTTTTACGTTGTCAAATTACGCGTTTGTTTTAACTTTACTCCAGCCTTTCGCCTACGGCTTAAATGCAAGTTGCCCGGTTGCGCATTTTATTTTTGTATCTACGTGTTTCTATAGAGGTAGCTAGATAAGCTTCACGATCAGATGCCTACGTGAACATATACGTGTACATTATCCGGCCGGGATCAATAGTGGAGTTATCATTGCATTTTTGGCACACGTTTTTGATTTTAGTAATTCTATCACCGTGGCCCCTGTTCGTTCAATTTATTGAGTCACGGACAGTCAATCGATGGACGTTCGTTACAAAAGTGTATTCTGTTTCTCAAAATAAGTGCAATGGATCTAAATCAGAAGGACATATATGAAAAGCAAAGCGGTCTTATACCTTAATAACTGGATTTACATAAAAGCATGATAGAGTTAGCTTGAAGTTGTCCATAGGAGCTATTGCGGAGAGTCTAGCATAATGGCAGATGAACTAGCGATGGCTTCGTTACTCTATTAGGCTACAGTCGTTTATCAAATAGACCACACAACTCAGCCGTCTCCAGTCGAGCTGTGTTAAGGATGAGTGCAATGCTTAACCGAACTGCTTTTGATGACACTGTTTGTGAGGTTCCATTCGCTTTCGGTTGAAACTCACCTTCAACAAGATAGTGGTGATGGTTCCGAATTCGTTCAGGGGATTATCATGCTGTTCGAACTAGATAGTCAGCGTTATAACACCGAGTGAAACAGTGCACGTTTATCATCGGTGACTAGGTGGTAGATACTTTTCTGATAATACAAGACTCATATCGAATGCTAAGGTTCACTGTGCTATTGTACGCACAAGATTTGTAGCATTGATTGTGTTGTTTTAGATGTGCCTAACAACTGACACTGAATCATCACTTTCATTCGACTAATACTGATGCTATTTTTTTACAGTGTCGATACAACATTCATTCCTGTCAAGTGAGTGACTACTTCGACGTCAGTAGGTTTCAGTTTAGGCCACACAACAGTGGGATCTTCAACGACGCATCCATAATATCTTGAAAACGGTGCTGAAAGCAGGGCGTTTTCTCACATTTATTCTTGTAAATTTGTATTGACAATGAATTTTGCAAGGGAAATCTATTTCTGCCACACAGTCATTAACGTTTTCCTTTGGAGTGAGTACTATAATCACGATGGTTACATTTGGAAAATGTCCAATACATTTTGTAATCGTCAGTACCAGGAATGTTGTAGTGATTACCATAAGCGTGAGTCACTTTCTGTGCTGCCGATATTGATTCTATTTCTGGAGTCTGCTGAAAACTGTAAATTTTTGCTAATTTTTTACTTCTGATAAGTAGTTTGGCAGATTTGATAATTTGGAAGAGATCCATTTGCGAAAACTCTGGAGTTCGGCTGGATTCGAACCAGCGACAGAAACACCATGCCCAAACGCGGCAAGCGCTCTACCAGCTGAGCTAGGAAGCCACGCCGGAAGCTCAGAAATTTCACATTTGGACATAGTTACCCACCCAACCTACTGTGTCATATGGAATCCACCAAATGATCCAACCGATTGACTGCCCAAACAGGATTTCTCGATCAGTTTACGATGGATTCCACCAACGCCACCTATGAGCATTGACATTAAATTACTGATAAGTACTTATCAGTAATTTGGAATTTCTGAGCTTCCGGCGTGGCTTCGTAGCTCGGTTGGTAAAGCGCTTGCCGCGTTTGGGCATGGTGTTTCTGTCGCTGGTTCGAATCCAGCCGAAGTCCAGATTTTTCGCAAATGGATCTCTTCTAAATCTTTTATTTACGAAAATATGGAGTTCTTAAGATGTAATTTTTGATGCACCGGCTTCCGATTTAGTCGACAAGTTTTGCGTAACCTGTTGACGAATAAATCGATCTCTTGTTGATTTGAGCTACTTCATCGATTTACTTTAACATCCGAGCTAGTGTTCCAATAATAATCTTCGTTTGTTTAAGTATACTTTATTTTTACTGAAGAGCAGCGAAAATAAGCACATTGATTCTCGCTTATTGTGCGTCTTCTGTAGAAATGAGAAGGCATCCATTGAACGAAAGTGTTTATTACGAGGGTGGTTACTGTAGCGATGAAACCAGTGTATCTAGACTTGTGAGGTGGGTTGCTTTGAATTTGAGGATTCGTATTACGTGCACTGATCTTGTGTTCCGCCTAGTTACATTTTGTAAAGGCTAATTGCAGAACCGTTTAGAAAATTTCTAATCGGGTTATGAACCAAACTGCTGAATAGTACGAGTTGAGAAAATATACATGTGGACAACGTCAGGACAACCAGTGACAATGGCTTCCACACATCGATGAATCGATGTATAAAAGTTCAGCGATTGCCTTGGTGATTATCAAATCCGGGTCCTCTATGCACCACACGTCCACCTCACAGTCTCTAATTATGCGAACACAGGTTCTTTTGCCGCACAGCTTTACGCAACCGATGTTTAGTTTCTCGTTGTCGTCTATCATATGGAGGTATAATACTTGATATTCCCAACCTGCAAACTCTGTATATGATTTGGATCTATTTTGTTCTTTAGTCCGACTCAACACAATTACCTGTGAGATAAGCGAGTTAAGCTGAAATATTGTCCAAACGCCTATACATTGAACGGTCGTATTTAGGTTTCATCTTTGCTGAAAACAATCTGACAAAAAAGTTTTCCCAACTCTTATCGACTATGTTTGACAACTTTTGCTACAAATATTGTATTGATCTACCATGAGTAGTATATTCACTCCAGAAGTCGTTGAACGTAGCCAGCAATGCCATGATCCGAAGAATTAGTTCACAGTTTTTCTTGTAAGCTTTTCTCGAATTCTGTTTACGTCTATTGGCTGATCAGTTTCTTTATTGTTGGTTTTTAACGGTAAGTTCACAAGATATGGCTCAATTCAAAAAGACAAGACACCCGTTTTGATTTGATTTGACTATAAATCACACTGGCACTTTTTCGATTTACAGGTGGCTACTGATCAGTATTTCAGATTACCACATTTCGTAACTTTTAAGATGGTGTAAACTAGATTCAGCCATCGTTTAATCACTGATTGTTCAATTCGCTTAAAGTAATTCAGGAATTAATTTCATATAATTGAAAGAAATGGCCATTTCGGTCCTCGGTTGTCAGTGTTAATCAGGCTGGGTCATTGAGATTGGAACAAACTTTACCAGTTGGGGATCGCGATTAGCCACAAACTTCCCAGAATTTGAAGGAATTATTTTGAACCCACATCCCGGTGACGAAGACCGACTATGACCGCTACAGTTCGTGACATGATTTGGCGTTTGACTTTTCGCAACTAGGTGGCCGGGACCCAGTAGACTGCAAAACGCATTCTTCGTGCTTTTTTCCGATCACAGTCGGTCAAGTGAGCCATGATTGACGAAATGATACCTTTTGTTGTCCCAAAGTGAGGCCATGCGGGGCAGTGTTTTTGAATTGTTTCAGATAAGTTGCTGGTAGTGCGACTTATGGATACTGAACCACAGGAATGGTGATCTGAATAGAGAAAGAAAGAAACATCTTTAGACAGGTTATCTTTCAACTTCGGCGGTACCGCCAGTTTTGAATGAACTGCGGCAATAGAACTGGTTAACAGTGTATCTTCACTAGCATTTTGTCGATTTGTACGAAGACAACTGTCGTGGTTTTATGTTCGTACAATTATGAACCTCACTGCGTTTGCGTTCCCAATAAATCGATTGGTCAGTCAGTCGTTCAAACTCCTACGCACTGAGTGTCATCTTGTTTGGTGTTGAAACGTTTGCGATTTAAATGTCAAGCACGGCGGAAAACGGAATACTGAAAAGTCTGACTCACTAGGTAAGCGCAAGCATTGTTCCAACAACCAAACATATCTCCAATTTTCGGCTGGTTGTTTACCCATCTGTTGCTTACAAATTATTCGAGGAAGTCTTATTGAAGTGCATAGTGTTTGCGGTTGAAGCCAACAATAAATTTCATCTATCGTTGGTCACTCTTCCTACTTGACTGTCTCATCTAGGTATTTCATACAGTTTTGACTTTTACAGACAAAAGATGGATTACCGTAGTGCGTCCAACAACTTCGACATAAGTCTTTGGCCAAAGGCATATATGGATATTTTTGGTACATGTTCTCCTAGCTCATTCATTCAAAGTTACTGTTCTCACAGACAGCAATTCAATTACTTAAATGTGCAAACCTATTTTACATCGGAAATTAACAACAGCGCTTTGCTTAGCGCATATTTTTTCTTTATATCGTTTATTTGCCCTTCTCTTACATTCGTTCCCTTTCAAATATGCTAGAAAAATAAAGGTTGGAGATTTGCATCACTTTTATTGGATAGACCCAACGAATTAACCATCCGGTTGCTGTATGTTTCAAAGTGTCAGGATGGTTCGTTTTGCCTTCACAGGAGTTGATGATTTCTTCATTTTATGCCGGTTGTTGCTCATCTCTTATTACTAACCCACCTATTTCCACACCGCTGTACGACATTTGAACCGTATTTTCTGACACAACTTTACCTAGCCTCTTCACTTGTCAGGCAGCTGTAGTGAGATGATGAGTCTGTCTTCCTTCTCATACTCTTGTCAAAATCTTCCATCTTTATCTATCAGCCCGTCATCGAATTCGTTTCCTCTCGCTGCCTCTACTTTTCCTGTGTAATTTTCTTTACACCTCTTGCAAGAGTCAAACATACGATCCCTCAATATAGCCTCTATACTAAACTGTCATGTGACAAAAGTGCCCAGCCCCGTTGGGATCGGTCCCTCCTTATTATGCGTAGGTCCAGATTAACATCCTGAAATGGCTTACTTTGGAGCTCCCATGGGATATAGGAATCCATCTCCATAGGATTTTGTTAATGATTATGATGATGGTCTTATAAAGTAGCCACTCATTGGAATACACAAAGAGAAGTTAAAATCAGTATTTTAACAGTTTTGTGCCTCCGTTTGAATCCGGTCACAGTTCGAGAAAGAATGGAGTAATACATGAAACATTTGAGCAGTTTTTACATAACTAAAGTGATTTTGTGAAGACCGGTGAAATCAACAGTTCTTTGATAGACAGGGATCATTTCATTTTTGTTAAAGAAATTAAACATACATTTAATTTCAGTTTGTTTTGCTAACACGTGCTCGCTACTAAACTCTCGAAAGCAGCAACCTCGGATTCAGAACCATATGTGATTCCGTGCTTCCGGAATTCGTTCAACCAAGGTACTCCCAACGTTGTTGTTTAGGGTTAAGTGATCAACCTGACCTAGAAAGACTTGAATGTCGGAATATAATTCCTATCTTAAAGTATTCTGCTCTTCCGGCTGAACAATATTTTGATTGTCTATGTTTTTCTATATCCTTGTAAATACAAGCATTCTTGGCGCCACCATAAAGACCTGATCACCCTACTCAGTTGAGCATATAACAACCTTTTGTTGAGATCCAAGAACGCAGATGGCACAAGGGTTATTCATTAGACAGAGCAATACACGGGTTAAGCATGCAAACCAAACCTGACACAAAAACATTCATTTGCACGCAGTATTCAGCCCCAGATAGTCTCTGCTCCCACATATGTCAGTGCTCAGTTCCATTGAG
>LUCH01000202.1:199176-250669 GCA_013368495.1 Paragonimus heterotremus | reverse complement strand
CAGCCTTTAATCTCAATCCAACTTTGTTGGAAAACTTTGGGAGTACCCTCGTTTGACCAGTATACAAAGATGTTAAGTTCCACGGTTCCACAAAAGATTTAAATGAACTTCTAGGCTGAGAATCACGGGAGACAATCTCTGCTTGCTTCACTTGCCAGGACCATACTAAAGCACAGTAGTGGATTATTTTTCGGCAACTGTGTGAATGACGGTCTTGTTCACACAACATTCATTCAAACCACTACAACCTTGTCGAACTTGAGTAGTGCGCTCTCCATTATCTGCATATATTTTAACAAACGGTTTTGGTCACAGAACGTAGTCGTTTCACACACTCGTGCCAGCTAGCTATGTTTGTCTTCATTTAGATAAGTGCGTGCTAGTATAGATAGAATATTTGTTTTTCAACGTATGGCACAATGATCAATTTACCTTGTTTTTGTTGCATTTGTTGTTCGTCGAGAGACAAGTACTTGTTTGCTTAACGATATCAAACTAACTGTAAATAAAATCTGTTACTCACCCATCCAGTTCTGTATGATAGGCTAGTAGGCTGTAAGGGTTGCATTCTAATTAACTCATCATGTATGGAAAGCCATTCAGAGGTACGGTCATCATTTTTAGTCATATATAGGAATAAAGATGTACCATACGTCTGCTGACGTTGTTGACATAATTTTCGGTTCCAACTTATCATAAGAAAAGAGCCAACCACGTAACTGTTAAGGTTTCATTCATAGACGTCCCCTAGGCTATAAGCAGACTGTAGTAAGAACAGTGTGATGTGATTCGATCGAAGATACAAGGTGAATAATCCTTGGGCTTAAACAGATGAATATTTTACGTTTCTGAATATGTACAATAATCTGCAGACTTTCATAACGTATCAACCACAGTAGATTTATGGTTATTGCTAGAAAACAATTGTTGTTCCATTCTGACGGGGGTCCACAACTTACAGTTGCCTGTCTTTGCCTGTGATACACGATTTTTACCGACCTCTTCGTACAGTGAATATATTCAATCCGCAATCTAACATAAAATAGCGGAAGTGTTCAGTAGTATTTAGAGATTAATTTATATTATATTTCATTTCTTGTCTCATCTAAACTGTAGTCTATTATTGACCCATCAACATTAAACACCATACTGATTTGTTTTAGTTACGACTTCAAATTTGAATTTTACTCTAACAAAATAACTGGGTTTATTTCATTGTTTTAATTTCATCGACCCTATTTATTAGCTGTAGTGCAGTGTTTCTCAGGGTAGACCTACTACTCATTTTGGGAAGGAGTGTTGTGAGGATTTTAAAGGGATGGTAGTGAAAAATGGTAGAAAACAGAGTGATTCCAGATAAGTATTTCTTTTCACTAACATCAATAAACCGGAATGATGCATTAAACTAAGGCACAGCACTAGTCTTCGAGCAAGTATGTGGTCGTATATTGGTTTACTTAAAAAAAGTGCTTAGTCGTCACTGTATTGATGCTACTGCTCACGATGAGATTGCGTTTCAGAAGAAAAGCTGGCAATACACTGAAAAGTTTGAAGAATACGTTCACAGATAATTCCAGCTTGCTGCGCACTCATTGATACTCTAGCCGACCCCTTTATAAAAAGTACTTTCCGACCCTTGGATTACAGTGAAGACTGTCGATAGCTGCGTGGATTGTATGTTACTTTCTGTTGTATAACATGCAGACTGAGATACTGTGGAGTCCAATGTCTTCCTGCCCGTTTTTTGTTTTCTGCTGGTACAGTGATCTTTCATTTAAACCGCCTGTTTCTAAGGGGCTACTTCCTCGACGTTGCCATCGACCATGTGATTAGTCACTTTGACCATTTTGGGCCAAATTTCAAGGCTCAGTAGGTTAGACGAAAAGAATCGGAGACATCAGTCGGAAGATTGATTTCAACTACATAAGAAACAAGTGCAAATATGCGAAGTTTCATCATGTGACGATCCAGCTACCTCAGGTGATTCTGTCTGTTGCAACCGAACTGGCTCCCAACTCCTTCTGGATCAGTAATGGATGCTCACTTGTTTGTTTGCCAACCATAAACGGCTAGTCGATTTCAGTCTATGAGAAAAGGAGGTACAAAAGCTATGAAAGATAAACCACGTATTGCGTGACCCACATAGTTTGTCCCGTAAGGTCAGTAAGAAATTATCTACACATAATGAAGTAACACCATCAAACGGTTGTCTTTTGGCTGTAGAAGAGGTAAAAGGGTCTATTAACGAACCACATACAAAGTGTATCTAACGGCACTTCTGTGTTTTTCAGGGTCAGTATAATCTTTCCGTCGTATCTGCGTAAACTGTATCGCTTGTGACAAATGTTTTAAGAGGTGCGGTAATTTGGTTCTGAATGCGTTGAGTAATATTGTATTGCTGGCATCTCTCATTCCGTAGCTTACGAATACCAGGATAATCAAATGTAGTTAACCGGATTCTACTGAGTCAAAAAAGACCAGCTGAATGATAATAAAAACTGTAACTGAGGTTGCTTGCTATGTTTAGGCTTATAAGTATTCCACAAAATCTCCTACTACTCACCAATATTCCACAGTTGTCGAATTTAGTTCACACTCATGTTGATTAACAACCACGGATTCATTTCAAACCTCAGTTACTGTTTAGAGCAGTGTTGGGGATCTCCTTCTCTCAAATATTGACCTCCAGTAGAAAGCGGTTTCCAACGATTTTATCAAAGGTTTTAGCAGATATTTCATTTTTCGCTCTTCATTATGTTAGTCGTTGGTTGAATTACTGTACTGAACTGTTGTATTTACAGTCGGTCCTTCTGCGTCCTATATCAAGTTATTTGTTTGAAACGGCAGACGCGGCTTGTCCCTATTCGTCCACGTTTGGGAAAGTGAAAACCTTCCCCTAAATGGCGAAGAAGGCTGTCATTCAAATTAAGGAAACCAGTTTAACAAAGGCATTATCGGACATAGCGAGATTCATTTCAGGGTTGGTGATTGGAAACATTTCGTAAACGTGTAGAAAGCGAATGTAATCAGATTATCTTACACAAACGCAGCCGTCTATGACTGTTAGCGATTTCAGTAGTGGTATTGATAGTCAACACTTTGTACTTCGATAATTTACAAGATTTTTCATATGAGCTTACGGGAACCAGTTTTCGTCAGCGATAGTTCGTCAGACCAATGCAGATTCATCGAAGTCTGACAGCCAATCATAACACAACAATCAACCTGCCGATGATTGGTTGTAATAAGCTACGTACACTGCTCTTCCCATCCAGAATGCGGCAAATTTTGGACATGAAACTTTTAGCATCGAGAGGCCGAGTTATTTACATAAGTGTTACGAAGTTGACCTCTCTCAGTAACGCTGTTTGATAAACTATAATTTGACTTTGTGCCAACTCCTCCAGGAACGGAAATCGAGCTCACAGAAACTAAATATGAAGCCTACCACTTTACTATTTGAAGTGCTCCAACAAATCTAATCGTCAGGTGTCCACTTTATCGTACATCTTCCACCAGCTGACACATCTGGCCGAACAATTTTCATCTGCGACCCGCGTGATTGTTTGACAGTGTGTTCTACCAACAAGCCTTCAGTCGGTCGACCGAATTAACGACAGACCACCTTGTTTGTGCGTGCGTGCGTGCGTATGTGCGGTTCCGCATAACATTGCCTTTACTGACACCGACACCTGCTGCCCCACTGCATACGAACGGATTATCACGCTCCCCTGTTTCAACAAGTTATATACTTTCCATTGCCAGTGTTAGGTAAGCGCAACCAGGTAGGGCACGCACGCCACATCTGACTACACTTCTCATCCTCAACAAAAACAATCAAGACCGACGCAGAAGAAAAACTGCATTTGCCGTGATTTTCAAAGGACCGTCGCGGAAACAAGACTTAAAGTCAGTCTATTTTTGCACAGACAAACATAGAAACATCTTTTATATTATCATTGCATCCATGTGTGGTGGATAATACATGGTTTGTGACATCTGTGAACAAATCTGCACTTCGCAAGCAAACCTGTACAATTGACCAATCACCACAACCGATGCTGTGCCATCGACAACCAGTGTAGGTTCAAACTTAGAAACCTGCCGATCAGAATCTATACTGCTGCTGCTGATATATATTGAAAACGTGAAGAAGAATAGTTCTGTCTTCCAGTGTTCATAAAAATGAATTTCAACAAGTCAACACAGACTGGCCCAATTCAACGCTTCATCAACCTCATAATTATCTCCCTAACTTGTGGATTATCTCTGTTTCATCCTGGACAAGGTGGTATTGGTCCAGTGGCAGCTGGAAGTTGGTTAGTCATGACATTTTGTGAAGTTGTATTTGTCAGCTGATTGGTATATCTTTGATCTGTTCTCTTCTGCTACCTCCACGAAACAGATGTTTGCTTTCAGTCAATTAACTGGCACATTCCGAATCAGAACTATCTACTCAGAATGTATTGCAGAACAATAAGTTTTCTTTGAAAATAGCGAGTCACACTTAATAATTCAATGTTCTTTTTATAATTTTAAGAGTGCGTAATTGTTAATGCTTTCAACCAAACGCTAAACAAACACATCATCGTAAGATCCGCTTCTAATCATTTAAAGCGTTTTGAAAACTAAACAGGCTTACTGATTTCAGGTAAACATGCTGGAAAGAACGGTTTCAGAATAACTTTAGACGTTTTGATATTCCGACAACTGTTCAACGAAACATACTCAATGTGTTCCAAAATCACGAGCAGTTTATATTTTCATAATATACGGTATGATAAGTAAAATGTGCTTAACGGAAGTAACTGACCGGTTCGGTGCATGTCGCAACTAATCATCCATGTTGAACGTGGAGCACCAACTGCATGACTGGTTAAGTATTCGTGGCAAACAAGTGAAGGCAACTTTCAATCCGTAGAGTTTTGCAATGTTGTACGGAGGTCGGTTTGACAAAATACCTTCTAAATTATTTAGCAAGCGATTTTCGAGAATGCTTTTGGTTGCTGAAAGTCTTTTTACAAACAGACAGAGTGAAATAATCCGCACTCACTAATCTCTAATACAATCTCGAAATTCAAGACAAGCTAAAATAACTAATTCAGAATATTTAAAAAAATCATTCATCAAAGTTTTAAACATTGTAGTCATCAAGTAGATAGAACCGTAGCGGTTGATTTATCTATGAATAAACATGCTGCACTCCATTGAATCAGCAGAGTTACCTGAGGCGAATTAAGGATGCCAGCTTACTGTTAGTTGATGATAAAAAGGGTCTTCATTTTTTGTAGCTAATATAACCATAATCTTTATATGAATAGCAGATAATTACAGGAGAGAGCCATCTACATAAAAGGGTTATGAGTTAGAACACTAACCTCAGCTCTGACTGACCACGTGTAACCAAAAGTGTTCAAATCCGGACTGAGAATGAATTCAACGATTTCGGCCACTTTTATCCCATTTTACTAGCTGGTCTTGTCAATACTCCTTATCCGTAACTGATTTTATCATACTTTTGAGAAACCATATCGAGTCGGTAGGTGAATAGTGCTCATCTCAGGGAACAACTCTAAGCAAATTTAGTAGCAACTATAAACACCTGAACCCCTACTTTAACTCCTCGGAAAAAGTGGTATGGTTATTTCAGTTGTAACATTGATTCACTCAACATACTTACATAAGTCAAGAGGATGTCACTAGCTTGAGTCCAAAAGAAACATTGCTTAGATGAAATAGAAGACATATAAGTCGAATACATAATGAATGACACACAAACAACTTACCTTAGTTTGTTCCTAAGCTAAATGCGCAGTTACACCTGATAACAGTAGACAGAATAAACGGAAACATTACTTTATGTCTTACAGTTACCATCACTCGAATAGACGGAAAACTTGTTTATGGCAAGTATATAAGGAAATAACAAAAATTTGAGGGTTGTTGGTATAGTCAGCTCTAGACGCTGGTCTTTCACCGAATGAGGTGGTCGTTGTTGCTGGAAGTCATGTATGTCACAATCATTGAACAGATTTTCGTCGTTACAATCAGCTTTCAAATCGGCATTCCAGAATTTTACTCCATTTTCTGCTTTGGCTTGAATGGAAACATTCTAGTCAGATTGACTAGTTATAGGTTTAGGGAAATGAACTTTCAGCCGATTTCCATCTACGCGCCATTTACTCATTAATAGTATTAGTACATCGCTGAGGTAGTAAATTAAGCCACATATATCAATTTTTATTTATGGATTAGGTGGGTTAATTTTAACAAATTCTTACAATATGTTTACTTCTTATCATTTTCTCAACAAATGACATAGGACAAACACAATTGTTCCACTGTCCTGAGAGCAAAACAGTGCATGTTATTCTGTTTACACCGGCTACGTACTTCTTCCTGTGTGAAAAATGTGTCATAGGTAAGATCACCTATCATTCTGGTCTACAAATGGCCTTGAATCGAGAATTATACTCTACTAACTTTTACATTAGTCCGAGTTTCAGAACCAGATCACACAGTCTGAATAGAATGGTAGAAATGAAAGCTATTTGTAGGTGAAGCTGGTGGTTTCCATAAATTTGGCTCTTGACAGAGGCATTGGTTGCGTGTAACTTAGTTGCCGAAAATATCCGTAATTGCTAGTTTATGTTCGAAGTAAAACTGAGTTCAGTATCCTGCTTTTGATTATACATATTGACCGAATTTAAAGCAGAAGACACCTGCTTTTAATGCGGAGTACAACCTATTCGTTTGAAATCGAAAAACTCTGTTGCCTATTCATACAAGAAGCACTGTTTACGATGCGTTCACTCAACCCGATATTTTGTGGTAGTAGTCTAGTGGGTTTATCTGCTTTTATAAACTTTTGCGTCTCAGTTTAAGTACTTACTTATACAATACAATTCCTCTTCAACTTGGTTGAATTCTATTTAAAAGAATAGTGTGGAGAATCTGATTGTCACTCAGAGTGACAGCTTTCTTGTTCCGGGGGGTCCTGTCAAAATGTCACTGTCAACGGTGACAGCCGTTGACCAGACTAACTCATACAACATTTAATCAAAAGATATGAAACATCACGTCGGTTCACACTGATCCCAACCGTCACTTGTAGTGATTCGGAAATCATATTTTCGTAGGTAGCCCAAGATCGTAAGTTTATAAGAACCGTTTGCATACAGACTACTAAGGCCTTGTCTGAGACTTATTAGGTAATTAAAAACTAACCACGACAAACCAAGTTCTTCAAGTTCCGAGCTGAAAGAAAGATATGCATTGGGACAAATTTCTTTTGTCTATGTCCACCAATTATTGTGTTTGTGGCATAATTTGCCGGGTAGTAATGGGCTGAAATGCAGAAAAGCAGCCTACTTTGAACGGGCAAATGAACTATGTTATGGTTATCGCATGTTACCAAAGGTAGGTATCTCAAAATCAAGAGTGATTTGATGAACTGACTTTATGAAGTTTGTAATTTGCATTAGACGTAAATCCCAACTGGCTACAATTTTCCCGTTGCCGTAACACTTTCAGAGAGTCCCTTTTAAAAATAAGTACTTCATTAGATTTTCACTGATCAGCGGTGCACATCCTTGACATGATTGGGACTAGAACTCCGACCGCGCTTTCATTAGACAAAGGCAATGGCCATTGTGCTGTTGACCGTATTTTGGGCATAACGGAACTATCATATGCAAACGTTCAGCCACATTTGTTTTTGAGTAATGTCTAAGCATGTGCATCACTGACGAGGTTTAACAAGAACGAAGACAACACCTAGTGCTTATTTTCGATGCATCATGACCGAAAAGTCAAGGGGACTACGAGAATCACGATCATTTTTGAGTGTTGTTCACTTCGTGCTAACTAAAAGCTCTCTACTACGTATCAAAACTACTTGTAAGTCGTTGCCAGTACCCTGCAAGGAAAGAACCAACTTTTCACAACATAATAATTATATACTGTGACATCATCGTTTCGAAAGATTGTGTTGCTATAACTATTACCCGATGAATTGCAGTAAAACTTCACAAAATTCATTGCCATAAAAATTTGCATTTGTTCAATATACAGGATAACTGATTCCATCAAACCTGTCAGAGAAAAATGCTCCCTGAACTCTGTTTGCCTAACTTTTTTCTTAATAAAATATAATCCTCTCGAAGCCCATATCCAAATTACTTCCACTCATTAGAACATTCCGATTGAAGTATCTCTTGACGTAAAATTCCAGACAGTTTCACTGCGATAGTCATAAGACCTACATATCAATCCAAATTAAATGACAGTGAATGCGACTGCCATAGACAAAACTACCGTTTCTATCTTTCTCTTCACAAGTTAAAGAAAATTTCATGGAATAATTTGTATGGTGCCGGTAAGGAACTCAGACATAAACCTTGATTTCGATTGTGAAGCGGTTTTCATTACGCTGAACATCGGTCGAATTATTCTGTGCTTGTGGAGAGTAAACTGTGTTACCCATTTATCATCCTATTGAAAAAGTTTCTCAGAAAATCACTGACTGTACGTTTTGCTGACTATTGTCGTTTGATCATCCACCGAATGTTAGAGAGTATTTGTTCAAGAACGAATAGCATGCAGTGTTACACCTCGTATATCGTAGCATATGTGAGGAGGTACTTAAAGATTACTGTTCTCACAGTCTGTTTCCCTTTGAGAACAAGGTAACCATATATCAGCCAAATAACAAGATGTAAAGTACTACGGCTCTGAACTGATGTGTATTCAGGTAACTTGGTGGCTTTCCCACTGTTCATATAATCTATGCATAATGTGCTGGCGTTTGCTGAATAATTGTACTGCGTGCTCATTATGTTTCACTGCTATTTTTATATGTTTTCTCAATAATCCACCATAAAGATAAATACTCCAGATAATTTTTTTCCGAGTTCATTTAGTCAGAAATGTAAAACGGATAACTTGACGTACTGTAGAAAAAATTGTATATAATTTTTCAAGATCTTTCAGCTTGACTTTAGGTGTATCCCATTAGTTCCGGTGAGTTTACCTGAATGTAACCTACCAATCTATATTATCAGATAACTAATTTCAGCTTGATACAATAGACATGGATCTTTAATTTGATAATCCATCTTTACAGAGATTATAAAAAGTAGTCGACAAAATAGATTGTTTATGCATAAAAACTCTGTTCCAAATGTTCCACTACATCGGTGACGGTTGTGTGACAACTTTGGCTGTTCTAACTACCATATAAGAGCAGCTTACTTGGCAAGTGCTTTCAAATATGTGGCTATTTAGTGCTAAACGTAATAAGTAACTTGACTAGTTTGTTTATTTGACTAGTTTATTTGACTAGTTTGTTCATCACCAAACTGCTCTTGGATTGTCTTGTGTTCATTAAGGCTGTGACTTAGATGACGGAGGTGGTCGTTAGATTGCACATACGTATATATCAAAACAAGTATATTACTCATTGTTAACAGGGTTACGATGGAAGCATAGTTCTGGTAGGTGGCGTGGTTGACTTGCTAAGTTCGAAGAGACCTGACTGTGAAAATCCAATTTCGATTTGACAGAAACCGGTGACGGGAACAGCATGTCCTCAAGCGATACAAAATTTTCCAGGTGAGCTCCAACCGTATTGTTCTAGCTCAACTAGATTGTTTGTTGCAGCCTGAGGGCATGCTGGTTCTTTTATCGATTCGAGGTCAGCCAAGATCCGTTTATTCGCAAATCGATTTCCCACAAAGAAAACGTACATTCAGCATGTTCCAGATTCTTGAAGGCAAAAATTTCCCATCCTGTCTCAAACGGTAAGCTTCCCAAAAACGGACATTGGCGCATAAGTACCTGCAAAATTGTTCAACTGTCTTTGCGGTGTCCCACATTCTGTTACATAGTTCACTTTCTAGCCCTCAATAACTGCACAAAAACTACTACGTATACTAATTAAAACAACATCTGACACAGCGAAAAAAGCAGACCGAAATGTTGTATAGGAGTGGTTGGACGTAACTAATGACTTCTTTTGTTATCACACCAACTTCCCCTTTAGGCGTAGACATATTTCTATTCATTACGCTTTCAAACCACTAATGATACACATGTATGAGTGTAGGTGTCTGTGTTTTCACATGATTACCTTTGGTGGGCATTTTTGTAAACAAGTCGAACGTTTGGTTCACACTCAAGAGTTGCTTCTCTGTTCGGCACTATTTTGACCTAAGTGGTAGTACGAAATTCCAGTTTGCTTACCAGCCAAATTTGGCTTCGTGCTTTTTAAAATACTAGTCTTGGGTTTTTACGTTTTTCTTGTTCAGATGTTTTGAAAGAGTAGGTATCGATAAAACATTGAACAGAATTAAAATGGACCTAATGAGTTGCTTCATTTAGATATAACACAAAATGGCACTCGATGGTGTTTTAATTTCGGAAGTGAGTACGAACAGATAAACAGGTTAGAAGTATTTTTGAGGAAACACTGACAAGTTTTCATTACTCCTACAATACACAAAATCATTCAACTATCGAAGTACTAACTGAGGGGACAGATTGTTCTGTCTTCCTTCCTGGCTCTTAAGTCACTTGAGTATTACTCACAAGCTAATGGGGCTATGCATTTAGAAATGATATTTTGATCGGGCCTAATAGGAGATCAACGACACGGCAATTAACACCGTTGCTTACGAGAATGTGGATCAGATTTGTAGTTACGACTGCAACAAGGACATATACTACTGATGAACTTTAGCGGAGATGAAAATGGAGTTTATCGTTTCTCAAGTGTGCCGATGAAAAATCTATCCAAGTGTCACAGTTTGGGTCAAATCTGAGTTGTTTTCCCTTTTAATAACATTTATTCATTCTATGAATTTGTTATAAGAATTGTTCTCTTGTTCATCATACTAAAATATAAAACCAACTGTATATTTTGCCTATTTTCCAGATATGATTGTTTTATTCATGTGGGCTGCATACTTAACTGTAATCAGATATCCTGTCAAATTTACCCTCAAAGAAAAACTGAATAGTCCATAGGTGGTAGTCGACCTTGATTAATTAGCAAATTGATCTCATCATTTCATGAGTGGTTAAAGAACTACCTTCACTAGACTAACACTCAGCATTGAATTGTCCATAGATATGTTTTTTTCCCATAAGGCCGACTTTTTAGGTTCGTCTGATCAATCAATAATTTTCGAAACTTGCACCCAGCTAATCAACTAATCAACAGTGTTGTTTCGTCGAATGGTTTAGTTTGTGCACATGCTGCGGTCAGGCGGTTATTGCAAAACTGTCAGAGTTGACGGGAAAACACACAGTGATGTAAATATCTTCACATCGATTTGGTCTTCAATCTCATCCGTTACGTCCTCAGCATCGGAATGTCAATGCAAGCTGTCGAAAGTAACAGGGAGAAAGTATTACACGAACTGCTTTTCAGTAACCGAATAGATATGCAATGTCAGGGATGAATCAGAGATATCTGATGTAACCAGAGTATATTCTGGAGAAGAGAACTAGGATAGAATGGTAGAATAAAACCCATGGTCTCCCATCGAAATATATGAGGACTGTAGGTAGACTGTAACGTGTTCTTGGTTTAGTGTTTAGGCAGAAATCGGAATAGACTGAAATGATAACCGTGAAGCATGCGTCTGACAACCATTTCGGTCAGACAAGTACCATAGGGATCAGAAAGATTTTCTTAAATATCTACAACAAAGATACTTCAGAAAACGGAGAAAATGAAAGAAACCTACTAATAGGTTTATCTCATTAGAGCTTGAATGATCCCTAAGTTATGGCGTTGAAATCACGGAATATTTACCAGGAGAATTTATGAAGACTAGGATATACTGCTTGACGGAAACGCAAAACAAATTCGTCACCTCGGATTGACGAAAAATATTCCGTTCATGTCACACTATGGATAAGGTGATCCTTATGACCTATCACGGTCAGTTTCTTGTGACTGTCATGTGCTGTAGTCCATTAGCGTAGAGGTCAGGGGAGTTCAGGTGTTTCATTGATTCTGTTTTCAAGCCCCACATAGGTATTGCTTCGTTTACTCTTGAAGAAAGTGGGAACATAGCCTTATTTTATGGGTGACTCGAACAAACTAACGAAACGTTTTTTTAAGATAACATGAAGTTGGTAGCTGTATACCGTCAGTTGTGTAGAGAAGGGCCATCTACTTCGATAAAAATTTCCAGTCTGAAAGCGCTTGCCAAAATAGACGAATGAGCAACGTAAGAGATGCAGGAGAATGGAAGCGTACAAAAACTATTCAAAACTAACAAAGGGACGTTGACCGGTATTTCAGTCGCGTTAACCAGAACACCAAAGGTTCGAACTTTTACAACTGTAGGAGGGCTGTGTTGGACTCTCTTAAATCAGAGGTATAAAACTTGTCGAAGTTGCGTGATACGTGAGTATGTACTATGCGAACAGGGGAAAAACAAACGGTGAAGTCGGTAGGTCAGTTGCCTGTCAGCAACAGAAACAGTTCAGTATTGAATATTTAAAGACATAGAAGTTAACTTGTGGATGTGGACCTGTGAAAAATCTGTCATAAAGCAGTTTATATGAAACACAATCTGAGATCACACGACTTTCATTGTTTACCAAACTTCATTCGCCAGAACAGAGATGCAAAATGAAATGGAAAAGATATAATGCTTTACAAATAACCAGCCTGCTATGGCATTAATACAGACGGCTGAGCGTTGTATCGTATAAGCTACGAAGCCAAATGGAACATACAAAATACATAATGCACAATATAGGACACAAAACCAAACGGTTCACGTTTATTTCAGAACTGAACATCACCCACACTTGACCGTAGCCTCCGCATTCAGATAAGGCTTTCGGCTAACCCACTTCGAAGGGAAGCACTAGATTCGAGTTTTGCTCTTATTAGGGCTCATCAGTAGTGCATATCCTTGTCCGAATCAGAGTTCGCACTCTGACCTTCGTCCTTGTGCGACTAGCATGTTAACCACAACGTCAACAACCTCACAATAAGCATGACCGAATAATCAAATACAAACACTCAACCACAACCTTGTATGAATAGTGTTCAGCTTGCCCGATCATTTCGAAAGGAGAATGGACAGAATCACTCTTTTTTATCCAATCGGTAACCCCGTGATCAGGACTTCTCAGTTAGGTTGAAGTTACTGTCTTCATTGAACCAACTGAGTATGGCTTGAATCAGTAGTGAAGGTTGGGGGATTTAAGTTATTTCAAAACTGAACATCACCCACACTTGATCGTAGCCTTCGCATTCAGATAAGGCTTTCGGCTAGCCCACTTAGCTTGCAGAGGTGTAACTCTACTTGGAAATTCTTGGTTGTGGCACCAGAAAATGAAGACGCAAATTGTAAAAAAATCTAACAATGCGTTGGAATTCGGAAAGGAAAGTTCGGCATGTAAAACAGTTATTTGTGTCGTTGGCGGATGTGTTAGCTGGCAGTTTTCCAACAAAAATCATTCTAAAAGTGGAAAACTTAGGAAGAAGAAAAAATTCATGCCGTAAGATAAACTGCCTTCTTAAAAAGAGTTGTAAAAAGTGAAGTTCATCACTCAACTGCCAGTTTTTCATCAGGAATGCCACCTGAAGCAAGTGGCAGGAACACATTTTTTGGAGGTGGTGAGGAACTCTTATCTAGCTTAATTGCCTCAGAATATTTTAACTCTGGAAGTTCATTAGGCACCTTGATGAAGTCGGTCGAAGTAGCTATCTTGTTGTAAGAAAGATGGTTACCTCTGTATATTTTTTACCTGTTATCGTTTTGGCTGTTACCTAAAACAATTGGGTGGGAATTGAGTTACAACAGCTGGTCTTCTTCATAAAGTTAAACATGGAAATAAACAGATGAACTTTTACGTTTTCACTCTGTTTAATGCGAAACAGTGGCAACGAGGAATATAAATTTATAGCTACTGCAGTAAGGAGATCAACAAAACAATAAACATTAAATAGGTCATAGGACACTATTGAACTATTATGTCTGAGGGGATCTTTGACTCATGTCTAATTGTCTTCTATATACATAATGTCGGTTGGGACGACTGTTCACGACAGCCCCAACGCAGCACAGTACAACGCAAAGTATTCTGGAGCATTTTAGACCTGAATGTTGGTTTGAGATTAATCTGATGAATTGTCGGCAAGAAAAGTCTGGAGAGTGATGAAAGAGGAAGTTTCCATGATCTTAAGGCGAATGCAGCAGGTTGCACAGGTACTTTTTAAACCTATTTGGTAGATGTTCCTTCAGCCAAAATCTGAATCTGCCGATGTTACTCTTTCAAAAGTTACAGGCAAGCTGACAGATGGAGTGTAAATTAACGCTGGTGGACTGCTGTCCGTTGGATGGGGGTAATGAAAGCTTACGAGTTCGGTCAAGAGCTTCGAATACAGCTGCATGATAGATTCGTTTGATCAATACGACGAGACGCTGTACAACTGTAAACGAACAATCATCTTTGAATGGTAGTTCCGCGTAGTCTTTCTTCATGCTAGTCATGGACACTTTATGTATTGCAATCCGTTGCAGACTGTGTCTGTCGATGACCACCACCGAATATCCATCGGGTTGCAACGTGGTTGCAATTAATCGAATTTCATTGGCTAGACAATCCAGTGAACAAATACATCTCGCGCGATTAACCTGTGTTTTCATTAATGCATGCTTGTGGCTTACAGATGGAAAACTTTTAAAATGAGCGTACTGACCAACAAAGATTGGTTTTGGATATAAAGGCCTCTTCAACAATCCATCACCTCTGCGAATAATGAGGATGTCCGGATGTAGTAAACCATCAACACTTCTAGGTCACCTTTAAATTAACATGACAAGTGTTCAATCATCTTGCCATTTCGTCGACCATTTGGGGAGATTGCACGAACCCGGGAGTATTATCGAGATAACATTTGCACGGCGACAACGGCAAAAGTTTTTACTTTGTAGCCTTTTCAAAATCAGCTTCGCTAGTTCAACAAATACCTGTCACAAAGAGCTTTCTGTAACCACTTCTGAACGGTTGAACTGATATTCTCCATGCACCCTATCGTGGACAGATTCAGTAAATCTGAGAACATTTTACACTGCATTTACAACTGCATAAAAGTTCTATGGTTCTGACTACCGGAACATATGTAATTAGAAGTTAAATGTCTACTAAACACAGGAATTTGCCTGCAGAGTTGAACTGACTAACATCTTCAATCAAGCCGGACCAGCCTGAGATTATGCGTCGAAATTGCGGGATAATAACACCAGGGCTTATATAAAACACCAGTCTGATTTGTGCTGTGCGACATTGTTTGTAGACGAGATCAATTTCAGAGGCACTCATTTGTGTGTTTTGAGTAAAACACACACGGATCGTCAGGTTTCGTTGATATAAACGCGCCTACGTTAATTATTCGATATATGATCTGTAACCCATGGTATCGAAATACTTGCCAATTCTTATCGGTCACCGCTTTAATTTAATCTACTCATTGAATACTAATCTCATGGTTTAGTATGGACTGCATCTCCTGAGTATGCTCTTCTTTAAAAGTTACATGTCAGTCACACTAAACTCTTTTATTATGGTCCAAACATCGCGGCAATCCTGGTTTCTTAGGAGCTACGAACGTGGATTCCGTCAGGTTTTTGAATCTATAACTCGACCAAGCAAGTGAAATTTTTACCTGTCACCTTCTGTCAATATTTTACAACTGTTCTTTCTGTTAATATCTACTCTTCATCTTAGACAAAGAGGATTCGCCAGCTTATAAGTATAAAGTTTCACTCCGACAGTACACATTCAAGCAGCACTTGAAGTAGGAGACAAAGAGATCTGACAAATTAACATAGGAGACAGGATACTGAACTAACTAGACGTTGGTATACCGTGATGTCTGATGAGCCATCCCGGGTGACGGCGACGTGGTCCACGATCAGTACACCAAGTCATAACCTAGGCATGAGTTCTTGAATAAATCTTGGGAGACTACTTGAGGAAACCGTCGTTATCAAATTCACTTAGAAGAGAACGAACAAAGGTAATGCAGATGTTGATTTTGATAGTGAAAATATTGCCAATTTGCACATGACTGATGACAGAAGAGTCGACTAAATTATACGGGCCAAAACTTGGGAGAAAACTGACAGTGATAATTTAGAGTTGCCAACGGTTACGCACAAAACAGCTAACCTCTGTTGTACCAGTAGCCAGATATAAGTGGGCGAATACTGCGAATTCAGAAAAAACCACCAGCTGATGTAAGTGACCATATTTCTAAGGTCAGGAAAAGTAAAACGGCAACTTTTTACAAAAACGTTTTCAGTTCGTTTTTCTCTCTTATTCGTAATTCGTCATTCTTTGAGATATAAGGAATAATCAGTTTCCTGATTTGTCCCTTGTACAGTAGCATGCGTGGGGGATTGGCTTTGTGTATCAACAGACTTGACTCATTCACTGTAGTATATATACGTATTTTTCATACAGTAGTTCGCTTTATCACATGACGTAACGGTCAATTTAGTAACGTTCTTTCAACGCGTGTATGAAAACAATCGAAGTGAGCTTCACACAGATCCCGGTAATTATCTCAATTATTGGTATTGCTTTTGACGTCTAGTAATGAGCTGAACTGTGTCGAGCCCGGTTAACGGTTCGTGTGCATCGCAAATATTTTGAACCTCTGAACTACACACTCAGAAAGTTATTCGTGTAGAGGTCGATGAATGCAGAACTGATCCGTACAATTTAGCGCTGTCTTCGTCATCTGATGCTGACCAGTTGCAGTTATGTGACATCTTTGTGACATCACGTTATCTTGAACTTACTGTTGGTAGCACGACCTCAAATCGTGATCGGCCAGAAAGCGCAATAAATTGTTTAGGAAATTTCGAAATTACTGTATTTTTACTTGTCGTCATCTCCGACTATCAAGACCTTATTTGGAAAGTGATTAACTTTTGGACATGTCGAAAGACTGACCAGCATCCGTGACTGAATCTCCGCTCGTCATTACGGTAGTAGTGAGGAGCAGTGACAGAAATCCTTAAAATTGATAAGCAACAGTTTGAGCACTGATAAATACTGAAGGGTGTTGGCCGATTTAATTCGATCAACATTCGCATTTGCTTCACATTTTCATTGAGTTTCTGGCCAATCGCTTTCTAAGACAACCACCACCTTTCGGCTATGTTTCTGCCATCGTTTTGTTGGCGAACAACCTTGTCGGATTTAGGACCCCGTTTGTGGCAACGATATGTTAAACTAATGAGGTTTAACAGAAGCGAAACGGGAGTATTGTGCTTTTTTCAAAATGCGCTGGCTGAAATACCTGTACAACTACGAAATCAACAGTTGAATTAGTGTTGCGCAATCCAAATCAACTAAAATCCTCCGTTATTTATCAGTAATTTTAACGAGTAACCAATATCATTTTATAACTACCAATGCATACTTTTTATGGGTAGGTTGGATTTATTTTGTTGTGACAACATAGTTTCGGAACATCTTCTGTCGGAAAACATTCGTGTGCATGAAATGTCGTCTTCTAATAAATATATGCAGGTACTCATGAATGTAAAAAGTGAATGAGGTGTTATGAGTTGTAATCGTTATCATCCCCAAAATAACTGAGATAATTCAATTTCTTATAAATAACAAAGCAACTTGGTGAAGGGTTCAAAATGTGAGCACTGCACACTGCGCGGATCTTTTCAAATAGGTGACTTATATGAGGGAATTGATCACAGTGCGTTCGGTTTAAGCAGTTAGTAATCGACTGTGTGCTTGCGCATTTAGTAGAGCTGAATTGAGTGCGTTTCAAGAGTGTCATAAAAACTAGCCGAAATTCATATGATCCAATTCAGTGGATTTGAAGGCGGTTTGCATTTTCTTACTGGGTTACTCAGTTGCCTCCACAAATCTGAAACGGTCAGTGCCCAAGATGTAGCTGACCGATCTAAATGCATCTCAAACACGAGCACGATACACCTGTCGGATAGTTAAGGCAGTTGTCTATTGTTCGTCAAACTCCGCCCACTTCTGATCGTACCTTCAAATTTTTATGCTTTCTTTACCGATCAACTTTGAAAAGAAACACAGAACTCTGGTTTCTCTCCTGTTAAGGTTTATCAGTAATACCAGCTCACCCAAAAATTGTACTTCATTGCATCAACGATAGTTACTTTCCAAAAAGGCGCTGCCTAAGTACATGTACCTCAGGACAAAACGTGTGGGTTTTGATCAGCGAATCACATACGCTTTCCTGGCCGGCGTACGGTCTTCATATGAACATGTCTGAGTATATTCGAGGTAAACTTGACCAAAAGTTATACAAGGTTACTGAGATATTCCATCCAACGAAATAGCGTACATTTACGCTAACTCGAAAAGAGTGAAATCGGAACTTGAATTTTACCACTTTCTCCGTCAAGAACAAGCGGAATTGTCACGTTGATTTGTTCACTTGAGATGCTTTTCGAGGGAAGAATGTTTATGGTGGATGACAGATTTTACCGCGGCTGTTTAACTGAGTTTTCTCAGTAAAGTTCAAGAATTCAAACACCTCTGTACTATTTGAACAGAATAGTCAGAAGACACATTACAACGTGAATTCATTTCGCATACTCTTGTCAGTCGTAAACGTGTGACTAACATGAAAACAAAACCAACAATGGAACGACTAAAAGTGAAAATCGGGCTGGATTGTGATTGGTACCCACGGCTAAACCCACGGTAAATGAAAGTTGATAGTAAGTTGTTTTGTGTGAATAGCACCGGCTGTCGACGGCTGATCAACAATATTTCAATATACGTGAGAATTTGTGAACTGTGAACATTCATCAATACCTTAAACGAAAATTCAATATTGACACTGTGACCTGTAGTCGATAAGTGCCTTGTAATGGATGAAGCGGAGTTTCGGCTTCGTTGAGTGTTACTCATTGGCGGGTTAGTCACTACAGCTATCACCTAATTAGGGATGTGCTCCTTGGCCCTGGTTTTAAGCATCCTTTCTGTTCTACCAATGCATGTGTTTCCGCGGCTGCAGAGAAATGGATAATTACAGTGGCTGGTACAAACCATAGGGGTTTGCTTTTTGATCGAGGATGGGGCTAATCTAGTGGTTTGAGAGAGTAATACAAACTTTTCTGCATTATACACCTGTTTTAACGTGTCACTTATCATCTTTCCGTAGGTGTTCACCAGGTTATCATCTTTGAAAGGGAGCTCGATGTGGACAGCTTTCTTCGAGACCTCCACAGCTGTATTTTTCGCAGGAGTAAATTTACTCCCTTTCATAGCGAAATGTTCTGTGAAACTGTTAGCACGAAGCGTTTCATAAGACACGGTTTGCACGGCTTGTAATCTATCCTGGGATCATATACTTGACGCTCTGTAGAACAGTGTACATACTAGTGGCCTTTTGTACGCAACAGGATAAAAACTCATGAACTTCATGTAGTGTCTTGTCCATGTCGGTTTGCGGTTCACTGAACGTTCGATAGATCCATCTGAACAACGTCCAACCAGAATGTCTAAAAGGGCAAACCGTTTACACCTTCGTACCCAACTGTGACTAAGAGAATTGGATGAAATGAGTTAAAAGCTTTAATCGTCCTTTCTGCCTGTTTCTTGTCTTGTCCAATCAAGAACACGTCATTGACGTATCGTTCGTAGAGCTTCAGTTCGTCCGCAACTGGAATTAGTGCTCGTCCAAATTTAGTCATGAACACATCACCTAAAACAGGGCCGAGTGGGCTCCTCATGGCTACGTCATCTTTCTGTTGAAAACACTTACCAGGAAAATACAATCCCACATTTCCTGTGCATAATAAATGCAAACCTTTCAAATAGTCAACAGGAACTAGAAGACAAGCGGAGTTGGATAAAAGGAAATGACATAAAATCTATCGTTTCGCCTAGTGGCACGTTTGTAAATAAAGAATTGAAATCAACAGAACACATCCTGTCTCTGGCAATATTCAGGTTTTCAATATATGGTATCAATTCAAAAGTGTTTTTCGAAGTATGCACATATGGTTTTCGTCGAGAAGGTTTTAAAATGTCAACCAGCTATTTTGCTAGCTCATGGTAAGGAGAATCTTTCATTGCCAAAATGGGTCGCATAAGGATTTTCGATTTATGGGTTTTAGGCAAACCATGCAGTTGTGGGGTCTTGGTCCCCACAGGTTTTAACATGCGATATTGTCGTTCATTGATGAAATCTTGCGACGAAAGTATCTGTAACTCACGGGTTATCTACTTCTTCAATAACAGAACGATTTCCGGTCTGTTTGCAGGTCTGAATTTGCCAGAATCCTCGAGAATTTCCTCCATTTCGTTCTTTTATTGTTGATGGTTTATTTCGACATCACCGATTCCTTAATCTGGCTTTACAATTATACTATCTTCATCTCTCTTTAGCTGCTGAAGAACTTCCAGGTGTTCACCAATTAGATAGCAGTTTTGTTACATTGGTCACCGTTGGAAGTTTTATGACAGATCAGCTAACTTGGCCTTGCTCCAGCTGTCATTATTCGCTGATGTCGGAACGTAAACATTTAACGAAGCACTCAACTTCCCAAATTGTGCATCCATCAGGGTTTTGTTTGTAGGCTTTTAAGGCGCTCGAAAATGTAGTCCCATTGAGAGTGCTTCCAACCGGATTCGTGATAATGCGACGGATGATAGGTTGGGAATATGTTTAGAAATTCTTGATCAGCTAGATTGCCAATCGATTCTTGCTACAGTTTTTTGTGATATTAGCTTCTGTACATTTCACAGTCAGATGGTAATGATTGGTGAATCGAATTTACGATCTAAGGGGCATGTTATTCACCGGATACGACACTTTGTTTTGTATCTGTTTCAACTTGGTTGAGTTGGACGAGTCAGATGAATATGAATGGGCCAATGAAGCCTGCATTTGGTCGATCGCTTCCCACTGTTGTCGACAGAGTAGTCTATTGTTCGTCGAATTGGAAGCCAACAACGTTTGTAATTGTCATCCATATGCCAGTCTTACATCCAACCTACAGCCCTAAAGACGCAAGCCCTCTCAAACATATAGACCGCTACTGATCAACGTGAGAGTGCTGAATCGCCTCTAAGCAGACGATACCATGCCAGTTTTGGAAACGTTTCATCAAGCTATCTCATTCCATCCGTTGGAGGCTCTTAAATGGCATGAGGATAATATTACTCGTTCAAAACAGAGGCTCACAAGTTACTTGAAACAGTAAAAGTTCCGATTGTTCCAGTCTAGACTTGAGTACACTATCTTGTCAGGAATCCAAGTTACAAACCTTTTATGTTAATCCGGTTATGGAGAGGATTACCATTAAATTTGTCCCCTTTATTCTTTGTTTTTTTTTTCTCTCAGCAACATACAGTGTAGTATGCGATGACAATCATTGGTTATCACCCTGTTAACATTCTCTGGATTAATTATACTTCTGCCGGTTATATCAGAACAAACCACTGCGACTCGACTTGCCCACAAGTTTAGACAAACACTACGAAGTTTATCACATTCAAGCTGGAGTGCATTTATTGAAGTGAGCAGATCATGAACCCGAAACCACCTGCGTTAGCTACATGTAGATTGTCTCACATTCTTGCAACAGTGTTTATTCGGCATGGCTAGCGCGCTTCTTCATTTAACTATGCGCTTTCTCATTAAAGTACCAAGTTCTAAGTAAAGTCCAGTCATCAGAAAACAGCAAATCGTGAAAGGAGCTTCACAATGTTCCTATAAGAAAATAAGATCTAAACGTGCGTGAATCAGAAACCCAGCAAGCGCTAGACAACTCGCATTATTTACATAATGTTTTCTGCCATCATAGTTTGGTATTTAAGACCGGAACATTTAGATGGTAATAGTAACAAAGACAGTAATAATAATAATAATAATAATAATAATAATAATAATAATAATAATAATAATAATAATAGTGATGGTGGAGTAGTAATCAAACCTTACAACTGGGATCAATGTGGTTTACTTCTACATTAGATGGTGTGTCACTTGTGAACACATTCATGAACAAACTGCCTTACCATTTATATGGTCATCTTCCACAGGATAGGACAGAAAGCCCAAATGAGTCTCCAGAATTTTCATAGCTCGTCCCAATAGCTTTCTAGGTATAATGACGACTAAGTTAGCTAAAACATCCTTGCGCAGTTAAGAATCTGAAAAACGAAATCAGAAGACCGTTTTCACAGGGGAGTAGTACCATTTTGTATGTTCTCGTCAGATGCTACACACAGCAGCGGTAGACACCAAAAATATTTAAGCAAATTAAGTTCATACATCAAGTCAGTGAATACACTAGTCTGTCATTGGTCAAAACCATGGCAGACGGAGATTCAAGTCAACAGCCTTTGCACACAGAGGACGGGCCTGCTATGCGTGACAAGCAGAGCCTCGAGTGACTTAAGAATGACAGGCTTGTGATGACGTATCAATACATCAGTGACAGACTAGTGTATTCACTGACCTGATATATGACTTTAATTCGACCAAGTTATTGTCAAGCATTTAACTTTTGATGAGTAGTAAGGAATTTTGATTTTTCATACAGATTGAACATCACCCACAATTGATCGCAGCTGTCTCATTCCCATAGACTATTCCAGTCGGCCTCTTTTGAACAGCGGAAGCACTAGACTCTAGTTTTCCTCTCATTAGAGCCCGTCAGTAGTGCACGTCTTTGCCACGACCGGGACCAGAACCACGGCCACGCTGATCGTGAGGCAACCGTGTTTACCACTGCGCCATTTTAAACCAGAGGAGACTGATTCTAAGGGAGGTGCTAATATGTTTTCAGTTCGGTGAATTAAACTTAACTAATTTACATGGTTCATTTGACCGATAGACCGGATCTATATCAGTATTGTGTGATAAGCTGTGAAACTTCCAAGATCCGCATTCCTTCTTAAATCCAGGAGTAAAAATTAAGCTTAGTTTACACAAAGTGGAATCTTCTAGAAACTTAGGATAACACAGCCACTGTTCTGGTCGAATAATTGAAACGTCTTCAATGACCAACTCGTTCTTACAAACGAAAGTGGTTGAGTGTTCACATATGATAATTCGGTCCTGACTAATGTGAGGTCAATGTCGCAGTGGTAAACACGGTTGCCTCGTGAACAGCGTGTCCGTGGTTCAAGTCCCGGCAATGGCGATGATATGCACTACTGACGATCTGCTCTAATCCGAGCAAGACTCGAGTCTAGTGCTTCTGGTTTTCGAAAGGAGCCGACTGGAATAGTTTTTGGGAATGAAACAGCTGCGATCAATTGTGGGTGATGTTCAACCTACATTTAACTTTTCTTGCTTCCAAAGTAAATCCACGACGTGTACTCTGTCATCCAAGGATTTCAGCAAATTCTGTAAAAGCTTGAACATAGCGGAATCCGTTTGTTCAAAGTACAGAACCAGACACAACAACGAAGCTTGGTCGATAACCCAGTATTGAATATGCAAGGTGCTACCGTGCCAAAAACTTGATTCGTTAAGTCTATCCTAAGTATAATATATCGTGTTATCTCACCTATACAGTAAACTTAATTTACACTTATCGTGTGACTCAGTATTAGCATTCTTGGCCGTACCATGCATCGCGATGCACTGTGAAAACGGCATACGTAAGTTTCTTAATGTCTAGTATTCTACTGTCGATCCCCTGACTGCTCCATCACGCCGACACAGTACAAACTTTAAATGGTTAATGACAGTGACTTGGTTCCACATGCAAGGTAAGTATGAAATTCTATTTGGGTATCATGCTCTTGTAGTCTGTGGGCTAGTACAGTTTGCGTAGAAAAAAATGAACAACGACAACTTGTGTTGTTTCACTTTGGAGAGTATGACAGGCCTAAGAAGTCGACAATTCTTTCATATAATCGCCGTTTTAGGTTCCTACTCATTAAAGCGAGTATGTAACTCGACGCTCTTCAGACCGTTTCTATAGGAATATATATATATATATATATATATATATATATATATATATATATATATATATATATATATATATATATACAGTCCACCTGCTAACTTTCAATGCTTTCAGCTTTTATCATTTGCATCGTCTCAGTCATAATGATTTAAAAGTTTCTCGGTACAAACAAGCCTGTCACTGATCGACTTTCAGTTGTTAAAACGCAAAGACCGACAAACGAGTTGTTCATTTTCGGTAACTCACTGCCATCCTATTAGTCGTGCCCGGAGTGTTATTATAACTGGTGTTAACTAGTATCAGTCTAAGCAGCTAGATGCAGATCACGGCAATGGGATCACGTGACAAGTCTACTCAAGAAAGACATCTCAGTTCAATGTTTCATTGGCGACCACCAAACATTCATTCGATTTTTAAGCCCCTCGCATATCTTTTTTGGAGAAATACTGATGTTACCCCTGGTGTAAATGCATATTTTTACTGACGATGTATGAGAACATCACTCTATGATAAGATACTCTACAATTATAAATACGCGTTGCGAATTACAGCTGTCTAAGCCTCTCGAACCAATATGTTTAGCTTTAGGGGGCCTTTCTTTTTCACTTAATCTCTTGTTATTGATTCGAATTGTACAATCCATCCGGTAAAAGCCACAACAGTCAAACCTTTAAGGCCTGGTCAAAGTGATATTTACGCTTTTTCCGACATGAAAATCTTCAGTTTGTGTTCGAAACTTTTACGGACTCCATAGTAAGTGATCGTACTGAACTCGCCAATTCTAGAGCTTCCATGCCAACTTTGATGCCCGCACTCATCTAGTCATTGTTAGAACAAATTTTTTGTGTGTTACCAAACCTGATGGGCTTATTTCATTAATCTGTATACCCACCAGTGTTTCAGTCTGTCTGATGTTCCTCTTCTTTGTTTGGCAGCATAAACATTGTTAGTTCCGAATGCGTCATCAGCACAGGCAAAGTTTCTACATTCGCCTAGGACGTCACCGAACCTCACCCTGACAGCTTGCCTGTCCGTCGAGTGCGGTCGACCGAATGAACCGTGACCCCAAACCTGGCAACTTGCTATCTGTATAGTTTGCTCCACCACCAGTGTCAATCGCTCACACACAAACAAGAACTGGCATAATCAGCTAGGATACATTAGATTTCAGTTGAAATCTGCATGCCAGTAACCAACGCGTATTTGAAGATTTCTCCGTTGCAAATGCGAAGTAGAATGAGTAAGCATTGTGCATAAGACAGCTGCACGTAATTACTGCCACTTCATTTGCATACGCACAGCTCATCCGGTACAATCGATGAAATTTTCAGACGCACATAACTCTCACCACCTTAGACAGGCTACTCACTTCTAGTCAGAACTTTTGATTCCATTAATTCATGTGTCCTAATTGAAAATTTTCATCACCTCCAATCATTCTAATTGAGAGTTTCCACAGTGAGTCGAGTCACTGAAATCTGTTCAGAACGATGCACTGAGGAAGGGGTACTGTCAAAGAAATTAAGGACCAAAAGACCTTTGGTAAATCTTGTCGATCTATTCTGATCAGTTTAACTCCAACGGAGTGCAATGTCAATAAACTTTTTAGGAAAAGCTGGTCGACATATTATCAACTACAATAGTCTTTACACCACTGGTCGTTCGCATGTATGGTGACCACACTTCAATAAGGGTTGAAGCTTACAATTGTGCTTATTCGTTATCTACACACACGGTAAGGTCTGTTTTGCATAACAGCTCTGATTTAGTGTTTGCCGTGGTTGTGCTTCAGTTCTTGCCTGTTCAGTCCGTGTGCAACAGTATGATTACTATACTTCCGGATTAACCACTACGAGCGCTACCGTTGATTGACCTGTCCTGGGGTTTCCGTTTGCAAAAAGAAGGGTTGGCAGATGTCCATCATGGTTGGGACGAACAGTGGTTCCAGGATCACACACGTCTACCGCATCTCAACGGTTAAATTTACAAATGTTACACAACCAAATATGATGTAGATAGCAAGCAACAGTTGAGGATAAGTATTCTGACTGAATACAAGTAGTGAAGCGGAAACTTTACCTCAATATTTCACGTCTGAGGTGTACATTAACTGCAGATCTCATAGATTCAACAGGTCTGCCTTCGACGTGCGTTAAGAAAAGAGGATAAAACCAGTAGAAAACGATAAAGCTCGGTTTTATTACGCTACTGTCATCCCTGAGACGTGGTTTAGAGAGACGGAGCTGTTACGAATACATAAACAGATTTGACTGGGACCTCAAACAGACACTGGAAACATGTCGTGGTAGTTTTTAAGGACCACTTTGTGTACATGGAAGTTACGGAAGGTTTCATTTAGACTAGTGAGATGTAGTGCCACTAAACTCTTGTGTAATAGCGATGTAATAGGTATATCAAATGTGCAACCAGGTTGTATATGAGCAAATGATAAGGAAGTGAGATAGTGCTAACTAGACACAAACCGTACGACTCTGTTCCACTTTTATGTATGAGACCAGCGAATCTCTTGTACATGTGAATGCACGATACAAATGATCAGAAGTATCTGTTTGCAACTTCGAACTTTCATGGAAACTGGCAACTGATGATGTGGTTGAAACGGATTGTGTGAAAATGAAAACCAAATTTCGTTAGTACCAACGGACAAAATAAAATTTTGAATTAAGTGGTTTTAGTACCTGATCATGGCAAACGTCAAGGTTTTGGTAAACTTGTTCTGTTTACAAAATTTTAGTCTCAGTCATCTCCGGTAGTAGGTAACGGTATGTTATTGAGACCTGTAATATGCACTCTGGATGCGATAAGTATGACGTGATAACTGACTATCAGACATTCCAAAACTAAACTGACGATGAAATTGAGGTGACTTATTTTGTGTGCAGAGGTCGAAGCTCTCTACCCAAAATGTACGCTTTTGCATATGATTTTGTAGCTGTTTTTTGGGGGATTCTGAAGTTCTGAGACACTGTTCTTGAAATCCAACAGATCATAAAAATTGGTTGTGCCACCGATCGGTTTCGATTGTATTTCCGACGTATATTTCTTACCCATTTCTTAAATTCGGAGGAACTTTGTTTTATATAGCGTTGTGTGATGGGATAATTCATTGCCAGGTATCTGGCGGTTCGAGTTGATTGTCCATTGGCTCTCTTTAAATTATTCTTCTTGGCAAAATACGTTGCTGTTAGGTGAACTCTAACAGAAGGTTAACAACACCATATGATGTTTAATTTTCAATAATGATTAGTTTGGTTTATTTTAAAACTAAACTCTACCCTGGAGAAGTAGTGGGAGAAATTTACGAAATAAGTCCCCTTTGTTACGTGATCCGATCGGTTTTGCACATAAAAGAATTGACCGTATTCTTGATAACAAATGCTCAAGGGAACAATCACAGATGGTCCTACTGATAAGTAAACGAGTATATCTGTTTATGTGGAAGATATCTAATTGATTGCATTCCCGTTTCCCATCAAGCCAAAATATAGATTACATCTAAAACACGTCACAAACGAATAAACCATCTTGTTAATTTTCAGTAGTACCGCTTCTATACCCAAAAATAACAACGATGGATGACACTTTTAATCGCTTCATAAATTCTATTTCAGTAGATCTCATAATACACAGCGGACTAAGTGGGTAACTAACGGGGGAACGATTACCGAAATTCCAAAAGACGATTACTTGTCGTTCCTGCCTACGACCATGTCCTATGCGAGCTTGTTGTGGACCATCTACCCATTTGTCAGCGTTTCTACTTACCACTTCAGTGATCCGTTTGGTCGTGTTATTGGTAGCTCTTCCAGACTTTTCTCATGTACTGTTTTGTGCAGATATTTCGTAGTTTACTAAGCTTTGCAATTAAACCAAAGACGTTTCATCATCATCATCATCATCATCATCATCATCATCATCATCATCATCATCAGTGTGTAAGAGTTTGAGCGTATACGTTCGTACGTTGCTTCTGTGACCGTGCAGGTTTGTGGTTGTTGATAACTGTGATCTATTTTGTGGCTCGGGTTATTTATTAAAGTACTTGGTTGTTCACGGAGATTGGCGGTCCGATTGTAAACGCCGAAAAATGTACGTTCATACTCTTACGCACTGAGAGTATCACCTTGATTGCTAACTAAACACTTAAGATCTAAAATCCAGACTTTAAAAGCAACCAAACATCCAAGTGTTGTACTCATATGTCCATTCATCAATAAGAGGAACGGCAGCATGCAATTCATTTCAACGGGTATTGATTTGGCTTCCACTGATTAGACAGCATGCAATCGCCACTGCAACTTAACAGTTTTTGCCAAGATTGGAACAGTTCTGTGGTTAACACGATTCAAAACTTAAGCAACATTACAATAACCAAAACAAAAATGAATTTGTTACAATTTGTGGTAGTTGGGAATATGCAGTGGAAATCAGAAATGTACTCATCTCAAACTAGGCAGCAGTAATAATGCACCACGTTAGCTAATAAAACGATGTTCGGTTATGAAATACAATCACTAAACCCACCGCAGTTCAAATGAAAGTCCAGTGTGTCTTATTGATGACGTTGCTTCTTCTTCACACACTGAGGAGTTTTTGTCTGCGCCAGCTCGACTGCAGATAGGTCAGTAAGTGAAATCAAACCTGAAACAGACTCTGAATCAGAATATACAGTTTCAGAAGATCCGAAAGATAATGGAAAATAAGGCTTCAAAATCTTCATGCAATTAACACCAGTAATAAGTGGACCTGAATTAATGACAAAAAATGAACATTTACAAGTGACGGACCGAGTATATGTGACTGAATGTTTTTACTTATCAAAAGTAGGTAAAACATGTCCAGTAGTATCCTTACCAGATATTGGCAGGCTTCAAGACAACGGGAGGTTCTAGCCGCTTCAAGCAATCAGCAGAAGTAAAATATGCAGCACTACCAGCGACACCAATGAAGGAATGTTTAGGACTACCGTTAACGGTAAATGATTGTGTTATTTGGTACACAGATTCAACAGAATTGGTAGAACTTGCTGTAAGAGTAGTGGGTTGGAAATCAGATGAGATGTCCTTCTAAAAATCTGGACTAAACCCGTATTCGAATCACGACAGACAGCTTGAAGGTGACCTACCTTGCCACATTTGTGACACTTTGGATTTGCTGAATGGACAAGTAAGTCGACAATGCATATCACTATATGACTGACAGTTATCCCAATGCCGGAATGAATTCGGATAAGACCGATGTGGCTCAACTGCCGTATTTCTCTGACAAGTTACATTTTCGAACTGTTGCCGTTGTTGGTGTGCCTGCCTCACAGCCCTGTTAGCGTTATATAACACAACTGGTTCCTGAAATTGTTCACAGAGAGTCCTGGCAGATTGGAAGGATACCTCCCTGAATAGTAAAAACTTTTGTTAAGGACCAGAGTCAGCGGTTCCTGCGATTAATTTGTCTCGGCTAAATCTGTAGTTCATCACCGAAGGTATACCTTGCTGCTTGAGTTTGAAGTAAAAGAATAAACGCACAGACCCACTGGTTTTCGTTTCTGATTGAAGTATGGAATTTTGCTCTTTCCTCAGCTTGGACGTTGACAGATTGAACATGCCTGAGCAGCGGACGCTTCAAATAATCGTACGAAAGTGGAAGAGACGAATCCGGAAAAGCCGGATTTTTAATCAAAGCATAAGCATCCTTGCCACTGATCGTGGTGAACGGCGGCGTTTTATTCTCCTTCTTCACATCTGTGCAGAAAATACGCCAAACTTCCAGGCGTTTCAGGCAATCTTCAATTTCTCATGAAAGCGACTGGATACTCAGATTTTGCAGATTATAGAAATCTACCACAGGAAATGCCTTGACCGCGACGTCACTTGTGGTATTTGAAAGTACACAACAGTAGTCGGAAATGTACTTAGCTCAAACCCAAAGCTAGTCTATACGTAGTGGTAATAACGAAGCACGTTAGCCAAAGAAATCGTTACGTAATCTGTACAACGTAATTATTCATGCAGTAAAACAACAATAACACACAATGTTTGGTTACAAATTATAGTCACTACAGAATTCCGAACGACATGTGATGAAAGCCTGCAGTTCTTCTTGTTTACCCCACTTTGGCTTAATGACAGACTCTACACCACTGGATCCCATTGTGGGGAATCATACATAGCCATGAAGTTTGCATATATGAATTCATACGTAATGTGGATTCTTTTTGGATAAATGCGCCTATTAAAATAATGCAGAATTTCTTAATTTACTTCAAAATATAAAGGACAACTTGTTCTATTCTTCAACCGGTATACGGATGTTGTGTGACTTGCAAAAGGGAAGGCAATAACGGAATATCTATTAATAACACGACAGTCAGTATATTACAAGTCGGTTGAATCCCACTAATTTCATCATAATAAAAGTAAGTCTAAAAGAAGAGCCAATTGGTTGACGGAATGATATAGGAGTTCATCCTAAAATGCTACAAACTATAGGAATCTAGGCAATTATTCTCACTAGCCACCCCGAACGCACTTTAAGCAAAATGACAACAAACCAACAGAAAATTGGACATCTCGTTAGTGAATTCTGAACTATTCATGTGCGCATTATGAAATCTTAGCATACCAGTGGTCGGGTCATTCTGAAACGCAATGACAACAATTGATACACAATGATCCGGGTGACCAAGCCCTCTCTTCCTTAGCCAGAATCATTGCACGAAAAAAGTAATTCTTTTATTCTGAACAGTGGCACCTGATTTGTGATATACTTTCACAGCTCTGACTATGTATGTCACAGCTAAGCTTTTCTCTCAACAAATAGCTACCACCATTCAATCCGCTGCCGGTGTTTCCAGCAAGCCTCCTAACTCATGAATACATGCAGCGTGCAATTCATGCCAACTGAAGATTCATTGCGTCTTCCCCTAGCACACTGACGTTGCGAAGTACTCTGTTCGGAAAGAAGTACTAGTGACTTGAATGTATATTCTGTTTGAGATCATTCACAGTGCAGACCCTCAATCAGATAACGGGTTGGAATTAGGTTCATTTGTTCGTAAAACGAAAGAGTTGATCAAAAGATTAGTCACGTGGCATTAAGTATAGACATATTGTCATATATAAATCTTCACCTGCAACTTTTGTGGGTAATACTCAAATATTTGGATGAGACGGGATCTTTCCATGTCTGTGTTGAACTTGACATTCTGCTAATACCTTTCATTTGCTTCTGTAGATTTATGTTTTCTCAAAAGTACTTCAGTAAGAATGATCAATCATTACTAAGTTTAGTCAATTTTATATTTTGTCACCTTCGTTTTGTTAACTTTATAGCTCTCCTGCGGGGAATACCAATGATGCTACTCCAAAGAGGGCTTCGATTTGTACAGTATAATTCACATTATACTTTAGTCCTGAACAACACTGATAAATGGGAGTGTAACATATGGAAATTCGTTCAAACCAGATTGATACTTTTTGAAAACGGCACATAAGTTCACAGTGTTAGTAACCATGTGAAACAGACAGCTTTCAAGAAAGGGAGACCAAGGCGCAACATATGCCCATATATTCTGTTCAGAAACTGGTACAAAGGTCTGATAATGTTTATTACCAACTTCTGCAGCCGATGGAGAAAAACGGGTTTAGCGTTTGCCATTTATTCGCATAGTTGTAAGTTTTTCCATACTTTGGTCACCTTTATGGGCACTTCTGATTTGTTGCTCAATGTAAGTAGAAGTCCCGCTCTTTTGTCAGGAATGGAAATTTCTACCCCCGGCCGTTCGTTCTGTCAACAGGTTTTGTAATTAACTTTAAACAGTAAACCGATAACCAACGACACAAAAGTCATGATATTATGGATACACCTACGAACACAGCCAACAACATGTGGGGAAGCAGACAGTTAGGACCTAACAGCGGCAACAGCGAACAAGAGGGATGATTGAATCCGTGCTGCCTTTTAGCCTACGGCGCTTTTACAGTGAAAAACCTGACCTAAGAGACCCACCACTGTTCTTTGCCTATATTAATGGATTGTCCTTTGTGTGTGCAGCATGTTGTACTTAACATTGCATCATTATTCCCGATGACCTCGCTTGCTGTTGATTATTCCTCATTGGAGGGGTTCTCACAGAAGGGAACCGGAAATAACTTCATTTGGAGTTATATAAAGATTAATATTGAGCGAAGTGTCCACTGCTATATTTAGCTTAAATAAAATTCCATATTTTATAAACGACATTCCACCAGCTGCAGTTCCTGGTTTGTTTCCGCATGTTTTCATCTACTGATCACCGGATGGGAATATCATACAGCCTCAAGCGACTACGTAAAACAAAGTCATAGAGGTTAGTTTATAACACTGGTTTTTCCTGGCGAGCTTCAAAAACGTAGTTTTTTCAACTGTCTTCTTCACTTTAAAAAGGTATGCTAAGGATTAAAAAGGGTGGGATAATTTTTCAGATTTAATGAACAAACAGCTGGCTAATACTCCATGACTTCTCCCCATACAATTTTCGCTTCACCTTTACGAATACACAGGATAGACCGTTCATATGTCAGCATGAGGAAGCGAGTATACTAGCCAAGATGTATAAAACCTCAAAGTATACAGTTGTCATCACCCCACATTTGACTATTTCTAGACGCAACACTGGTCTAAACAGTCGAACAATGACTACTTTAACAAACTGCGGTGTTTCGAAATGAAAATTTGAAAACAGAATGCGAAACACGGGTGTACGGTCACGATAGTGATGCACCATTAGAATGTGTCCGGAAGCAACTGATTACAGGGTTGTCACTAGTGACAGTGACAGTGAACTATGATATGTTGGCTTTTTATTTATCACTTGTCTGTTCATGTTCACATCTAAACGATCCCTTGTATGCACTCGTGAAGGTGCAGGGAAATTTTTACGAACATGAAGCGTGTCATGTCAACCAACCGTCTTTATACAAACTCATAATGGAAAAACAATGTTTCCAAAATTCTTAAAGTTGTTTTCCATGTAGTTAGTTTGCCCAAAATCCCACTCGGTAATTGTCCAGTCACCAAGCTGCTTATAAGTGCTTGACTTGGCTCACAACGGTCGCAAATCCTACCTTCGTGTGGCTTAATTGCGTTGTTTTACACAAACATTAAGTCACTCAAATTACCCGTGAGAAACCCTTATCTTAGACCACGACTTTACATATGATTTCAAAACTGTTGTCTTATTCGTGTTTGACTTTCGAGGTTATTTAAATTTTACTTCCAAAGAGTTTTAACAGTCCAGCGTAGCTTTTGCTAACTTTGACATCACAAGAATTCCACATGAATTCAGTGAGTAAGTTAGCGACTCTTTCTGGTCTCTGGAGAAGACCACCCGTATCGCGAATTCAGCTTCGTGAGAGTTGGTTTTCTCTATCCGACTAAATCTATCTATAAAAGTCAACTTGTACAGGTGGACAATGAGATGTACAAGAGACTAATTGTTTTGGCAGGCAAGGTGATCCTAGGATTGCACGAAGTCAGGTGCACAAAACTGCAAGCTTTGGAAAGGCAGAGCTGGACAAAAAGTTAGGTGTGTTGTTGTTGTTGAAGATAACGATAACACCACCTTCAATGACAATCCCACCGTTCTGACCGTCAAGCTGACTTACGTTTCACCCCCACAAATAGTAAGCCGTTTCACATGTGGGAAAGTTATTTACCTATGAAAATTGTTTCTCAAGCTTTTAAAATCCATAATCCAGGTCACTTCTCATATGGAACTGGCATAGTGGATATATCGGATATTGTGATCATTATGAAAGTTGCTTTGGTATACGTACCCGAATATTATACAAAACTGCAAATTTAAGGCACCTGTATATCAAGATGAACTCAAAACACAAAACCAGATTAATATACGAGGCAAATTTACTTGCATGCAATGACAAGGACACGATGTGTGCACCTTCCTAAAGAAAGAGAGAGAACATACACTTCTGTAGACGGAATAACTGGAAACAAAAATAAAAAAATCTGAGAAAATAACAATTTTATGACAACTGAGCCCTAGAACCAAGATACCGTCAGAACGTCTGTTGGGTGTTTATTTGTCCGAGAAGTAGGTTTGAAGCGATAGATCCAAGTCGATTTATCAAAAGCAATGTTCTTATTGGATAAACGATGCATCACTTTGAAAACATTCTCAGGTTACGTAACACTTTACGTCCAGTTCAGGTATCGTGTGATAAGAGGTTGGTCAACGTCGTTTTTTTTTTTGAGTTGGCTATTTGGAATGGAGTCCGATACTTTAGGTAAAGTCGTTCTTGAAACTCGATTAATGCATTTGACTATACAAGTGACAGTAATCTCTTAAATAATGTTATCGGTGGGTTATAAGTGGTTTGAACAGAGTAACCATAGCATTTGGTCGATAAGTCATAGGATAGCGTGCTGATATATGGCTTTAATGACATGTTTTCATCTTTACTGGATAAGTATGCTTACGTCCTCATCTTTAACAGCTTACACATCGTGTCTCAAAATCGTTCTTGTCTACCTGTTATTTTCTACATGTTCCGTTTTATACCTTAGCGAGGCCCATTTTATCCGCGGTTGGAATTTGCTATGTAACTCGGCGACAATTCAGTCAAATGTAGCCTGATTTCATCATGTCAGTTTTTACCATCCGAATGATGGTCAAGGAAACAGACATATTTTACATTCAAGTTTATTCCTGTACATCTACCCAACGTTGTCCTTATAAGTTATTCGGCGAAATCGGTCACAGTAAGTTTGCTGAAACTTCTCCGTTTAAGATGCATGTTTAACTTGACTTAAATGACGGAGAAACTCTGACGTAAGTTTACACTGCAAGCTTTTGGTATTTCATGTTTGTTGACAATTTTAGCTTACAACGGTCGAACAACGGAAATACAGATTAAATTACTCATCACGCATTTTTGAAGGGGTTAACCTAGCAGTCAACTAGAATGGACTGCCTACAGATTTGATAATCGGGAAAATTTGCACTTTGAGCGGATTCCAACCAGCGACAGAAACACCGCGCTTGGACGCGGTAAACAGATAACCAGCTTAGACACTTAGTCAAATTGTTCAAATTTTTCAGTAACACACGAATCTTTGCATCCTAAACAAAGAACAACTTTTTTCTTAACAAATATGAACAGAGAAGTCAGCAACATTTTACCACACAAGATCCCTCTCTATCACATTTGGCTGTAGCTTACCGATTAATAGTAACAGTTCCATACTGCGATCCGTTTACCGGAATCACACTTGGACGAGGTAATTTGTGAACTTTCACAGTTTTGTATCGATTCAGTGCAATCGCCGCCTGGTGGGTACTCTATTGTACCATACAAAACAAATATATTCAGGTGAGATAATGATCAAGTAGATATCGTTTTTGAGAACTACTTTTAATGAGAGTGGCTATCCCTAAGCATTTGTTGGGATATTCGACAACCAAAAGCCGATTGTCGCAACGGTTTCAACAATCCCCAAATTGTATGTTTGCCTTCTTTTGCCTGAACAGGTTGATGGAACTAGTACTCTATTGAAAACTCATCTAATGTCAGCTGTAGGAAGTATGAATTACGCAACCTTACCGGTCACACGGTTCACCACCGCCCGAATTCCAATACCACTGCTGGAAACACCAATTCCGTCCATTGTCAAGTCTTACGTTGCCTGTTAGTTCTGATGGAAATACTAGATCGTTTACGTAGACAGGGTGGAGACACAATTACGCAGATGGATCAACAAACACATTTCAGCAAGGCATCTTTGTCCCGTTGATGCAAAAAGAAATCTCGCAAGCTGTGTGACTGATACAGCTAAGAGAATATGTACACCTGGAAATATTTCCGATGAACTGTCTTTCCTGCGCATATTGTTCCAAGACAATAGCTATCTGGAGCGATTTGTAAAGAAGACTGTGCAACGTTACGAGAAGTATGACGAAGTATCTATAGTGGATGAGAAAACACTGTATATTTTGTTGCTATTCAAATGTGACATGCTTGTTGAAACAATCACCAGGAGGCTCAACGCCGTTGTCAGTTGAACCTTCTGCACTACCAAACTGCCTGGTTTTTTCAACTGAACTCCATCGTTGTGTCTACCGATTGCAGGATAAAGTATCGCTTTCCCAACTTCTTTTTATTTTTATTTACTTGCTTCTGTAGAACTGTCGATCGTGCAAACCCTTATCTGGACACATCCGTTATCATCCAGTAGCCTGGATCAATGGCGAAGTCACTAAGATCGTTCTCAGAGCAATTGTGACACATCGTGTCGATTCCTGTTGCACTGCCAATCCGGCCTCTCCACCTCACCCGCTTCGTTGAGTCAAAGTCAGTCAGATGAAAGATGCGGAATTTTGGTCACAGCTGAGACGATCGGAATTCGATTAAACAGTCTACCCTTGTGCGTCCAGGAAGGCTTTGTTCAGGCCCTAGAACTATCGTAACCAACCAGCCTGCCTTAAATTCTGTCGCGTCATATTCAAGTAATTATAACAAAGCATTGTTCCCATCTATACCTTCGACGTGGTTGGCCTCATTCGAACTTGTTACTCGTTTTGTTCGTCTAGTTGTGGCTATGCTGTTTCATATAAACGTAATGTATAAGGAATGGCATTAAATAACCATAAACCAGCTTGTCCGCCACAGTATGCTTTTGCTGAAAACTCCCTTCTTGCCTTCCTATCACACCGACAGATACCACTGATCTGGTAAAAGCCTTTCGGCAAAATTCGAAGGCTTCTCTGGTTCACAGAGGCGATAGCAACTAACCAGGAAAAACCACTCCTGTGAGAACAAAAAACTGTTCATCCGTATCAGCTTGCTTCGGCAACTGATGCGTACTAATGTGTCTCAGTGCGGTTATTGATTTTATCCTATGGCTTCACAATGGCTTTTGAACTTTGTCATATAAACCCGCACACTAAAGTGCGTACTTGATGAAAGACAGCAAAATGTGCTGGAGAGATACACTATATAAAAGCCGTTTTCGACTTCGCTCTTCATATTATATAACAAAGAGCCGCTGATCACCAACCCGGCTCGCACTCGACTGAACAGAGAATCTGATGGGTTAGCTGTCTACACTGTCCTCTAACTAAAACTCAAACCTGGATGTATCTTCGGTTTCCATTGGTTAGCTTGCCTTTTTGTTTGATCATACTCATAGGTCACTTAATAGTAAGTTTAAAGGTGACTGGATTTCAAGTGAATGCTTACAACAATCAAGTAGAAATGCAGCGAGAAATACTCAATTTTTGTGGTTGGCTATTAGGTGAAAACTAACCAACTAACCGTGAAAATAGTCGTCATGATAATCTTGTGAAACTGCTGATGAGAACCGATTGTGAGTTTTATGTTATCTAACTCATACTCATAGGTCACTCTAACTCATGAAACCGATTGTTTTATAGGCCAGGGATGGTGATGTCTTTCCTGAATGCAGACACCAGGGTTGTAAAAATGAATATTGATGATGTGAGTACCTATTAACTTGTCAAATATTGGTATACTGGATCGAATTCTCAGTAATAAGCTGACAGTTGAAAAGAAGTCCATTTTGCTACCATGACGAATGAAGTAACAGTAGAGTTTAACCACACAAGAAGATGCACATTTATCGAATCGGAAAACCGTACTGTGGTAAGACCGTTATATCACGATAAGCACGAACGAACAAATATGTGTGCAAAAAAGCTTAAACATGAAAACGTGTGTTTGCGTTGTTTCGTGATGACGATGGTAAAACTGAAGCTGGGATCCAACCAGGCTGCAAATAGGTTGCCTCGATTAACTCTTTCAGCTTTGTGATCACTTTAGTCACCGGGCATTTTATGACGAGAAGATAAATGTATACACATGTATAGACTTAAACTGGACCGCTTATAATGCTTTGCAAGTAAAGTTTTTGGGTAGGCTTTACACATGAAACTATTTGGAGATACTACATATCGGCTCGCAAAGTATCGATGGTACAGATCTTGATGTTTGACTTCGAATTGTGGTTTCTTGTGATAACATTTCAGTTCCGTTATCTAGACTTTTTCAGACAAAGTAAATCCACGTTTATAGTTAGTGTAAGTCTGAAGGGAAACTGAACAGTGCCAATAGAATGATTAAAAGTATACGAATTTTTATATTCTGACTATTTGAAGCAGACTATACGTATGCTTGTTCAGTCTGTATTGTTGTGTGCTGCATGAATGCAGATGGTAAACTGGATCCTCTTCTTCTTTAAGGTTTGTTTCGTTATCTTCACATAAACATCGGCTGTTATTTCGGTCCACATTGCACCTCAGTCGATGATATGATTGTCTATGAGATTTTGATTCACACATGCTTTGTCACACTTGTTTGGTTTCCTGTAGTGATGATCAAATAAGCATAGTCTGAAATGATTTTGTCCTTAGTCTGTAGATACTCATTTTTGACTCTACGCTACAAGATCGATTTCTTGTCATTTTTGCTCGCAGCGAACAAAGATAACAGAGAGCAACAGGTAACCGACAGCCATCGACTGACAATCTCACAAAGAGTCGCTGCTACACGTGGTATTCATTTAACAAACCTCTCATACCTACAACAATAACGGTCATAAAAGTCATCCTTAACGGTAGGCCCATTGTTTATTTCCTGGAAACTGAAGCATACACTCCACTACTTGATTTGAACTACAAGAACAAGTCAGTCTAAGTGACACTGAAAAAATACATTTTTATATGTCAATAAAAATCAATTACTCTTTATGGATGGTATTTTATACACCCATTTTGAGCAATACAGAAATTAGAAACATTCAGTGTCTCGTTTTATGCAATGATCAGCGACCTGCATTCTCTGAACGAAAGTTGTTGAATCTCACCTAACATGTCTATTCGATGCACGAAAAGAAGACATCCATTAACTTTGTCTATATTTGGATGAGTGATATTGCAAAATCGAGTCAAATAAGAAGTCTCTGTTTGGTTGATCCAAAATTATTAGTTGTTCAAAAACAATCTACTGTATTATGCAGGTCACCTTATACTTTCACTCGATATTTCGTAATCAAGTCACTAACGGGCCAATGTTGGAACATATGTGAACAAGCATCCGTTTGGAAGGAAAAATTTAGATTTGAATTTAGAACTGAATAATCACAACCCGTGTGTATGTTGAAATATTAGAAGGAAAAGAAGTGTGATAATGTTATACTCAGTACTATGCATGCAAGCTGGGACTAAAAAATTCAGTTCTAATTAAGCGAGTGACTGAGTCATTATGGGTAGTAAACTGGAGGTGATAACTGTTAGGTGTTTTAACTGTTTTTATCAGTCAGTTTGACAGTTGAGGATTCTACGAAGTTCATAAGTGAATGGTCTTTTTGCCGAATTTTTGTCGATAGTATGGCTTGTGCAGCCGATGAAGCACGACACCCAAAACATTACCAACCACTATCCCGATAGGTTGAAAATTTCATTTGTTTTAATATAAAAATCCACATTTAAAGTACCTTCAATTTTCTACTCGTTAATATATGTACTAGTTTAAATGGACAAATAGTACGTAGAATACTCCACCCAACATACCATTCCGTTTTCATTTCGTGATAGTGAAGTATGAACCATATCTGCCTTCCCATCAGGAGATAATGAAAAGTCTGCTCGAAAGCTATTATCAGTGTAGGATCTTTGCAAGGCTTTCCCTTTGTAAGTGTGGTGGCTGACAGAAAATGTAAATTCCTTTAGATGTAAAACATGATATATCGAAGATGACACCAAGGCACACGCCGTCAGGCACAACATTTGTGATCATCTTGTAAACATGGTTTGTTACTCTCTTGTTTATCACTTTTGCTTCTGACGCGGAAGGCTACCTGCCTACGGATTTACTCCACTCGATGCAAACTCTTGTACAACAGCTTATCTTGGTTGCGCAGCACACTAGTTACCTGAATCCATTCGAGATGAATATCTCAATAGAATGAAAATACCTGCAATCACCTATTTTCCTCCTTGATTGAAACGTAACACGTAGCCCATACATCTTGGACGTTTCACACTGTCTAACGATATAGTATTCCGTCTGACAAAATTGTCTGTTATTTCACTCTAATCATTACATATTTGATCAACATCAGGTTGACGACTACCACACTGTGCACAAAAAAATCCACAAAGATCAATAACAATTCCATCGTTGCTTCTTGATAACGCAGACATAGACATCATACCTGTTTACGACTGCGCAAATACGTCGCACACTCATTTTTCCCAGTGACGGGATAAATGGTGGTGTCGTAACTTTGGCACTGTTATATTCTTCTGAAATACTCATCATGTTGACTTCACTGTCGTGCAACCTGTTTTATTTTGTGTGCATCCAAAAATTTACACTTACATAACCGCTCAGATCAGTGTGATAATGAGAAACAAAACGCACAACTGTGCGTCAAATTATTTTGCCCATGCTTTTCATTTTTCGTTCGAATGCATTTGTGCCCTCTCTTGCGTGTGCTTTCGAAGAACGGACCACGAAGCTTGTAAACAAGCGATTAAAATCTTAACTACCCACTATTTGAAAGTAGTCCGAAATAGTTATATTTTTAGTGGCGAGATAATTGTGTCATTTCGTGTTTGACGGTACGACCTAGAAGTGGAGTACGTTATTATGGCTTCTCACTATGCAGCTGTTCACAGTTCAAAGTTGCAACCTAAAGTGATAAATGCAGGTGGAGTTCTTCGTTAATAAGCTATCCGATACTGGTTTAAAAGTGGTTAACCAAAAGTTTTTGCATCTTAGCTGTTTTTCTCTCTATAGTGCACTAAAAAGAAAGTTTTTCGTCGTTTTAAAAAAAGAGATCAATTTTATATCTTTAAGCCGAGGATGGGGAACAGATTCAATGTGTACATGGAATCTTTCTCAAACTACTCAATACTTTTTTCCGTTAGTCGCTGACGAGATTTATTGAAGCGTGGTATTCTAGTCTTCAGCTATTCCATTCTTCACATTGTGCTCCTTGTGTAACGTAGATCTTTGTTACCAGTAGTGAGTGCCGCTTGTGTAATTAGATAACCTTCAGCTGTGAGTTATCTGCTTTGAAGGTAGGAATGACATCAGCAATACGGTAGATACAAATCGTTCTTTTATGCCCAAGTTGACAAAATCATGACGGTCGTAAGTACAAAGACTAAACCAATGTGATAAAGAAAATACGGTGTCCAGCACCAGATTTAGTGAAGCAAACAAACGCAATAAGTTGGGGATAAGTTGTAGGCCATCGACGTACTGAACCTGGACAAAGGCAGTCCCCACATTTCTGTCCCAGTTGTTTTGGTATTTTCCAAACAAAACGGATGTTGAGCCAATAGGAGCAATTGTGCCATTTTGTCCAGTATACAGAAGTAGACCAAATATCCTTTGAAAGATGAACTGATCCAAATAGTGTTAGTCGCATGGGGGTATCGGTTATGAACATGCACAATTTGGGGGCAAACCAGTGCTTTGGTTAATATTTATGTAATATGCCTGACTGACAACTCAACTGAATTTAGTTGTACCAAACATAGCAAGAATGATTGGATTTGTTAGACTTAAACTCAAGGCACAGCAATTTTAATGTTTCAACCTATGACTCAGATACATTGTTAGTCTAACAGAGCGCAGAAGATTTTCACTACAAAGGAATGTGAGCAACATCCTAGATTCTCATTAGTTTTTGGCATTATGTATGGTAAAACGCCTGAAATTGTTTGTGACTACTGTTTGACTTACACTTACTTTGGTGTTTCAAAGAGAATTCAGCTGAAATGGTTTTATCTGGAATCCGGTGTTTTCCAATAAGCAGTTCACAATATCTATATTAATCAGTTCTTATTAGTTCGTTGCAAAGTTACTCACTGTTTACATTATTTACTTACCTCGGTTTTTGGTATTCTCTAGTTGGATAATTGCTTCATTTCGGAGTTTCGGAATAAAAAGCTAAACAGGCACTGGGCGTTCTTTGTTGTTTACTTTGAAGAATGAGTTACACAAATTGCTTTTAAAAAAGGAACAAATGGCATATCAAAACTAAGACGATGTTCGAATAATTAGACCAACAAACTCAGGCGCTGCTGGATGGTTACTGTGGGTCAGTCTGTCTGTTCTTTCTGTGAGAATGATAAATGCACCTAACGCAGTGACGTTTATATCAAGAGGTTTAGTTTGAATATGAAAATGTTTAAAACCGTTTGGCGACATCAGTTACTCTTCAGGACTTCACAGTATTAACACAGTCAATTCTCTAGTGTTGAGACAGTGTCCTATAACTTGTAGTAAACCAGCTGCCAGAAACAAATTAGTCGACCTTATGTCATCCGCTCAAAGTTGTTACAACTCTCCAATGAATCTGAGCTACTCAATAGGAGACAATCAGCAACTGTGCAAGTAAGTGGTGCAGGCTGATAAATGACTCTACATGAAGAATGGTAAATGGTTCCGCAATGTCTGATGATCATATGAGCATGAAAGATTCACTCCTTTCTGTATCCTACAGTATATTGCATCGATTTCATAGTAACATTGTGAGAACCATTCACGCGCTTTTCACTCTTGTCAAACCAGGCTGTCTTAATTCTCCCAGCATTCAGTATAACAGCATCAAGTACATAAGCCCTGTTGTCACAAAATACGACCGCAACGAACATAAGAAAGGAAGTTTCTGATGTAATTCCTAGTAGACCGAATGGTCGTGAGATCGTATTCATTTCGCCGGATTTTTTGGAAGCGCTGTTTTGCCAGTACTGAGCACATCATATGAAAGTAAACTGGAACGAACGGTGTGTGGAAATTTTCATGGTTCACATCATTTATCTATGCTGAAAACTAAATGCTCACTTTGACCAACTCGTAAGTTTTGGACGTCGACTCGGGATGGTCCCGATAAATATCCTTCAAACCGTGTGGTCTGTAGTGATTAGTTAACGGCTAGTGAGTGGGGAACTAGTCACTTCCTAAAAACAACAACTACCTAACACACAGTGGGCCTGAAGCCAGTTAGAGAAGTACATGCTCTTATTCGAGCATTGTACACGGGGTTATATAAGCACGGAGCCATGTAAACCGCACACTCATATAAACTTCACGAAAACGATTTGTTCGTGCTTTCATAATTGACATTTACAATAGAAGCGAAAACCAGAGCAAATTTAGCCAATATAGTTGCCTGAAAAAAGTCTATTGGTGCGGTTTGAATTCAGTGCATTGTATTCCCAGCATTTGTTACTACCAAGTAACACACTGTTAAGAAGCTTCCGATCTGAAAAGAAGAGTAGCACTTATGTTGATGTTCGCCCTAAAATCGACACTCTACGATAGGCTTATTCTTGGTTTGAACCCATCAGTCTGAATGGGGATCGAACCAGCAGCATTCCGCGTAACAAGACAAAGATCCTGTTCGCTAGGCCACCAGATCTACAAAAATCGCTGGCAACAGGGGAATTTGAATGTAATTGAGCCACAGGTTGGTTTTCACAACTTTTATGCAGATGGACACAGTCCATCTTGGATGGTCAGTTTTGCACTGGCTACTGCCACAGGGGCTGGAAACGGATGTTGTATTCCCATCAGGGCTTATTTAAAGCTTGGGTAATTGGCTAACTACCTTATAAACAGTGCTATTTTTGTTCAGTAGGGTTTTCATCTAATGAACCTGTCCATCTAGAAAAGGTTCTCAGTCGGTCATATATTGAGATCTCGGCTAATATGGCCGGAATTCACCTGATATTATTATATTGAAGCAAAAAGAACTGTTGTTGTAATCCAAGAACACGGATGGCACAAGGGTTACTTATTCGATGAAGCAACACATGGGTTAAGCGGTTAAACAGGACCATAAAGAAAAACACTCATTTGCATACAGTACTCGACTCAGACTGTCCCAGTTATCACAGACGCCAGACGTAGCAAGGGCCGTTTTGGGCGATGCCGCACTCCGATATTTTTTCCCGTATTTTTCCTGGTCCTCCTAATGAATAGTAGTCGTGTGAGTAGTATGTTGAGTTCGCTCATTCCTACCTTTACTGTCACTGACAAAAACATCCCGTTATAATTAAGTTGAATTTTTGCTTCCAACACCCAGCCCAGAAACCGCCTCACTTTTACCTTTTGGCGATTGTTGTCAACAGTTGAATTCTTGGGAGTATGCACCTTGAACATCTTTAAGTAAATTACTTTGAATTGTTCGTACCTGGCCAAAGAATTAAGAGAGCCCGTGGGATTTATTCTCATTTACAGACGGATCATCTGTTACCTTTGTAAAACCCTTTGGTCTCATGCGTAGAACAGCATGCTTAACAAAGTTTCCTAATGATAAAACCTCTTATCATGGTGGGTTCACCCCTACAGAATTCTTCTGTTCACATTTAGTTTGTCTGAGATTCGCTATTTCGACAATCCAATCTGTTCCACATTCCGATATTTTACCTCCTTATCTAAGACTTGTTCAACCACTGACGCCAAAAATTATTATCTGTATGCAACTGAATCACCTTAGGTTCAGGGCGCTGTCGAAAATGACAATTAACCTGTCCAGGCTAATAAACCGGTGTCTGAAATCAAATCACGAAGGCACGATGAGGCAATGATGTAAACAACCATTCACTCCTTATATATCAACAAAGTTTTGTTAGAGAGGGAAGGACTACGAGGACAATGCGTTGAATTGCTAGTAGCTTAGCGTGTACCCCACAGAGAAGGAGAGCTGATTTGTATAGAAAAGCATATTAGCAACGCACAGTACCAAAGATAAGGAGAGATTACACAAGGACAGTATGTCGCACTTCACTCATTCCGTTGTTTCCAATTGTGAATCATTCTATTAAATACAGTGCAGCCCGGTGACTCAGCAATACAAGAGAGAGAGAGGAAGTGTTTTGCTGTAATTCAGAATCAGACGGAACGCTAAGTATTCTGTCTTGGTTTCAATATGGACTGATCAGTTTATTGTCGCTACATGTTTCCATAATGTACAACATAACTTTTTGCCTCGAATTCGTGTTGAAAACCGCAACTGCTTCCTGCTTATACACCACCGTAAGTCCGGCCAGCTACCAACAACCTAAGTGAGCATTTAGGGCAAACGTTTCAGATCCTTCAAAATTGACTGAAGTTAGATGCCTACATTATTAGTTACAACTTATTTGATCGAAACCACTGTTTTAGGATAAACATGTTTCACTTCTGCAGTCAGGTTTTAAGATTTCACAAATTTTTTTTATACTTTAGCACAGTGATTCTTAGGTAGACCATTAGAACATCTGTGTGACTCATGCATACTTCGTGGTCGTGAGCAAGAACTGTGCTTTGAGTACATCTCTTCATTTGTTGTATTTCATAATCGATATCTGATCTATACATTTGTTGTAGCATATTCTACAAGGAGGTAAGCAGGTGATTATCGATTAACTATCAGACACCTCTTATTTCAAGTTCGACCGTCCTTATCAGACACCTACGTAAAATCTGTCTGGTTGAGAACATATCGTTTGTCTGAATATGTTACTTTCAAACAACTTATGGAGCTGTTTTTAAGTGATGTTCCATCGGAGCTTGCAAGGTTAAAAAGTTTCATTGTAAATCAGCCTAGAGAGTCCTCATTCTCAGCTTGATTTTACTAGCACAACAGTCGTCTGAAATTCCATCGCCCTCAGTTCATTTTGTTTGTGTTTAATCACTGCAATATAATGGTCCATTTCTATACTGTTTCTGTCTGAAAAATTCAGTACACCCCAAACCTTCATTGAAATATAGGTCTAGTCCCTTCAACATGTGGTTGATTGTCCTACCTCCAAATAGCTCTCAAATCGGCTCAGTGATTTCACACTGAATTTTGCGTTAAGATAACGGAACAAACGGCTCCAATCTCCATTCTGTCAGATTAACCTGATGACAAATACGTATACCATGTATTGTTCCACCTACTTCTTTCATCTATCCAGCACTTATACTTGATTACTTACTGGATGGTCAATTCTTCATGTTTTCAGTCATTCTTTTTCACGTTGGGTACCTTGTCTCCACACGGCTGTGTAGATTGATTTACAGTTCGATTGTTTTTATTACTTTAATGTTATCAGCTCAAGAGTGACCACGGACACACTCCATTCCTGTTTGTCAGGTTATAGTAGCTCCAGTTAGTTGGCTCCAAACTGAAACTATTTACTCTTCCAGTGCTCCATCACTTTCGGCTTTGCCCTTACTTGCTGTCAGTAACAGAGGTATTCCAAACGTTATTGGAATCAGCAACATTCGGTTCGTGACCCAAGGATCATATCTGTTTGACCGTAAGTGGCATGAATTGGGGTAACGTGGCACTGGTCGTGATAACGACTGTACGCGAACATAACGATGATATGAAGTGACAACTTAGATATTAGAATTTCACAGTAATTCTTCAGTAGCAAGCAAAGGGCTTAGCTTTATGATAGTACACTATTCAGTTAAAATGAACGATCCTGACTGCCTCGACAAAACTCAGGTAGCAGAGGTATAGGTGACATAGTTCTGTATGTTGTCTTTATTGGTAAATCGCATGACAATTACTTCAATAACTTCAAGACAAGCATTGCTCATGAGACCTGTAGTTGGATAATTATAAAGCTGGTCTCCTACACGTGAAGATTTGGGAGCATTCCAAGTCAACAAGGTTCGCTCTTCCTTCTTCCCGTTGGGTTCTAAGAGGATATTGACTGAGGATTGATTAACCTGAGCTAATAGGCAAATAGGGTCAACTTTCTCTTCCCGTTTTCACTGCCCCATTCATCAGGTAGTAGCTTTTTCTCCTGTGTACTCATACTTCAGCACTGGTAACTCCCATTTATCCCATAGGTTCTTCGATCTTATTGCTCTGACGCAACCTCAATCACCCACAGTCGCAAACAGTCCGTTCTTTCAAAATTATGTCCAACACGCACAGCCAGTGGATCGCTTTCTGACTGCAAACCAAGCTCAACCTTTACAACCAGGCAGAAAATCTGTTCGGGAAACCTCAGATTCCAAAGTATCCCGATTTCGGGTGACACCTAACCCTTTTTCGGGACAAACCAACCTTCCAAGTTTTCAAACATTTCCACATCCATCCTCAAATCTGGCATTCGTTGAACCTTCAGGAACACATGAACTGGATACCAAACGTCCAGTCACAGATCGGAGTAACTTGCTAGCTCAAGAGGCAGCTATCTGCCATGCGCTGACCGGCTTAACAACACATCAAAGAAAGATTTGCTTACAGCATTCCGGTTTGGTTTGGGCAATGCTGGAGGGAACTCAGCTTGGTCTACACGAATGTGTTCACCAGTTTCAACACGAACAGTGGAACTGCTCAGCCGTGAATGTTCTCTATCGTACGCAACCGGAATCTATCCAGATGTCCTCAGTTAGCGGATTGGAAGGCATTCTGCAACGAGGTTAGTTCATTTAGTTGGTGAATTTTTGAAGAAGAATGTAGTTATTTACACAATTAGTCTGACAAATTGGACCGTAGTTAGAATATAAATTCCCTCAAATTTCTCGTAAATAAAGAAATTATACATAAACGGCAATCTGGTTCCATCAATCAAGCAAGCAGTATGCCTAAAATCGATCGAGAATCTATAAATCCAGAACGATTTGTTAACGGTTTGGAATTATCTTCAATGCCACATTTTCGCACCTAACACGTAAGCTTCGTTTTATCAGATAAACCACATCGGCATATTTAGGACAAGCTAGACGTTAACCATCAAACCACTCGTAAAGTTAAAGGTCATGGGTCAAGTGTACGCAGACCGAGGTCACTATCACGTTCAAATTGCCAGGAAAAGTAAATAGGGGACAACAAAAGCGAATGCAAAATATAACCAAAATATCCCATCGGATGTATGTTGTGCAAAAAATCGATTTATTGTACGGAATGTAGACCGAAGCGTCACAATCTTGATTTGTTAAAAATGACGTTTCCCACTACCATCAATGAGTCAGTTTGCTTGATCTATGCTCCATCGCCATGTGTCCGAAAGTTCATTTCCGTCAATCTTGGCTACAGCGCATTTTACTCTAGTAATTTTGAAGAACGTTGAAGGTAAGCGCTAGGAAAATATCTTTTTGAGTGTGATACGAGAATGGGTTGGTATGTTATGGCACTACCCGAATCGGATAAGTTTCAAGGTGAGAAGGACATCGAAACTGGGCTAGTCAGATGAGACTCAGTTGCGAAAAATCTAGGTTTCGGCTGGATTCGAACCACCGACAGAAATATCATGCCAAAACGCGGCAAATACTCCGTCAGTTGAGCCAGGAAGTCACACTGGGAGCTCAGAAGTTTTCACATTTGCACTTAGTTACCCGTCCAATCCCCTTTGGGCATTGAAGCTGACTTCTAGTTCACATGCTCTTAGGTAAATCGTTTTGGCTACTGTCTGTTTGCTGTCCTATTGGATGCGATCGAAGTATGAGACCTAAACGATCACCCGGGCTCACTTTTGAACTACAAGCTCTTTCTCCGCACACCTAATGAATTTGAAAAATTTGATTAGACAGGCTTTGATGATTGCTGGGGGAAGGAGGCACATCTGTTCGTTAGTCCATTTTAATGCTGTTATTCAGTGATTGAACAAACGAATGGAAATTCCGTTGCGCCGTCCATCTTTTACATACAACAGCCAGTTTATGATAATATCAGTCAAAAGTGAATTAACATAAGTAGAACTGGGTTCTACTGTCTGTGCTTGTGAGCCCTAAGAGACTCAAAGCAGAAGAACTCTAAATATATTACCATTTAGACCATACCAGTTAAAATTCACTTACGCTGATACCTGTAGTACACCAAGTTTCACGTGCCGGGTTTTCCAAGTACTACCACAATCCCACTCTGACAGAACCATTGTAATCAAACGGATGAGATGAAGCCGTATCTGACTGTTATATCGGATTAACTTGCATGAATACGTCTTGCATGTCATCCATAACTACTTCTAAACCGTTCCCTAGGTTTTGATAACTCTCAATAACAGGGCTTGACGTTTACCACACAAACAATTCTGCTTTACTTAACAGTGCCCACTTAATATGCAACAGACAAGTGTTGTATGATATTAATGATAACGACAGTAATAATAATTAGGATACTACCAATAGTAATAATAACCATAAAATCGCTCCTAATTTGACAGGTAATGGTTTGTTAAAATTACCGGAATTTGGTGGGAACTTTCTTCTCGGTGGAACTAATTTGACTTTCTTCACTGGATCTTTCTTTACCCGTTTTAATCGATCGATAACAGTTGAGTCACTTTAATTATCGCCTCTGAATAGTTTAAGGGAACCGTCATTTTTCTGTCTCACTTAGTACTGTTGCTGATTTATTGGAAATACTTAGAAATATTCTCATATTGATATAGCCTTTCCTTTATATAACCAATTCATTTGCTACTGACAAGCGACTTTCAGATTAGAGTTTATTTGCTCAACGTAAAACAGATAATCAAATGACAATTCAGTTCTAAACTGTCACACCGTGGACCACGGTACTGTTACTTTGCAGTGGACAAGATATATCTAAAATAAATGTTCGTGAAGATAACTTCGACAATTGGCTGTTCACAGTTGGGTAATGAGCCAAGTCAGTACCAGTAACTATCAGAAAAATGGCAGACATTTGCTTTGACCTACTCAGCTGTTCTACCACTTAGCTAGTCATTCCTTCGTTTTATATATTTTTTTTTACAAGAACAGGTGGCTACTTGTGAGTAGTTACATTTACAACGCTATTTTATTGCCACTTCAATGATCGGATAGCAATCACCATTATCTTAATTTTATTTTCGTACAGTCTACTAGGTTTTATTGTGAGAGGTTTATCAGCCGTCCATCATATAACGATTGTTTGTCTTGTAGAGAACACAGATGATTGATGGAAATCAAACAGGCATGATTGACTGCTGGGCACATTGCAATAAAAGCCTAGTTTTTTGTGAGAATAGACGAATGATCGGAACGGACAGCGGAGCACGGAGTAGGCAGATGCAATAGGTGCAAGGTCATGTACAAAACTTTCATCCTCTTAAAAATCAACGCCCAACTAGTATCTACGTTATAGCCAACAATCAGACAAGTGTCTAAATTCTAACTACTGCATCAGCATCGGAATAAGAGGGCGTTTGTAAGCAAAATAGCCTGCAATTGGAAAGGTTGGCAGTTATTCTGCATCCGATACATGTGATGAGTGTTGATACCAACCACATTTTAGACCATTCTTAAATAGAAGTACGAGATACCAATGCAAAAATGAGAGTTCAACAATGAGGTTACGCTGATTCATCGTTGTGATAAAAGTTTCTGTACCAAAAAATTATTTGTAAAAAGGAAACTACCTAGACTCACGTCACTCTAGTGTTAGGTGGACTACTGAATTCACATAGCTAATTTTGGCGAACAAATCATTCACCGTCAGACCACATTTGCCGCAGTAAAGTACGTAGACTGGTCTGCAGTTCATTTAATGTAACTAGCAATACAGACCCAACTGGTGTAGGTCTGTAGCATGGCCAGAAAGTTAACACAATGCTGCCATCTATGGTTGTTGGCATCCGAAACTGATTGGCCTGTCACAGTGACCGAAGCCAAAAGACGCCTGCGCTTTAAACCATCACACCCAAGTGGCTTGCGCTGCACCGCTTGCGGTTCCACTCACACACCACGTATCCGGTGTAAACCCGAAGGAATAAGACCAATAGATGTGTGAGTGAGGCCTTCGTGTCCAGCCGGCCAATGCTGGTTAGCCAATTGAATAGCTAGCACAAAAAGGAAATCCTTATCTCTCAGCAAACAAACAGTGAGAGAGAATGCAGTCGCAAAATCTGTGCCAGAGAGAAAGATGTGTGAAATGTAATACAAGAAACATTTCATTTACGTGCGCACATCAGTGCAGTGGATAAAGCCGAAAAACAAAATTCAACGTCGAACTACGAAAAGATCAGGCGAACGATTCATCATTCAACACACCAACAAAGCTCAAAAAAAGAATGGGCAGGAGACTACAGACACCCAAGTTTCTGAAAAGAGAAGTGGATTAGTTGTCAAACGACCATGGTCTTGGTCGATGTAATCATTAACAAAAACAGAACGGATATGCTGATAAGACCTACCTGAGCATAGCATACTCGTTGTCTCTTCATCGACGGTGCACTATGAGTAGGTTGGTGGCCTACTAATCCCAAATGGCCAGCGCATTCGCGGCCGCACACATCGCAACGCCATGTAGTCATGTCACCACGACCTATGGCACCAATGGTTCCCTTACCTACCGCACGCTTTCGTTCCCAGCCGCGCAATAACTGCTCGTTGAACTCGCGGACGCCCGTCCGAATCGTATTCTTCCAAGCAGTCAGGTTCAACGCAAGTCTTCCCAACATCTAAAACCAATTTTACAACGTGAAAGATTTACCTGCACAGCATCCTGGTATCTAAGCTTTTGACCACCAG